>OY292405.1:28916-351782 GCA_958496205.1 Idaea biselata | reverse complement strand
ACTTTGATGATGTCATGCTCTGCTGGCAGTAAAATGTGAGTTCCGGACTGGAATCGATTTGTAAGTCGAAGTACTATCCCAAATCTGTTCAATAAGCATGAGGTCTAGCCTCTGCCGACATCTGGAACGACGACAATAGCATTTTTCGTCTATTTTGATGATGTTATGCTCTGCTGGCAGTAAAATGTGAGTTCCGGACTGGAATCGATTTATAAGTCGAAGTAAAGTCCAAGATCTGCTTAAATCGCATGAGTTCTAGCCCCTCTGCAATTTTGGAACGAAAACAATGGTATTTGGCAGAATGCCTTTTTTTTCGTCTACTTTGATGATTTGGTATGCTCTGCTGGCAGTAAAATGTGAGTTCCGGACTGGAATCGATTTGTAAGTCGTAGTACTATCCCGAATCTGTTTAATAAGCATGAGTTCTAGCCTCTGCCGACATCTGGAACGACGACAATAGCATTTTTCGTCTATTTTGATGATTTGTTATGCTCTGCTGGCAGTAAAATGTGAGTTCCGGACTGGAATCGATTTGTAAGTCGAAGTAAAGTCCAAGATCCTCTTAAATCGCATGAGTTCTAGCCCCTCTGCAATTTTGGAACGAAAACAATAGTATTTTTTCAATACTTGAATTTGGCAGAATGCCTTTTTTTTTCGTCTACTTTGATGATGTCATGCTCTGCTGGCAGTAAAATGTGAGTTCTGGAATCGATTTGTAAGTCGTAGTACTATCCCGAATCTAGTAAAAAAGCGTGAGTTCTAGCCTCTGCCAGCACTTGGAACGACGACAATAGTATTTATCGACTAGGTATTCAGATTTGCTGGAAAAATGACTGTCGAATTTTTATATTTGATTTTTTTGACGAAAAACCCCAGAACTATTTCTAAAAAGTATCAGGAACTGTAGAACTAAGCTCTATTCAAATAAAAATCAAATAATTTTGTGATCTGCTGAAAAATACCAAGAAGTTAGCAGATCACTTTAAAAAAAAAATTAAAGGCAATAGAGCCAGAACTATTTGTAAAAAGTATCAGGAACTATAGAACTCGACTGCATGCGAATAGAACTCACATTATTTTTTGATCTGCTGGACAATGCTCTGCTAAGTTCACAAACATCGAAACAGATTGGTCCACAAAATCTAGTAAATATTTCACTTTCGATCAAAGGGCTTTAATTTTGAGCAGACTGAGCTATAACTGATGAAATACAAAATAATTTAATAAAACTTAAGAACACGAAGAAAAGTAACAGAAATTCGTAGAAAAATCAGTGAAGTCTGAAGTCGGTTTAGTTACTAGGTACTTTTTCCAAAATCAAATCTGTTTTGATATTTTTTATGTAGCCTTGTATCTCACGAGCGCGGGTTTAGCTTAATTATGTAGGTAGCTTTATTGTCCTTGTATCAAGTATGTTGTCAGTGAGAGCTCGCTTGCCTTCAGCATACACATACAAATTCGCGTCAAACTCCCAAACCTTTACTTAATTGACTATTGATATAATTTGTTTTGTCGCGCGCGGGCCTAACAAAAACCGGCCGCAGTTTGACGACCACGGCCCTAAACCTTGAATACAGGACGATTCGTTCATGTACTCTTTATATACAAATCTCCCTTAATTCAAGGTAGCACATTAAATTTCTTGTATTTTCTTGTATATCTCTAAATTGAATAATTCATGAAAAAACCTGCTTGATACTAATGATAGTAAACAATAAATACTACATTGGCAATGTGCAACAATACTTCGTGATTCGATGCCATGAACAAAAAAAAATGAGGTTCCGGTTAGCGCATTTTCAAAGGACTTGCTCTCTATAAAAGTATCGAGAAGACAGATTCGAATTTTAAAATCTCTTTCCACGCTAGGGCGCAAAATGCGATTTTGCACGCAGAAATCAGCGTGCAAAACGATCTTTTCCGAGGTTGTGAGGTGAAAAATATATTTTTCACCTCACAACCTGTCGAATCTGACTTCTCGATACTTTTATATAGAGCAAGTCCTTTGAAAATGCGCTAACCGGAACCTCATTTCTTTTTTTTTGTTCATGGCATCGAACCACGAAGTATTGTTGCACATTGCCAATGTAGTTTATTATCATAAGTATCAAGCAGGTTTTTTCATGAATTATTCAATTTAAAGATTGTTTACTTATTTTTATTATTTACGGTACAATAAGCGGTATATAATGCCGAATTGAGTTTTCTACCGGAAAAATGCACCTAGCGTTTTCCTCGCTGTAGTGAGGTGAAAAATTGTGTGTTTCACTCGGCAGCAAAGTTTTTTGCATCTCGTACCTTTGAAACCTTTGCGACGCTCAGCATTCTATATTTAAACCACTCGCTTGCGCTCGTGGTTCAATCCTAGAATGCTTCGCTAGCTCAGGTTTCAATACAAGTACTCGCTGCAAAAACCAACTTTGCAGCTTTGCATAACAAATAACTATTTAAATCGGACCAGCGGTTCCTGAGATTGGCGCGTTCAAACAAACAAACTCTTCTTCAGCTTTATAATATTAGTATAGATTGCAAATGTCATTCTTACAATATTCTGTTGAACCTTTGACCCGTCAAGAAAGTAACATTATTAGAAAAGGCCTAATCTTGTTTCATCGTACTTTCTTATCACAATGCGCAATGACCGCCTCAAACCAGATCGACACTCTTTCGAGTTGAAGCATTGGAAATAGGTAATGTAAGTCTATCTCAAATAGTTTATCAATTATGATATTACCGACAATATCGATAACTTAGCGTGAGACCACAAGGTCAACAATTTGTGATATCTCTACGAAAATGTGTTGATATTTTGATATCTTTGATGCCTAATGTTTTGTTTATGTTACTAGTACTACTAGCAACGCCCCGCTGCTTCACCCGCGTAAGTTACCATCTCGTCGGAGTATCAGAATAAAAGTAGTCTTGTTGCGTGGCGATTATCGCGCTGGGACGGATACCAGTAGTCGCGGGTTCGAATCCCGCCGGGTAGGTACTATCATTTTGGAAGCATTTTTTGAAAAAGCAGTACAAGAATGAATTTTTAGTAAGTAATGGTGAGTAAAAAAGAGGCTGACCTATCCAGGAGGCGGCAGACGACGTGAGAGGTATCTCGGAGGCGCCCGCGCCGGTCGCGAGGAGTCGCGGCAGCATCACGGCCGGGAAGCCGATGGCGGCGCCGTGCCCGATCACGTTGCAGCCCACAGCCGCCGTCACGAAGCACTGCAAGCCAACCACCGTGTGCTCACCACTTGAGAGGACAGTCTACCTACTCTTTCTCCATGTAAAATATTTCTAGTAAACATGTCTTGAGCATCGACAATATTATAGGGGGTAACGACTGTATTACGTTACTGCGAATAACAGACTGCGAATAATGTCACTGCGAAACACGTTACCGCGAAGAGTAAATACCGCGAACATACTGAACTGCGATGTTGTGGTAGTGCGAACAGACTGAACTGCGATGTTGTGGTAGTGCGAACAGACTGAACTGCGATGTTGTGGTAGTGCGAACAGACTGAACTGCGATGTTGTGGTAGTGCGAATCATTGTAACGGCGAAATAACGGACTGCGAAGCTCATTACTGCTAACGTTTAGAACTTCGAAGTTACTAAATAAGGATTGGGAATATGCCTGGGATTTTAAATTATGTAAATACCTAGATTCTTCTTCTGTTTTCGCGATGTTGTATTGAAATTAAAGACATTTTACGGTTTGAATCGCGTGGTTTTTATTACTTTTAGCATTGTTACAACGCTCAACGTTTCGAGACCTTTCCAGGTCTCTTCTTCAAGATAAACCACGCGATTCAAACCGAAAAATGTCTTTAATTTCAATGTAAATACCTATCAATAATAATAATAATAAATTCTGTGAACAATTAAAATTAAAATCTAGATACTTACCTATTAAAATAATGAAAAAAAAAACGTACTTTGAATATAAACATAAAAACATAGGTACATACTACTTACATCCTGAATTTCAGTAATCAAGCAGACATTGTACAAACACGGTGTCTATAGGTATACTTATAGTTATGGAAATTCAAGAAGTAAAACAAAAATAAATGATATCCTATCAAAACACGCTTGCAATCGCATGAATACACAATTTATCTCTCAAGTAATACATATTACCTACTTAAGTGCGATTGCCAAGTTAATCAGTTTATTAAAAACACAATTTTTTTAAAAAAGCTATTGATATTATGTTGGTGGAAAGATATTCCTCATCATCATTCGAGCGTTGTTCCCGGTTGCATCTCTCTCGAGAGCTCGGGGTCCCCTTTCCTACTTTTACGTCTCCACTTCGCACGATCTTCGGCATCCCGCGTAGTGAGGCCATTTGAACGCATATCCGATCTTACAACATCAAGCCAGCACTTCTTGGGTCTTCCCAATCTGCCGCGGCCGGGCGGGGGCGCCATAACAAGACATTTGTTTCCCACGTAACTAGCCGGTTTTCGTAGAACGTGGCCGTACCACCGTAAGCGGCATTCTTGCAGTTTGTCTGCAATGTCTCGGACATGAAGGCTGCTCCTGATGCGGGAGTTTCTGACACGGTCTTTTCGCGTCACTCCACACATCCAGCGCAGCATCTTCATCTCTGTGACACGCAGCTCCTGCTTATGTCGCTCCAGCAATGGCAAATTCCTATTCGCCTAATTGATATTCCTAGTACATTCAAATTCTTCTTCTTTTTTTTCGTGTAGTGGTGTGGTCACCTAGTGTAAGATGGTCGCCCTAAGGCCTCTAACTTGATCTAACGCCTGCAGCGGCTGCAGCTATCAGAGACCGCGACCGGGACGGGTTTTATAAATATTATGTTGGTGGTAGTTTAGAACTTGGTGGCACTTCCAGAAAATCAAAGTTCACGTTTGGTGAAAAGCCACTACATGATGTTGTTAGATTAGCTTGGTAACTGTATCTGGCGATGTAAAAAAATTAAAAAATCTGAAAAATGCACCGGAACTGTTACGGTAATGCAGGTATGTTTGTTTAATTTTATATGGAATAGGTTTGCGTTTGATCACGATATCACCTGATGGTAAGTGACGATGCGGTCTAGGATGGAGCGCGCTTTCACCTAGAAGATATATTTATCGAGACATAAAGACACTCAGTTTTAGGGTATATATATATATATATATATTTTGTTCATTTTAGGGTTCCGTACCCAATTGTGATAGTGGTACGGAACCCTTTGTGCGCGAGTCTCGCACTTGGCCGGGTTTGTTTTTAATTTGTTTGACTATGAGCTAAGCTAAACTAACGGTACGTGGACGGTCGCCTAAGTACACTGTAACTCACCTGCTTCATAAAGGGCGTAATCCTCGTGTTCTTAGACATCTTCATCATTTATTTGTAACTATATTCTATCTAGGTATGTTATCTTAATTATAATTTTATTTAATTTCCACTAAATATTAAAGCCATTAAAATATTCGGTTTCCAATTGATCTATTTAACAAATATTGTCCACAACATGTCTGTCGCCGAGTGCGTGCGCTGCGGCGGCGCGTGCGTGCGCGCAGACCTCACTATATTTACAAACTGAATTAGTACGGCATTAGAAATACTTTTTATATTATGTCACATTCGTAGCTACACTTATCTCAGTTATCTATCAAGTCAGTTTATACCGGTTATTATATATTTTTATTGTTTTAACCTTTGCTTTGTATGTTCAAAGGTAAATAAAACCTACCTAAGTATCGGTAGGTAGGTAGGTACCTAAGATATTGGCAGGTAGTTCACGGGAGTGACGGGAGGGATGGAAAGCCAGAGACATGGCAACGCGCAACGTCGCCTTCGGCTCCTTGGAAAGCATCCGTGTTATGTCACTGTACTAGCTACTGGTAATCCTTACCAGTATTACCTAATAAATACATTCCGTGAACAACACACAGCGCCATCTAACCCGGTGGTAAGCTACTAGGCTTGTGTTACGGTTACTAGACAACGGATATAATAATAGATACTTATATTTATTTTTCTTTTGTAAATACATACATATTATACATAGAGGGACACCCAGACCAGACACATTTTTTTTTTAAGCATAAATACTTGCATCCGGCGGGAGTCGAACCCGCAACCTTCTGCATTGCAGTCGCGCTTTCGCGCGCCAGAGAGGTCGTCCTGGGTGTCTATTCTACTAAAAACAGCGATCGTTTCTATCTCGATTCTAGATAGAAACCAGAATGAAACCTGTGAAGTTCCAGTCAACTTTTCTAAAACTTGTGAACTTAACTCGGTATTCTGCAAGCCAATGACGTTTCAATGGATTTGACGAATTTCGATACCAATCGACACATTTGTGTGACGTCATTGGCTTGCAGAATACCGAGTTAAGTTCACAAGTTTTAGAAAAGTTGACTGGAACTTCACAGGTTTCATTCCGGTTTCTATCTAGAATCGATATAGAATCGAGATAGAATCGATCGCTGTTTTTAGTAGAATAGACACCCTGGTTGCTTGGTTGGATTACCGTCGCGGGTTCGAGTCTCACCGGGTAGTTAAGTTTTTGGAAGCTTTTCTTCACAAAGCAGTATTTCCTAAGTGTAACACTATTTATTAGGAAATAAACGACTGCCTTTTCTTCTAAGTATGGTAGATACTAACCCCGCTGTTAGCTTTGAAATTTTATGTCACAGTAAAGACAAACATTACATAAAGTTTGTCATCATTTCGTTAATAAGTAAGAGGGTAAGAAATAATGTATATTTCTACAGAATTAAGCGAATGGCAAAAAAAGAAGGAGGTTCTCAATTTGTCGCGAAGAAGTCAGGCAGATTGAAGTCGAGTCACTTCCGACTTCAGTGGTTTTATTACGTTCTATTTTACTTTTTTTTTTAATTCGTTTTTATTTTATGTTACGAATTTAAACATTATTTCTTAGTGTTAATCCACACTTAGGAAATACTGCTTTTGAAAAAATACTTTCAAAAACTTTAGTACCCGGCGGGATTCGACGGGGATCCCGCCGGGTACTAAAGTTTTTGAAAGCATTTTTTCAAAAGCAGTTATGAATTTAAGTTTATAAGTAGGTACCTAACTAGGTACTTCATTATTGAAACAAATGAAAAATCATTTTTACGAGTAGATAGATATGGATTTGATTTTTGATCCAATTGTACTTAGCAAGTAAGATTTATTATGTAATTTCTTATTGTGGAGAAATAAATAAAACATTTATTATTTTATTTTTATTTTAATTTTTTTAAATTAGTCCTACGTCCAAATTCCCAGCCACACTCCACAATAAGGATACGAGACATAAAAAGAAGTAGCCACATTAATTAGCCACCTATCCTTTAACACAGAACTATTGTAGGTAATTTAATTAATAAGTAAAATACCATCTAGTGAAAAATAAAAATTACGCTTCATTTTCGTGATAGTTAGGTATATTGAAGAAAAAGAAAACAGCAAAATTATTAAGTATTTTTTTTAATTAAATTATTGTAAAACAAATAGTCTGTATTTATTTAAGAAATGGAAAGTGTGTACCCATGGCTTCCACGTGAACGTGGTATTGGAAGCAAACACTGTCTGTATGAGCTCAGCTGTTTTATTGTTATAATTATTATAATTTAATGATGAAAAATAAGATGATTTTGGACATGACAAAAGGTGGTACATATCTACAAGAGCTTCTGCAAACAAGGATGGGTATAAAAAGAGACACATTTATTGAAGAAATTATCATTATCCAGAGCAAGCACCGAGTCAGCTTCCGAAGGTAAGTTATCACTTTCATAATTATTTCTCTTTTTTTTAATTAATAGGTACATATTTTATTATCTTCAATAATTAAAAGTCAGTATATTATGTGAATAATGTAGCTTAAGCTGGTATGAGGGTGGCCCCCCGAGTCCTCCAGGCTTCGGGGGGAGGTGACCGTTCCTCCCCTCCAGCTCCGGCTTGCCTCAGTTGGCTGGTCGGAGTGAGGCTGGCGAGGAAGCGGTCCCCGAGGCCTCCAGGCTTCGGGGGGAAGTGACCGTTCCTCCCATCCAGCTCCGGCTTGCCTCAGTTGGCTGGTCGGAGTGAGGCTGGCGAGGAAGCGGTCCCCGAGTCCTCCAGGCTTCGGGGGGAGGTGACCGTTCCTCCCCTCCAGCTCCGGCTTGCCTCAGTTGGCTGGTCGGAGTGAGGCTGGCGAGGAAGCGGTCCCCCGCCTACAGTAGAGTCGCGAGAACAGAGATGTTGTTCAGTGATGGATGAGTTGACCCTATCTACTGATCCATCAGCCGCCTCTAGCCCACTTACTTTAATGTCTTCAGCTCTCTCTGAAATTTTGACATGATTATTTTACGGAATGTGACCTAGTCCCCACACTTTCAACTGTGAGTTTCCCAATAGTCCTAGAAGCGGTGGTTGTCCCCGGTTACATTTATCGGTTAGATGAGGACAATCGCTAGTTTGGTTTCCATAATATGCACCGACCAGCAAACATCTACGATTCAGATCGCTGTTCCTGTTCGCGTGCGTTGTGCGTTGATATATCTATATACTTATTTACCTTTTTTATGTGTTAGAAGAACACATAATTAATTATTAATTAAAAAAAAAAAAACTACCTGTACCCGTAGTGGAAGTCAACGCGATACTTTTATATAAGGACACGTCCACTAGGGACGCTTTTCCCATTTTCCATAATATCACTTAAAATGCAAACGTAACAGCATAGCAGAGCAAGAGCGTCGCGAGCCGCACCAACTATTAGGTAAACTGTGGTAATAGTAACGTTTGTAATAACAACTCGCACTACGCCCTCTGGTAGAGGGGGATGGTCATCCTGGGTGATACCTACCTATAAGGTACACATGAGTTCGTTATTGTAACATCAAACCTGGGTTACTTATAACTTTTATATGTTACTTTACAGATAAATACATAACCCATGATGATGTGCAAGACGCTTATTCTGTCGATGCTGTTGATGAGCGTGGCGTGGACGGTCCAGGGCAAGCCGGCGGTGGATGTCGCGATTACAGACAACTCGATCAGCATCGACATCGACATCGAATTGAGCGCTATTATCACTGCATTGCGCCCTGTTTTCACTTTAGTTAAGGACCTACTCAGTTACCTTGCGTCTAAACTTTCAATGGCCGATCCTGCTAAAATAATAGCCTTGTTGAACGACATTTCAACAGCTATCGGTGCTGCCTTAACTAATCTCAGTAGTAATACTTGTCCACTTGCTACCTTCGTGACTAGTTTGTTAACTAAAATTAAATCTTTAGTTGCGGACCTTATAGCAGCGCTGACAAGTGGCGATATGACAGATGTGACAAAAGCCCTGAACGAACTTAAAGCTTTGTTAGCTGATGTAGTATCCAAGCTTTCTAACGCAGCGGACGCAAAAATAAAGGCAGTTCTTGGAGGTATCAAACAAGTGTTAAATGTACTAGTAATTGTAGCTTTATGGTATATCGCAACCCTGATTAAAGGAGGGGCAGTTGTGGAAGGTTTGATTGCTAATCTGCTAAAATTAGTCGCAGCAGAAGCCGCGGTCGTAGAGGCGCTCTTAGCGGGCGGAGCTGAGGGCGGAGTCGCGGCCTTCGGCATGCTCGCAGCTCAAGTCCAAGCCGCTTTCAAGTTCCTTAGTGATTTCATAGGAGGCCTCACAATATGTGTCGGATTTGGATGCTAATCTGATTACTGTCGGAGTTGCTAGATTACCAGGAATGCTGGACACCGGTACTTTCGGAAATATTTTACAAAATAAATGAATATTGGCATAAATAAAAGTTACAATTTTAAGTATATTTTCAAGTTTCCTACTTGAAAATATACTTAAAATTGTAACTTTCCTACTTGAAAATATACTTAAAATTGTAACTTTTATGAAGGACTTAACGTATGTTATCTGCCAGAGTTTTGAGATGTTTCTAGAAAGAATGTCGGTACAATTTTCAATTCTTCTTACAAAAACTAGTTGTAGGTTCAGTTATGTAAGTATCTGCTTATTGTTACTTACATAACTGAACCTACAACTAGTTTTTGTAAGAAGAATTGAAAATTGTACCGACATTCTTTCTAGAAACATCTCAAAACTCTGGCAGAATAGACATTTTTATTTGAGTTCTATTAGGCTTGACTTTTTTGTTTCTAGTACTTACCTAACTAACTTCCAGAGTTCCGGTTGTCCCGATTCCGGTTTCTATTATTTTATTACTGTTTTTTGTTTTTATTGTTTTGAGGGTTCCGTACTTACCCCAAAAGGTAAAAGGAACCCTTATAATTTGTTTGAATTTCAATAAATTTCGTGTTCTTTAAAATATGTGGTTTTATTGGAAGAATAAAGGTTATGTACCTTAAATAGGTAAGGGAGGTAGGTAGGTAGGTAGGTATACCTAAAAAAATAAACTCATTTTTTCTGTTTTAATCGCGTGGTGTTTAGTATTTAAACGCAACGGTAAACGTTGAACATTGAAACAATGCTAAAAGTATCTAATAAACACTACGCGAATTAAACCGAAAAATGAGTCGAATTTCAATCCAACATCAACATCGCCAAATCAGAAGAAAAATCTAAAAAAAACTTAGCCACCTTCAATGAAATGTTTAGATGTAAATTGTTTAAGTGGGGTATTCAAAACGCAGAAGAATAATACCGCATATATTTAATAAATTAATAAAGTTAACCAACATTTTTTTTCATCATCATTTCAAGTACAAAGTATTTATTGGTATCATTAGAGTTTAAAATTCATGATTAAACGAACTTACACCGTACGTGAAGTTCTATCATAATTCATGATTAAACGAACTTACACCGTACGTGAAGTTCTATCATAATTCATGATTAAACGAACTTACACCGTACGTGAAGTTCTATGTGAAGTTCTATCATAATTATATGAAGTGTTACATTCGAAAAGGTTGGTAGATAAGTATATATCGCACTCTCCACCGAATAAAATCGTAATGGCCATTACGAATTTTTCCATTTTATTACATATTCGTTAATTGGAGGTCGGGTTACATCTTGTCAATTTTTTTGGAAAATTTATCATGCGTATTTAAAAAGATAGCAAAGTCGCAATGGATTTACCGATATTATTCGTGTTAAAGTATAAACCAGTTAAACACACGAATAAACAAGTAAACAGCACTTACACATATTATTATAGCTCCCATTTACAGTATTATACTATTACTATTTTATCCGGGGGACAAATCTCAACCTATTTGTAAAGTTGACTACTGTACCTCATAGTAGAAAACGTTTGAAACAATATAAATGTACGATACACTTTGCAAAATTCTAAACTTGAAAGGGATAACAAATATTTCGTATTCCACCACTTACCTACTGGCCAGTCGGTTTTATTTGTTAAAATTATTTTTATCACAGTCTTGTATAGATTGTCAGGCAAAACGTACCGGAATAATTATGATTATATTTCTAATAAAATACTTATAATAATTTTGAATTGTTCTGTCAACGTCGAAAACATTGACGTCACTTTTACGTCGACTTTGGTTTATCGTGACCGCTTTACCACCCCGCGCTTATCCACCGCGCGCGAGTCCATATTCGTCGGGCGTCTTTATGATGCGTGCTGTGACGTGTGAGAATGTCACAGTGCAATCCAAGCACAGTAGGACTTTGTCTGAAGGGGTTGAAGAACCTAGGGGCCTTTACCTAACAATGAAAAAGGAATATTATGATGTTTGAATGCAATTTAGCTTATAAGCTCAAACAGTTCCACAGATTTCGACGAGATTTAGCATGGTGGTAGTCCAGGGATTGGCGAAGGACTCTACCTGACCTTGGAAAAGGAGTATTATGTTGTTTTGTAAGCTATTCACGGTCAAACGGTTCGATAGATTTTGCATGGAGGCAGTCCAGGGGTTGGAAAAGGAAGTAGGGCTACTCTACCTCACTTTAGAATAAGGATATTACAATGTTTTGTATACAAAAGATTTTTAGTAGTTGTCGTTATAGCGGCTACGGAAATACATCTGTGAAAATGTCAACCATCCAGCTATTACGGTTTATGATATACAGCCTAGATATACTAGAGTCCGCAGGGAACCTAGGCCTTCCACTTCGTACGGTTATTGAGAAAGGAGAGAAAAACCGGGCATAATAAGTGACTATATTCCAAAGAATTTAATAGGTAGGTATATATTAAAATCTAAGATATAAATAAAAAAAGAGTACAAGGAATGGTTCCTTGGGCCTTCAAGTCGACGATTCATTCTTATATGAGAACTAGCTGCGCCTCGCGGTTTCACCCGCGTTAGTCTCGATCCCTTCCCTTTAAAATAGAGTAGGTATACCTATTGAAATACCCGGTAGTAACAATCAAATTTAATCGGGTAAGTAGTAAGTACCTACTTTTTAAACATATAAAAAACAGAGAAACAGACAGAATGACATACAGTTTACTAACTATTATTATAAGTAATAGTTATAAGTTAAGTTATAACTATTACTTATTATAAGTTAAGTTTAATTTCATTCCAACATCGCGAAACCTAACGAGACCTATTATAATTCTGGTTTTACTGCCTCATCAGACTTATTTTTTTTATTTGCGTCTAAGTACAGACTTTTTGACCTACCTACCTATCTTTCCTTTATTTTAAGTATTGCCCAAAACTCGTCAGGTTTCGGCAGGTTCCGATTCCATTTGGTTTCGTGGTTTACAAAATTCAATTATCTATACCTACAAATAAAATTCAAAGACATGGTTTTTGCATGACTGATTGATTGAATGACTGACTGACTGAACTATATATCAACGCTATTTTAAATTTGGAGAAAGTGTTTCTTGTGGTGTGTACTGTGTAGTATCCAATAAGAAAGGTGTGGTATATGTTTGTCATTGTCAATAAAGTCAGTGCTTAATCAATGATCGTGTGTATTACTTCATGGTGACAGCGGTGCCGAATTAAAATTCAATATTTATGTAAAAACATAGTTATTTTCAATAAATATCGCTTATGTAACTTGTATTTACATTAGCACGCTGAATAATAATGGAACACGCGCGTCCTCCAGGAGAATTGTGCCTAGAAGGTGGGCCGGCAGCTCGATCGGAATCATGGCGTCAATGGCGAAAGCAATTTGACGTATTCCTAAAGGCATCTGGAGTAAGCAAAGAGCCGAAAGCAATACAGGCCAGCTTATTGATTAACCTCATTGGGTCGGCAGGTTATGAGGTATTTTCGACCTTTGTATTTGCAGACGGTGAAACTGTAGACGACATAAAATGTGTTTTCAAAAAATTTGATGATTACTTTGGTGTCAAACTAAATATCACCGTCAAGCGATACAAATTTTTTACTCGCAGTCAGGAAGGAGGAGAAAGTATCGATGATTATGTAACAGCATTGCGATTGTTGAGTAAACAATGCGATTTTGGTCTCTTGCAAGAGAGTTTACTGCGGGATAAAATTGTATGTGGAATTGTGAACAATACAGTTAGAGATCGATTGTTGCGTACAGAAGATTTGACATTATCGAAGGCGATATCTATATGTCAGGCGGCGGAGATTTCTAAGGAGGAAACTGTCACAATAGATCCCGAGGGAGGTGCGACGGCTGTGGAGGCCGTTGTGGATGCAATGTCGGAGCGCGGTGGTCGCAGCCGACGCCGGGGTCAGCGCGGTCGGCGCGGCGCAGGCGGTTGGCGCGGAGCGCGTCGTCCTTCAGGCGGTACGAGTGCGCCCGACGCGACACCATCGTCGTCCGCGTCGCGGTCGGCGAGGTACCGACTGTGTGACAGGTGTGGAAGCACTTACTGTGCTGGAGGAGATAGGTGTTCGGCTTTGAATGCATTATGTTTTGTTTGTGATAAAATAGGCCATTTTTCACAAGTATGTAAAGAAAAGAAAAAGATGCGTAAAGTATTAAATCTAAGTCTCGATTCCGATGAATCTAGTGAAGGTAAGGATATGTTTTACATAGACACAATTAATGAGGGCAAAAAATTCAATAAGTCTATAAAAGAATGGTTTGAGGTTATTGAATGTAATTGTAAAAAAAATTGTTAAAAGTAGATACAGGTTCGATGATTAATGTCATGTCAAAGGTAAATTACATTAATATGGGTTTGTCTATAGAAAAACTTAAGTCCTTTACCAGTAAAGTCCATTCATTTACGGGAAACCGGTTGCCTATTATTGGTGTTAAAATTTTAAACATTATTTATAAAAATAAAACCTTTAGCATGCCATTTGTTATTGCAGATTTTAGATGCCAAAACATACTAGGACTGGAAGGATGTATTTCCTTGGGTTTAATTGATTTTGTCAATAGCTTGAACTTAGAAAAATATTCATGTTTGTTTAAAGGATTAGGAAAGTTACCAGGTAAATATTCCATTGTTATTGATAAAAGTGTGCAACCGGTAATATCTCCAACGAGAAAAATACCACTAGGACTTAAAGACAAACTATATTAGAATTAAAAAGAATGGAGTCACTCGAGGTTATAAGAAAAGTTACAAATCCAACGGATTGGGTTAACGCGATAGTACTTGTAGTTAAAAAAGATGGTAGCATTCGTGTTTGTTTGGATCCTAGGCCATTGAATCGAGCGATACGGCGAGCGCAGTATACGTTACCGACGGTGACGGATCTGGCGGTGAAGTTGCGCGGCGCGACTGTCTTCAGTGTCCTCGACGCTCGTTGTGGGTTCTGGATGTTACAGCTAGATGACGCTAGCGCCGACCTGTGTACTTTTAGTACACCTTTTGGGCGTTATCAGTTCTTAAGATTACCGTTTGGTATAAGTTGTGCACCAGAAATATTCCACGCAAGGATGAGACAACATCTGGAAGACCTGGAGGGCGTCGAGTCATTTATTGATGACGTGATCGTCTGGGGACGTACTAAGGAAGAACACGATCGCAGATTAGCAGTCCTACTTCACCGAGCACAAACTACAGGTATTAAATTTAATCGCGATAAATGTAAGTTTAGTCTATCAGAGATAACATACCTCGGACATAAGTTTGATGTAAATGGAATGAAGGTTGATGACTCTAAAGTAAAGGCAATATTAGAAATGCCTTATCCTAGTGATAGAAAAGCATTAGAGAGATTTTTAGGGATGGTTAATTATTTATCAAAGTTTATTCCAATTTTTTCAGAATCGGTTAATAACTTAAGACATTTGTTGAAGAAAGATACTGAGTGGCAATGGGAGATCCATCATTCAAAGGCGGTAGATGAACTTAAGCGCAAGTTAACACGTGCACCAGTATTAGCAATATACTGTACTGAGTCGCCGATTGTGTTGTCAGTTGATGCGAGCAGCGTAGCAGTGGGAGCAGTTTTGTTGCAGAACGATCGACCTGTCGAGATCGCTTCACTCACTCTCACAGATGCACAGACAAGGTATGCTCAAATAGAAAAGGAGATGCTCGCTATTGTTTTCGCTGTGGAACGATTTAGGCAATATATTTATGGTAGATCGGATGTGACTGTACAAACAGACCATAAGCCTTTGGAGGCGTTATTTAAGAAGTCATTGGTATCTGTACCAGTACGGATTCAACGAATGATGATGAGAGTACAAGGATTTGATTTAAAGGTGATGTACGTGCCTGGTAAATATATGTATATTGCGGATACTTTATCGAGAGCACCACTTAGTGAAAAAATGAATGAAAAAGTAACAGAAGAAACTGATTTACAAACTTGTTTCATGATAGACCACTTGTCTTTCAGTGATGTGAAATTGCAATTAATCAGAGAAAAGACAGCAAAAGATAATGATGGTAAAAGTTTGATTAAATAAGCTTAAGCTAATTAGCTACTTATTAATTTTTAATTTTGTCATTAATTTATGATAAAGAATATTAAGAATAAAAGTATTTTCATATACCCCTAAATATATTAAGTATGGTTGGCCAAAAAACAGGCGAGATTTAATCTATAAGTTAAGTGTTTTTTGGCCATACAGGGATGAAATACATTACAGTGAGGGTATTATTTTTAAAGGTGAACGTGTGTTTATACCGTGCTGTTTACGGACAGAAATGATACGACGAGTCCATGAAGGCCACCTAGGCATAGAGAGATGCAAACGACGTGCACGTGATGTCATGTTCTGACGGCTAGTGATGTTGAGAGTGCTGTTCGTCGGTGCGAGGCATGTGCAGTGCACGCGCCACGCCCGCGTCGGGAGCCGCTCTTATTACATGACATTCCATCTCTGCCGTGGTACAAATTGGGTTCAGATAATTTTGAATACAAAAAGAAGAAATATATTATTCTGGTTGGTTACTTTTCTAATTATTTCATTCATTTATTTCAGATTAAAATCCATAGATACATTACATGTCAATAAAAGCAGATATTAAAAACATAAAAAACACACATTACATAATTAGAAATTAAAATTAATTAATTTAAATAATAAAATAAAATATCTAGCCTATCTTAACCTATACTTGGGTTTGGATCCAGAATGCTCAACATGCACCCTGGTCCAATGCTGCATTATGGGGCATCCCAGATCCATCCTCCAAGTAAACAATTGCATGTAACTGTTGAGGCTACCACGCACCCGGCACATCAGGGACGCCACTCGCTTGCGCACAATCGCTGCAAAGCCATCTATGCGCGCATCAGCAAACATCCCCGATGCACTACAGAATGGAGGCAGCCTCATCAGCACCCTGTAAGCGTTGTTGTTGTAATTATGTAGAAGTTGAAGAATTAACAGGATTGACTTCGAAACTAGTAATTAATTTCTTGAAGGTACAATTTGCGCGTCATGGTATTCCGGCGGAATTGGTTACTGATAATGGGCCAGCATACAGTTCATTTGCTTTCAAGAAATTCATGAAGGACTGGGAAGTGTATCATACAACATCATCACCGCACTATCCTCAGTCCAACGGTAAAAGTGAACGTACTGTTCAAACAATTAAGAACATGTTGAAGAAATGTTTAGATTCTGGACAGGATTATTTATTGAGTCTGTTAAATTTCAGAGCTACACCCAGAAAGGATTTAGATTCACCAGCGGAAATGCTCATGGGACGTAGAATTAGAACAAAATTGCCTATTACAACTGAACTTTTAAAGAAAAGAGTTAATAATGATAAAAATTACAAAATACTCATTAAACAAAGAAATGAGACAAAAAATAATTATGACAAGACTACAAGACCTCTCGAACAGTTGTCTGTGGGAGACAAAGTAACATTGGTTTCTAATGGTCAAAGGAAATTAGTTACGGTTGTGGAAAGGACGCAAGAACCACGATCCTTTATAGTTGAAGACAATCATGGCAATCGCTATCGACGCACACGTGGTCAACTGGTCCTACGCAATTATCTTTGTAATACAAAGAGAATTTCCAAACAAATAACTACCAAGAAAAACTTAATAACACCACCACCACCATCTAGAAAAATAACGACAGGTTTTCGTCGCAGGCGTAAAATGACTGAACAACAAGAGACTCAGCAAATTGATAGCGACGATGTCTTATCAGATGGTTCGGATGAGTATGCATCGTACTCTGATGTTGAAGATGAAGTGTTGCCTGCGTCTGTGCTGTTCCCGTCATCATCGTCTGCGGTACCTATAGTTCGATCTAAAGAGAGAACTGCACGAATGCTAGCAGCCGCGAACGATAATGATGATTAATATTATTACCTATTTGTTTTTCGTAACGTTGGATTGGTAACCTACTAGAATTACCTACCTATTCATATAAGATTGTTTTGCAGGCAGAAGCTAAAGTTAAGTTAATATGCTGAGGTATATTTTTAAGTTATTTTATTATTATTATTTTATTTTTTAAAAGGGGGAGGATGTGGCATATGTTTGTCATTGTCAATAAAGTCAGTGCTTAATTTACTACGTAAAGTTTTAGGAAAATCCCGGGCGAACGGGACTTACGCGGGTGAAACCGCGGGACACTGTTAGTCTATAAGTAAATCTTAGTTGCGCACTTTCATACAAATTAATGCTTAGAGAGCACACCATACTGAAAATACAATCGACTTGTGGCACGGGCGCGGGCGTGGTGCGATGCGACACTCGAATTCGGAATTAAGGATTCCGTAGGTACTTTTTAAACTTGTGATAACTTCTAAACCAAATATCCGATTCGATTGAATTAAAAAGGAATTTACTTAGAAATAAATAGTTCTAATTATAAAATAAATTATTTGGATAAGGGTTTATACTATTGTAAGAATATAACCAACCTTTGTTCCTACCTACATTGTAATTAAATTTTTAACACAAAAGCTGTTATTGTGAGTTAACTATAATAGTTGGATATGTTACATCGCGGACTTTTTGGTAGATATTTATAAGAACTACAAACCTGTAGTACATTATTTTGTTCTAATATCAACAGTTTTTGCTGCGCACGCTATTTTTTATTTTGAGTTTTCTACCTTTGGTTACAATATTGCAATTTTCTTACGGATCCCTATTTTTTTTAAAATAAATTATAGCCTATGTTACTCCCTGATAATGTAGCTTTCTATTAGTGAAAGAATTTTTGGAATCGGTCTAGCGGTTCCGGAGATTACCCCCAATATACATACATACATACATACATACATACATATTTGTTACCAACGTTACCTCTTTATAATATTAGTATAGAATATACATACATACAAGTTACCAACGTTACCTCTTTATAATATTAGTATAGATTGCCTTCTCAAACTCCATTGTAGGCAATAAAGAACCAGGATAATCTAAATTGCTGAAAATAAAAGGTAAAAATATTTTATCTAATCAAAAAGTAGCGTTACTCCTTAGATTAAAACAAAAAACTAAAGATACGGTACCTACTCTCGGAAAATGAGACGATAAAACTGCGTCTAGCTGACGCACTAGCCTCAGTCGCATGTCGAACCGTTGCCGCGTGAGCACGTGCTGTCACACTGCGATCATCCTTTTGACATCCATAAGAATGCTGTTTTGCCATAATTACAAATGCCTGAATCATTCTTGAAGACAAATGTTTTTAAAAACAATAATTTTATGAATGTGCATGTAGGTGTTTCTAGCTCATTTTTCGAATACGCAATGTTAGAATTTACCGTATCTACTATTTTTGTTTTTATCTAAGCGTTACTCTGGAAAACTTTTTTCGTCGTCTATTGACAAATTGACAAGGACCGTCTCTGAAAAGAAAATTTTCAAAATTTAGAGGTTGCCAGCAAAAGAAATAAGGTTTGATTCGGGTCTTTGTAACGATACCAAATTCCCACTATAAGTATCGGTAATTAACGATATTTTCAGGTAGCGATACTTGGGATCGAATTGAACCTATTAACGTTATAAATAGGTACCGATACTTTTTTCGATACCTGGCGTTGTTGCCAAACCTCCGCCGCACGCCGAAGTTACCAAGCCGGGCGGAGCGGAGGCGCGTCGCGCGTCGGTGGTCGGCGGCCGCACGGCTTGGCAACGCCACGGAGCGGTAGGTTGCTCGGGTTAGTCCACTTTCGCCATACCAGGTTCTACGGCTACGAAAAAAGTAGTAATCCTTTCGCCATACCTGCTCGACATGGTCGATAGGCTATGGCGAAAGAATACTCCAATTTATTTATTCGATTTTTATTAACTTTAAGTTGAAAAGTTGTTGAGTGGAATAGTGCCCCTCGCGTCCTTCTACTCATCGTCGTCATCGTTCTTCGCAATGAATTGGACGTGGGCGTGGTTTTTCCCAGGCTGTAAGGACTGACTAGAAGTTATCCTTCACCGTACTAGACGTGTAAAATGTGTGATAGTAGGTAATTGGTATGGAAGTACTAGGCTATTATAAATCACCAGAAGGTCGTTACATACTTTTACAATTGAGATATTTCTCGCTTGAAGAAACATACGGAAATGTGATAAGTGAGTTATACATTCTATATACTTATGATAGCCTAGTACATCATACTTAATAATAGAGTATATTTTTTATTTCCTTCACTTTTTGTAAAAGTAGGCGTGGTCACCAATATGGTCACGCCCAGTTTTACGCAAGGTAATAAATGGGCGTGGGTGTGTGTGTGTATGTTTGAATGACAAATAAGATTATTAAAATATTAGATTACTTAACACTTTATTGTACCAAAATTTACAAAACTCATGAAAAAAACAAAAACTTACTAGTAATTATAATAAAGGTACCATGTGCGGCCTTATTGCTGAAAGCGATCTATTCCAGGCAACATGTAAAAAAAGAAGTGTGATTTGACTTATAATAAGTCGTATAATAAGTAGGTAGGTACTAGTTACTTACTATCCAACACAATGCATATTTCTAAATCATAAGATTCATAATCTTAGCATTTAAACCGACTTCAAAAAAAGTCGGTTTTAGGATGTTCGCCGATTACTCGATGACGGCTTGACCGATTGAGATTATTCTATTTTTAATTGAAAGGTCTTCACAAAGAGGATTTTTAGTGACAGCAGAAATGCACTAAAACTAATGAAAAAAAAATAAAAACCGACTATGATTTTTTTCTGTTTTTAAATATTTTAAAATTTTGATAAAACTGTTCAAAACCCTGACAAAAATATGACAGGGAAATAGTATTTATAGTTTCCAATGGAAATGTTATAATAGGTATGTGAAATGAGACCAATGCATTAATATAATATGAATCAACTCTTTATTTTACTATCTAACTTTAAATTATACCTTACATTGTTTACATTTTAAATCGCAGAACAGCAGCTATGCTTACATTTTAAATCACAGAACAGCAGCTATGCTTACATTATAAATCACGGAATAGCAGATACCTACCTAAACTTACATTTTAAATCACAGAACAGTAGATATGCTTACATTTTAAATCACAGAACAGCAGATATGCTTACATTTTAAATCACAGGACGGCGTTTTAACCTACAATTGACTAAATAAAACATAAATTACACATAATTACAAAGTACAAGATAATCCAAAATTATCTTTAACAAATCTACTATGCTAAAAGTAATTAAAACAGTCCGATATAAAAACATGACGAAATATTTGCCATAACAAGTACAAGAATATCTAAAATTATCAATATTTTTATTTTTAATATAAAAGACATGGCGAGATATCTGCCGTTACAAATTCAAGATTATCTACCATAGTAATTATTTATAACTTTTTTAACTACAACAATCGACTTTGGTAAAACTACACTTATTAAACTCACACGATTTCCGTCAATCATTATCACACAACACGGGTCTAGATCGCGTTATAGATACCTAATCATTTTTATGAATTACCTCGACGTAAGGGGAAACGGGTTGCACCGGCCGTGGTCCCGAGAAGACTCAACTCGGTCGGCCTTCTCGGGACCACGGCCGGTGTGACCCGTTTGTCGAAATGTCGAGGCAATTACTAAAAATTATTATAACTCTATCTAGACCTGTGTCTAATAATAATGTTTGCTATTTTTTTTTACAAAAACATGGCAATATAAAACACAGACTTAACTGCCATCATTTTAAAATATGCTGTTTAAAAATTATTATAAAATCATCTTTGGTTATACAAATAATTATCTTAAACCACTACATAATAATCACAGCACTGCAGATTTTTTGCTTGTTTTAATTTAATTCATTGATTTAGAAATATGCATTGTGTTGGATAGTAAGTAACTAGTACCTACCTACTTATTATAAGACTTATTATAAGTCTAATCACACTTCTCTTTTTTTACATGTTGCCTGGAATAGATCGCTTTCAGCAATAAGGCCGCACATGGTACCTTTATTATAATTACTAGTAAGTTTTTGTTTTTTTCATGAGTTTTGTAAATTTTGGCACAATAAAGTGTTAAGTAATCTAATATTTTAATAATCTTCTTTGTCATTCAAACATACACACACACACCCACGCCCATTTATTACCTTGCGTAAAACTGGGCGTGGCCATATTGGTGACCACGCCTACTTTTACAAAAAGTGAAGGAAATAAAAAATATACTCTATTATTAAGTATGATGTACTAGGCTATCATAAGTATGTAGAATGTATAACTCACACTTATCACATTTCTGTATGTTTCTTCAAGCGAGAAATATCTCAATTGTAAAAGTATGTAACGACCTTCTGGTGATTTATAATAGCCTAGTACTTCCATACCAATTACCTACTATCACACATTTTACACGTCTAGACGTGTAAAATGTGTGATTTTACACGTCACGTTACATACTTTTACAATTGAGATATTTCTCGCTTGAAGAAACATACGGAAATGTGATAAGTGTGAGTTATACATTCTACATACTTATGATAGCCGTAGAACCTGGTATGGCGAAAGTGGACTAACCCACTTTCACCATACTAGGGGTAGACCCTACTACGAAAAAAGTAGTCTACTTTTACCACACCGTATCGACCATGTCGAGCAGGTATGGTGAAAAGAGACTCAAATTTATTTATTCGATTTTTATTAACTTTAAGTTGAACAAAAATATAAAGATTGGGAGTGGAATCCTGTACTGGTCAATACTGAATCAAGTACTAGGCTATTAAGCTATTGCATAGCTTTTTTCGCAGGACTTGAGCTTTGATTGAACAAATTTCGTAACGAAAGAAACCTAACACCGCCTACCATGTTGCCGTGGTACAAAACAAAAAAATGCCAAGAGTAGCATTTTTTTGGGCCCATGCCAAGAGTAGCGATTGCTAGGGTATTCGTTGGATTCGTTGGTTGGTATTCGTATTCATCGTCTTTTAGAGGAAAGGTTACCTACTCGTTCTCCATAATATACACAAACTTTACAAACGTGGTCGACTGTTTCCTCCCAGAGTAAAGACACTAGAGAACATTGGTTTATGCCATTAATTCTATATCAGCCACGACCATGACCCTACGTTTTGATTTTTTCATATTGTATTTTTTCCAAATTGAATTTCTATTCTAATTAGTAAATGATAAAAAAATCAAACTTAGGGGCAAGGTCATGGGAGATGTAGGTATTATGGCATAAACATATTTGTTCTAATGTCTTAACCAGGAAGAAAACTGTGTATGCAGTAGGAGTAGGAATAAGGCATTTAGAGCACGTAATGTTTATGCCATATAAAACCTATGTCTGCCATGACATACTTACACACAAACTTACTTTACATTATAAAAAATCTGTATTTTTACACGTGATAGTGAGCGTTAGACCACGATCTCACTTGATGGTAATTTGTAAGTAATGGATGATATGGTCTAAGGTGTAACACGCTCATCTAGAAAAAGGAAGACGGCAGTGGAACAAGATCCGACCTGTCTTCCTTAGTGGCTGCGCCGGCCAACGTATCGGAACACGGAAAGTCCGCTTGGCGCTACGACTTAGACCGGCGGTGGTAACAAGCCGCAGCTAAGAAACCGGCTTTGGTCTCCTTTACGACTGGAAGAGAGTAGGTACCGTCGCGCGTCGCCATATTTTTTTAGACCAAGGAATATATGTCCTGTACTGTATACAGGACGTATATTTCTAACCTAACCCTTAGATGAAAATAAAAAACAGCAGATACGTTACCTAGTCTCGGAAAATGAGACGATAAACTGCGTCTAGCTGGCGCACTGCGACTATCTTTTTGAAATCCATAAGAATGCTTTTTTGCTTAGTTACAAATGCCTGAATCATTCTTAAAGAAAATGTTTTAAATACAGAATTTTATGAAAATGCATGTAGGTAGGTGTTTCTAGCTCATTTTTCGAATACCCAATGTCAGAATATACTGTATCTACTATTTCTGTTTTCATCTAAGACCTAACCCGAAAGCCTAACCCAAATGCGGGTTAGGTTAGAGGGCTCTACAATCTCAAAGATTTAAATTATTTATTACCAAATCAATGGATAGTGTGGATAAAGAAATCGCTTTTAGAGGTTGCCTGGAAGAAATCGCTTTTAGCGATAAGGTCGCCCATTTGTGCAACGTTCTATTTTAAAGCTTCTTGTGTTTCTATACTTAAGAGGGTGGGTACTGTTACCATTTCCATACAAACATAATACCAAAATAGAAATGAAAATTTAGTTTTCTACTCTAATGTCGGTAGATTATTCGGATTAAGATTTTATTTTTACACGTTGGTACCACAAGGTTTTCCAAAATATTCATTCGAAATGAAATAAAACGGAAATACATTTCTTTCATTTTCACAGCGTAAATTACTTTTTATTGGGAATAATATAAAACAAATGAGATGTAAACTAGTAATTTACTCTGTAAAAATGAACGAAATGTATTTCCGTTTTATTTTATTTATTTTAGGTATATCTATCTATCTATCTAGTGTGGCAGGTGAGAGTAAAATCTCCTGAATCTGAAACTTGTCGTTACTGCGACCAATATTGCGTTATTTCGAATAACGTAGCGAGTAAATAATTTACTACCTAACTTCTTAGGTGCTTTATGAACCTGCATTAGAACTTACAAACAAACCCCCTTACTTATAAACGACTGGCTGCGTCCCGCGGTTTCACCCGCGTAAGTCCCGATCCCGTGGGAATATCGGGATCAAAAGTAGCCTATGTTACTCAGGGTGAATGTAGCTTTCTAATGGTGAAAGAATTATAAAATCGTCATAGTAGTTTTTGAGTTTATTCATTACAAACATACATTACATACACACACACACACACACAAAACTACAAATCTTTCCTCTTTATAATATTAGTGTAGATAACTTACTTTTTATAACGTTTGTCCTTTACTGTGAAATGAAGTTTCAAAGTTAACAGACAGAGACAAACGTTACACAAACTTAGTCATCGTTTATAAGTAAGGGCTTAGTCATTAGTATCTATGCTACTATGGAAGTATACCGTCAAACATACCAACTTTGCCCGTTTTCCTTTTTTTCTATAGGAATAAATACAAATATTTTTTATTTGTTAGCATATGCTGCATTACGTAACGATTTGAATTTAAACTAATGTTTTTTCGATTTTGATGGCGGGCAAAGTTAACTGCACTTCTTACCAACATTGCCCAAGCCTATTTTTTGACGAAATTTGAGTCTTATTAATACGTAATTCACATAATAACTAGTAATTAATAGGCATAGGCCTAGTCTTTAAATTTTTGTTTGTAGCATAAGCAGTTTTCCAGTAAAATCAGTGGGCAATATTACCTAGCGATTATTACTCTTTTCCATACAAATCCTAACAAGCTGTTGTAACTCTCTAGGGTTGTCACATGTCTATTATAAGTTTCGAATATTGCAGAATATTAGAAATGTTATTTAAATTAGAATTTAGTATCAGAAATAAAAATATATTATCAAAGTTTGACAAAATATCTGAAAAATTTGCCCGCAAAAAACACATCATATTCGACAATACCTGACAGGTGACTGAACGAAGTTGGGAACCAAGGCAATGCATCGTGTTGTCAGATACATAATCTACTTTTCTTCCAATTAGTAAATGTAATCATAACGCTAAAATATTTTGCAATATTAACGGATTTGCTTAGAAACTGGTTTTTGGGCAATGTTTTGGTGGTTGGCAAAGTTTGCGTATTTGACGGTACCTATTCTTGTTGCCTTTTTAGCCAAATGGCAAAAAACGGAACCCTTATAGATTCGTCATGTCTGTCTGTCCGTCCGTCCGTATGTCACAGCCACTTTTCTCCGACACTATAAGAACTATACCTACTAACTTGGTAAGTAGATGTATTCTGTGAACCGCATTAAAATTATCACACAAAAATAGAAAAAAAACAAAAAAAATTTGGGGTTCCCCATACATAGAACTGAAACTAATTTTTTTTATTAAGTCTATACGTGTGTATAACCTATCCATAGGTGTTCAAAAATGATATTGAACTTTTTAATATCTTGTTTTTCTAAACTGAAAAACGGTGAAAGTTTGCATGGAAAATTGGTTTGAACGAGATCTAGTAAGTTTTCCAAAATACAAATAATGAAAACACCAAATGCAAAGATTAAATCTAAATTAAATAACAATATAAAAATTAAAAGAAGATACATTTAGAAAAGAACAAAATAAAAATAAAACACATAAAACTAAATAAACCTAACCTAACTAACCAAAAAAGATCGGACTAGCGACTCTCCAGAAGCTGGTTCGGGGCAACATCTAAAAAGACGCTAATCGAACAACCCGCCCCGGATCGTCCCCGACGCAAAAGAGCAAGCAAGTACTTTTTTTACCTTTCGAAACAAAACCTGTTGTATAGATAATACTGATACTGTATGTTGTTGATACGGAACCCTTCGTGCGCGAGTCCGACTCGCACTTGGCCGGTTTTTGGATCTGTGATTTTACCTGTACTTTACTTCTTGTTATGTCATATACTTCTCTATGAGTGATTACTGACTACCCGTGGTTGGGTGTGTAATATTTGGTATAAAATTAAATGGTATAAATATTAAAACGTATAATTTCATTTCGTATAATTTTATATCATATAAAGTTCAGATAATATAACCGACAGTTCATATAATAACATACCCTATAATTTTATTTAATAGAATTATCTTTTCCTGTAATTGTTATTTAATATAATTATTATTTTCTATATTTCTTATTTCATATAATTAATATTTCGTATTGTTGCATTTTGATATAATCATTAAAAACAATAAAATTGCACATTGGCTTTTTTGGACAAAGATGAAATACCTGATTATTTCATAAAATTTCAAGAAAATGTTTCGCCTGACAGCAGCAGTTTAGTCTTCGCAGCTTAGTTTTATTTATAGACAGAATTAGGCGCTTTGGCGACCGCTGCCGCGGCACGCTCGCTTCGCTCGCTCGCTTAATCATGTTCTAACATGATTAAGCGAGCGAGCGCTGCGCTGCGCGTAATCATGTTCTAACATTATCCTAACCTATCCAAGTCGGGGTGATCCGTATATTTTTTTCGAAGTTCAAGTAAAAACGTTATAGGAAAAGAACGTTATATGAAATGTTTTTAAACTAAAGGAACGTTATAGGAAATGAACGTTATGTTATTTCAAATTATATAATGTGTGTTTATAGAGTATGAAAATTATATTAAATGATCGTTATACTATTTGAAATTATACTATCTGATTTTATACCAAATATTACACGCCCCCCGTGGTTGGCTCCTTGTGTGGAACCTCATTTGATCTATTCACAGCTGTTCATTTTCCAACTCAATAAATATCACCTTAAGATCTCTTTTCGTCTTTTACATTTTCACCTAAAGTATTCATTGTTAGAGAAGTGATAAGTTGTTTCGTGTGCTGAGTAAATAAATCTATCAATATTTCAGTTCATTTCATTACAGAAAAAAAAGTATTCCTATTATTAGTTATATCCGTTGTCTAGTAGCCATAGTACAAGCCTAGTGCTTAGTTTGGGGCTAGATTGCGCTCTGTGTAACCTCGTGCAATAACTAGTCATTTATTTTATTGGGTTACAACAAGTTAGGTAAACAACGAGAACATTATTGTATTAGCACATTATTACATACGAGTAGGTATATCAGTGGAAATTACATGAACAGAAATTAAAATAAATACCTCCTTAAATTGTTACCTAATAACCAATTGATTAAATGTGCGGAGATGGCGACAATGGCGGCAGAGAACGACCCACACCTGTGCAAGTAGATGTTCATATAATATGATGAGCTTCTGCAAACATACGTCATACGTAGGTATAAAACTGAGGCATCAGCTGGCTTTGTAGAGATCAAACCATCTGTCGAAGGTAAAGTATTTTTCGTTTATTGTCTTGATTTTAACAATATATATTGTATGAAATCGCTGTATGTCTAGTCCCAAAACTAAGCAACTAAGTAAGACGTGGTAAGACTAACCACTTGGACATTTCACATCAACCTTGGGTCTACCGCGGTTGTATCGTCGACATCGTCATCGAATTCATTTTTACAATTGACAGCGTACAGCTGGTCAAAAGCGTTCCGTCTTACACTTAGTTGCAAGACACTTATGAGTTATGGTATGTAATTAATACCATGGAATATATCGATACCTCGGGGCTCAAAGGGCGTAACCGCCATTTTGGCGAAAATGACTTTTTAATGCAGTCCTACTTAGCTTTTCATTCTCTATCGATCTGTATTCTTAAAATCTTCCAATTCGCCAAAAAATGGCGTTTACAACCCCTTATTTTGAAGAAAATAAAACAGATTTTTGAGATTTTTGGTCGTAAGTTACATACCTAATAACGTAATGGTGCTTACGCCCGAACATGATCAATACAATACAATACAATATTTATTTATTATTATGAAACTTATTAAACATTTCCTAAATTACATTTACATTACAAATACAATACAATTACATTATAAATCAGTTCCACACTAAGCACAGCTTGTATCGCAGTAACCGAGATACCAATATAAAAATGAGGATGACATTTAATAATTATTCATATAAATATATACCTTATAGACTAACATACATACAGATAATATAAAATTAAAATTAGGGTTTAGGGTTTTCTATCTTTGGACGCGCTTCCCTAAAGCGTCGGTAAGCTATGCCAGCAGGCCAGAAGTCGGCAGAAATCAAGACATCTTTCACCGATGCTGGGAACCGGAGCACGAAGGATTTAAAGTTGGTTTTCCTTATCATTTTTAAAGAATCAACTTGCCCGATACGCCCGAACATAATCATTTTTAAAGAGTCAACTTGCCCGATACGCCCGACATTTCTGTTATCTATGATAAAATTACATCGAAACCTCGGGGATGAAAGGGCGTGAGCCCTAGAATTCGATTTTACAGGAGAGCAAAAAAAAACATTTTTGACATAACTACACACTACAGTTGGTGACTGATAGTTGTAACCGTCAATTTGCCTACTAATTTTATCAATTTCTCTACAGTTTCTTTGTTTTTCTCAGTTGATATCTTTTTTTCTCTCTTTTCTTTAATATTATTGCAATTATATATAGCATTATTTTTCTTTTGTAATGAATCAAGAATCGAGAATATTTATTGTTTAAGTGATGTACAAAGGGGTCTTAAATAAAAAAACTTTGGATACAATCACTTACCTACTAACAGGCATACAATATTTTAAGTTATGTACTTAATCTAAGGTAAATTAAGATCTCATACAAATATTAGATAGTTAGTGAATAACTATTTATGTAAGATGAGGAAATGAATAGTAAGACAGGAAATTAAATAATTATTTGTATAATTAGTCATCTGAGATGATAAATAATGAAAGGTAAGTTAATAAATGCCTTATAAAATTGCAATTAATAAGGAAATAAAAGAGAAAAGAAGACTTCAACTGAGAGAAACAAAGAAACTGTCAAGAAATTGATCGAATTAGTATGCAAATTGTCGGTTACAACCGTCAATTATCATACAGCCAGTGATTTTTGGGGTGTAAACTCCTCTAACATTCAATTTTCCGGGGCATATAGCCAAGCTATTTTCTTACCCTTAAATGTTTTTGAAATTATTATTCTACAGTGTTCTGCATCTAATATAACTCAGATTTTTGGTCGTTGAATGGTTTATTTAGGCCAAAAATTAAAAAAGTTATGTTATGTTAAAAATACTTTTTTGTTTTTGTTTTTTGGCTCTCCTGAAATATCGAGTTTTGGGGCTTACGCCCTTTGAGCCCCGAGGTATCGATATTCTAAACACGGTCAAATGTAAGTAATTTACATTTCTTAACAAACTAAATTAACAATAATATTTTTATACCTTTTAATTTATAAATTTAATTAATAAATAAATAACATTTTTTTCATCCCATCTTTTCGAAAAGTGTCGCTTTGGTCCTCTATAAGTGCGACCAAAGTAGCTCTTTTCTGTTAAGAGATAAACAGGCGGGAGCAAAGTAAAACAGGCGGGAGCAAAATAAAATAGGCGAGAGCAAAGTAAATTTGAATTTGGAACATATGTATCATTCATAGAAATCAAACGTAAATATGAATTACTGGCTGATATGTGTTGAGTCACCGTAACACAAGCTTAGTCGCTTACCACGGGGCTAGATGGCGCTGTGTGTTGTTCACAGAATTTATTTATTTTATTAGTTTCATTATTTTCATTAGTTTCATTAGTTTCATTAGTTACATTAGTTTCATTAGTTTCATTAGTTTCATTAGTTACATTAGTTTCATTAGTTTCATTAGTTTCATTAGTTACATTTGTTTCATTTGTTTAATTCATTTTGCTTATTTTTTTTAGTATTTATATGAAATTTTCACAGATGATGTATTTCTGTAGCCGCTATAACAACCAACAAATATTTATAGAGGGCTTTTGTATAATAAACGTGATATTAAAATTTTATACCCAACATTTTTGTTTAAGTAAATAGGTAGGTATATTCACGAATTACGTAACACCATATCTTATTTATTTTCTCATAGACAGGGAATGAAAAGTAGAGTATATGACTCGAGAGCAAATTATTTTTGCCTCGGGCGATGTATACTTTGAATCCCTCGCTGCGCTCAGAATTCTACGTTAGAATCCCGAGAGTAATTCTTCGCTTTGCTCGTGATTCAAAGTAACGCCCTCGCCGTAAAAATACTATTTTGCTCCCTTGTTATACAATCTACTATTTTGCCGTAATGTTTGGTGCGTAAATCGGACCGGAGTTCCCGAGTCGACGGCGCGGCGAGCTGAAGGCGATGGTAGATCCACGGTATACCCCCGGTGGTTATTATTTTATTTTGTAGGATTTGTAACTATCAAGTACAACTCAAAATGATATTAATTATTAATGGTGATATCACAAATTATTCTCTTTAGGTAAACCAAGAACAATGGTGTCCAAAACTCTAGTATTGTCCTTAACATTGATAAGTGTAACCTACACCTGGCCGACGGTTCACGGACAGGTCTCGATTGACAGCACTATTGCCGGAGCCGATCAAACTGGCTCCATCGACGCAGCAGACAGCATTATAGGAACGACGAATGCCACCACTGTTGCAGATCCCACCGACTCTAACCAAGTTGTATCCATCATTCAGCAAGTCATTGCAGGAATATTATGCGGATCTGACCTCGCCAGCGTCTTCACACTCATAACACCAAATGACTTTCCCGAAATTCTAGTAACCATTTTGACTAAAATAGCAAATGGACTTGTTGCGGCCGTAGACACCGTTAACGTTAACGTCAAAAATGTAATTAATGAAATTGTTAAAGTATTTTTAGCAGCTATTGTTTCCATTAAAAAGCAATTTGGAAGTCATGTTTTAGATCAATTGGAAAATATGAGATCCGCTCTCGTCGATGTTCTAGAAAGTTCAGGAACTTCACTTGCAACTGATATCGTTAGTAATGCAATATCTAATACTGCTGATGTCACAGAAGGTGTTAAAGATGCCGTTGAAGATGCAACATCTACTATAATTGTTGATGCTACCGCACAAAATACCATCACAAACGCTGCTCGGGCTATTTTTGGGTGACTTCCTTTTTTGTTATTTTGTTTTGGGTGTTATTTCCTAATTAATGTGTACAAAATTAACTTTGTAAAAAGTCAAATTTTGATTTAAATCTAAATTACACAAGATAAACACAGTATCTGTATCTGATGAAAGCAAATGAAAGCCATACGGTTTACTTAGAGTGATACCTACGTGATAAGTTTATAATTATACTAGTAATAATAAGTAAGTATAGTGACCGGCAGATAAGTTGAAAAGTTTTGTTGTGGAAGGAGAAAGTTCGCGCAGTAAATTTTACATGCGCTTTCTATGAAAAATCGACTTCTGCGCATCCGCCATTTTGTTTCAACTAATCTGCCGCCTACTGTAGGTACTTCATTCCGTCATCTCATTCTGATTTGTCCTTGATTGATGATTTGAATATACTGATTGTAATTTGTATGTATTAACGGTGTACCATTATACATACTTATTTATTTAAGTGCAATTGTGTTAGATATATTTTGCCTATAAAAAATACTATTTTGTTAAATAATTAATGCACGAAAATCAAATGAGAATTTAATTTGTCAAGATATTTTTAAGGTGAACGTTAAAAAAAAAGTTCGGTCAGTCATTCAGAACTTAATTTTACATGTATATAGAAGTTTAAACTTATACATCGACGGACCTGTGTTTACTTATCTAATAAGAGTAGGTACCTAGGTATTGTTCTCTGAATTTTTTTGGGTTCCGTACCCCTTTGAGACTTTGCTGTCTGTCCGTCTCTCGTCAGGCTGTATCTCATACATAAACCATGATAGCTAGACACTTGAAATTTTTTACAGAAGATCAATTTCAGCCGCTATAACAACAAATACTAACAAAACAAACAAAATAAAACATATTGGTTGGTTAGGTTAGTTAGTGTTCATTTTAGGGTTCCGTACCTAATTGTGATAGTATTACGGAACACTTCGTGCGCGAGCCTGACTCGCACTTGGCCGGTTTTTTTTAAACATATGGGTAAATAGTTAGTAGGTAGTAGGTACTGAAGTTTTCGATAAGTAATGAACTGATTCCATATTTTTATTACTATTGCAAGTTATAGATAACCAACTTACTATCTAACTTCATTTATCGTATTATAGTGAATTTTATTACTAAGTATTGTCACGCAGTCACGTCGACCGATTTCTTTATTGATTTATTTTATTTTACTTACCGATTATTCATTTTTTTTTTACTTGTTGCAGTAACATTTTATGGTTTTTGGGTATATATATACCCATTTGTCCAATTACATATAGGGAGGGGGAAGTTGGTCATCTTACCTCATTAGTACCAAGTGGAGGCTTATAATATGGTGGAAAGAGTAGTAAAAGTTATGCTAAAAAAAGTCGGTCAGCCTCGAGTCAGCCTGGGCCCGTCTGAACTCAGCCCGTTTTTAGGGGATCAATCGGGCCTGGGGACTTACCTCACTTTCTACCATATTAGTCCCAACTTGGTACTAATGAGGTAAGATAACCAACTTCTCTTTCCTAATCTAATAATATCAATGGGACAAATGGGTATTTGTAAATTGACATGTCAATATTATCTAATGTAATTTTATGGCGAAATAAATGAATTATTATTAATTAATTATGACGCATTAAACCCATTGAAGTAAGGAATTTTACACTCCGGACAAATAAAACAAACAAAAATAGCCTTATTAATAAACGTGGAGTAAGGTCGGAAAATTGACAACATGTTTTGTCTTTTTCTGTGAAAAGAACTTTCAAACTTGACAGTCAGAAACAAAAAGTGGTTAAATTATTCCGACCTTACTCCACGTTTATTAATAAGGCTAAGGTGAAAATAAATTTTCTAAATAAAATAGCCTTGAGCTACATACAAAAATTAATAGAAATTTAAGGCTAAGGTGTTTATTTGGATAAGAACAAGGTAACAAAAACTAAGGAATCGTTTCTAACTGCGAAAGTTACAAACTGTGTTGCAGCGAGAGCGCCCACGCACATCGAAACCAAACTTTTGACATATAGAGAGTCCTTCTTAAGGCGCAACTCGCAATGATAAGTCGCCAAAGCGGGAAGTAACACTTTCCATTGACTTTATCACAGAACAGACGATCGAAACGAGCGGTGTATCGATGTTCTTTTAATTTTATATAAAAAAAGTACAAAATTAGTGGGAAAAACTAAATCCTAGAAAAATAGAAAAACATTAATCGACAGCAACATCACGACACACAAGAGAAAAACAACATTATAAAATTATAGAGCTGAAAAATAATAACAACTACAACTAAATAAACAAAACAAGTCCAAGGAGCCGTGTCCCTGTCCCTGCTGCTGCCACAGAGGATAAACAATCCTCAAATAACTCAAAATCCTAAATAGTTATACAAAGAACAAAACCCACTCGATCCACACAATGGATCTGTTTTATAGATCTAGTGGGAATGCTATTAGTTGGTGCACACAGTTCATTTCGATATTCAGATCAACAACCATGACCTTGTTGTTATTGGTCATTATTAGTCATATTTATATGGATCATTAGAAATTATGAATTAGTAAGTAAGGCCGTTAAAATATTATTTTATCGTATATTATTTATTGCTTTCACGATTCTACGTCGCCTGAAATAAATAAAGATGTTTAAAATGGAGTAGAACGGGGAAGCCACAACTGCATATACCTATCTTAACATATTTTGTAATACACTAATTGAAACATTTTTTCTGTAAACTGGGACATCTACAATCTTCAGAAGCAAATCGGGTTCGAGATCTTAACAAGTTGGTATTGATACTTATACTGTTATTTTTAGTTTTTATTCCTTGATGTAACAGTTGGTGGGGAGATGTTAACAAATTATACGTCCGATAATGCCGAAAAGACAACCCAAAAAATCAAAAATAATTTGTTTCAAATTTGTATAATTTTATTGTATGATGTAACTGTGTACTGTAAAATTCTAATTTTATGTTTTAATCGTTAGGTAAACAAAGATGGTGTTCAAATGGTTTATTTTCTGCACGATGTTGGTGACACTGTCCCGGACCGAACAGACCGCTCCAGGCTTAGAAAACATCCAACAAGTCGGCAGTAACGTTACAGCCCTGAGCAGCTGCACATTCGCCAGCGCAATAAGCAATGGTGTTTCTGGACGACTCAAGAATATTTTAACAAAGTTAGGAACTGAACTTTGTACCGTTATAGACAAACTCAAAGCAGTTGATAATACGACGAAAAAAAATGTAGAAAATGCAATTAATGATATAGTTCAGAAACGCAACGCATTTAAAAAGAAGTTAAGAAGCGATGTTGTTGAAGAATTAGACAAGATAATATCCCGTGTCGGTAACATTACAGATGGTATCGAAAATACTGTCAGCGAAGTGATATCAAAAATTATCAGTGCTAAGAAAAAAATCCTAGCAAATGTATTATTAACATTCAGTAATATAAGGCAAGGTATAAAGTCGGCAGTCGGTGATGTTACCAAGGACGGAACACCTGACGTTAGTAACGTTAGTGTTACAGATGGTATCACAATGGGTGGTCCCGAAAACAATGACGATAAAAGTGTCGTTAGTGATGCAAATTCTAGTACTGTCAGCGATGTAGCGTCGTATAGTAGCGTCGTCGATGGTGCACCTGGTGCAACTAGTGGCGTTGGTAGCGGTGCAACTGCCGATGCTGGCAACGATGTAAATGGTGGTGCCGTAAGTGGAACAACTGGCAGTGCCGTGGGCGATGCTGCTGTTGGTGCTGAGAGCGGTACAGCTAGTGTGGCCGGTACAGATGATACTGGTAGTGTGGTCAGCGGAACCGCTGGTAGTGCCGTGGGCGATGCTACTGTTGGTGCTGTGAGCGGTACAACTAGTTTGGCCAGTACAGATGATAGTGGTAGTGTGGTCAGCGGAACAACTGGTAGTGCCGTGAGCGATGCTACTGTTGGTGCTGAGAGCGGTACAACTAGTGTGGCCGGTACAGATGATACTGGTAGTGTGGTCAGCGGAACCGCTGGTAGTCCCGTGGGCGATGCTACTGTTGGTGCTGTGAGCGGTACAGCTAGTGTGGCCGGTACAGATGAAACTGGTAGTGTGGTCAGTGGAACAACTGGTAGTGTGGTCAGCGGAACAACTGGTAGTGTGGTCAGCGGAACAACTGGTAGTGTGGTCAGCGGAACAACTGGTAGTGTGGTCAGCGGAACAACTGGTAGTGTGGTCAGCGGAACAACTGGTAGTGTGGTCAGCGGAACAACTGGTAGTGCCGGTACAGATGATACTGGTAGTGTGGTTAGCGGAACGACGGGTAGTGTTGGAAGCGGCATTACAGATGAAACTGGTAGTCCCATCAGTGGGGCTACTGGCACTGCTACAAGTTTCGATGACACAAGTAGTGCCATCGATGATGGAAGTGGTATATTCAGCGCTGATAGCGATACAATATCCGCCGCCGCTAATGCTGCTCAAGGTGTCGGAAGTACCTTTTTCAATTAACTATTCAACTATTAATCTATTATTATTCGTCAACTTATTAATCTACATGACGTCATCATTTTTAAATGTTTGTTTTTGTAATTAGAATTACGACATTTTTTTCTTGAATAAAAAAGGTGTATAAAACTGTTAATAAATGAAATGTCCGTCGGTATACTTAGGTAACATTAATTCAATTAAACGATATCAGTTAAATTTATGTTGTTTGGAAGGATGTCCCTTGAACCGTCTAAAGTTATTTGTCCTAATATTATTTAGCCCATTTTTCGCGCTAAATATTCTTTAGCCTAAGATTTTTTTGCAATTTTTGGAACTTTTAATTAAAAAATACATCATAGTAATGGTTAATTTAAAACAGTTTTGCCAACTTTACCATTTTTTCCCTAACCAGTAGCTACTTGGTTTTACACTCAATCTACCAGCTTTGGCTCTTCACTCCCAGTGAATAGCGAATAATTAGAAAAATGAAAGCACAATGAAATTAATTTTCATTTATTGATACCATGACAAGATTACAACAAAACAATAAACTACTGTTGAAACCAGAGCAGCTATAGAGTGCATTATCGTTTTGGCCCAAAGAGGAAATGAAGTATGAAAATATTATTACATTAAAATTACTATCAAAGGCCAAAACAAAATTAATCTAATTTTGTTTTGGCCCGATTGGAACTCAATCTATGGAAGCAAAACAGTAAAACAATGGGACGTGTGGCCCGTTTGTGCATATGCCATTCATTTTATTATTGTACCTATATTGTGTGGATATTGTGTCATCATAAGGCTTTTGAACGTAGCGATAACAGTCGAAATTACAAGCGTTACAACACGGTTGTATTTTCGACCAAAATTACAATGCAAAATACAATACAAACACAATAACAACAAGCACCTGAATTCTAAAATATTGCAAGTTCGAAAGTAAGTTAAGTTAAGTAAGGTATGTTTGTTACTAAATTAGTACTTAATGATTGACATTATGACACAAAGAGATATTGCTTCTATTGGCACAGAATACCAACATAAATAGTACAATTTCTATTGGTTGAAGTTCGAAGCTTTGATCGATAAGGGTATAATATTATAGTTTATTTCGATCGTTTTTTTTTCTATTTCGCAGTCTTGGGCCCAGTTGACCATTATCAAATTATAGGAGGAAAATGGTCCCAGGTCCCAGTTCTGAAGTGGAATACTTGGCCCCCAACCCCAACCGAGCCCCTGTATTCTCAGATCATGATGTGATAATTTATCATCCAATTACTCAGCACTTAAGTGAGGGAAACCAAACCGTGTATTTATTAGTATTGTATACTCGTACCTAGTATACAGGATGGTTTTAAAATGATAAAGTGTTATATTGAGAGGATCCCTCAATTTCCAGTAAATAAAAAAATAAGTTTAATGAATTCGAGAATAGAGTTATTTGTTTGTTTATTTGTTTGTAACGAATAGGCTCCGGAACTACTGAAACGATTTCAAAACTTTCACTAATAAAAAGCTATCGACTATTGTCGAGAAGTAACTTACGCTACATAGCTGCGTCCCGCGATTTTACCCGCGTAAGTCCCGATCCCGTGGGAATATCGGAAACAAAAGTAGTCTGTTACTCAGGGTGAATGTAGCTTTCTAATGGTGAAAGAATATTTGTAATCGATCCTGTTGTTTTTGAGTTTATTCATAACAAACACACATACACACACACAAAAATACAAATCGTTTTTCTTTATAATATTAGTATAGAAGTATAGAAAACATATATTATGCTTTACTTGGGTACCTTCACACCGCAAAGAACGCACTCCAAATTTCATGTCTCAAGGACCAGCTGTTTGGGCTCTGCATCGATATATAGGTCAGTCATGACATTGAATTTGCATATATTTGATTTTTTTTTTGTCGCGACATATTTATTTTATTTAACCGATTAAAATCACGCTGTACTTATAAAAAAAACTCCATAAATAGTAAGTACCGTAGTTAGTGTAACTGATAACATTATTTGGTATTATTAATTTGCATGACAATTAGTGAACGATACACTACATCCATCATTACGTGAAGTATTGGCACCATATTGCCGCGGCTCGGCCGGTGACAACCTTACGAGGTTCTCGACAATGACTGCTTCAAGCCAGAGAACTAGTTGGATTACGCCGATTGTGAAACAGGTGAGAAGGAAGAACTATCCAAGTGTCCAAGGTAATGTGTCGAAAGATCTGCAGACGTCCGAGTGTAACTCCACTTAGTTTGAACTGAAGCTGTAAATGAGTGAGGTTCGGACACGGCATGAAGAGACAGGATCCTAATGGCACTAAGGGAGTACCTACTACATATTGCGTTTGAGTGGTGTTGGTCTATTGGTAGATACCTCGACTTTCATTCCGAAGGTCATGCGTTCGAATCCTGGCCGACCACGCACCAATATCTTTTTCTTTAAGAAAAAGTTACATGTGTTACATCGCTCTTACGGTGAAGATAAACATCGTGAGGAAACCCACGCCTTAGCTAGCTTCAGACGTATAAACCTGTTATTTTCTCTGGGCATGTTTGATTAGGCTGTGAGGATAGTATAGGTGCTGTGCAAGCCTCCACTTAACAATGACCCAGGCACTACAGCGATATAAATCATCTAAAAAGTAGTTTAATAAGGGCAATTATGAGAGTACAGAACTTAAATGGTTATTGAGCAAGAGCGGTGCTAAAGAAGATAAAGAAGAATGATATTATGTGGGAAAAGATACAGAATGGAATAGAGAAGAATGAGATGCTGTTCCGATTTCGCAAAGTAAGAATAGGACAGGAAGAATACAAGTGTACGTTATTATTATTAAGAGCCTGAACTGTCCCACTGCAGGGCAAAGGCCTCTCTACCTTCCTTCCATTTGACTCGGTCTAGAGCTACTGTGAACCAATCGTTTCTATAGGAGTCAAGGTCATCTCGCCATCGCCGTCTTGGTCTGCCGCGTGGCCGTGTCCCAGTGGGGCGCCAATCGGTCGCCATCTTGGCCCAGCGTTCGTTTGACATGCGACATACATGTCCAGCCCAATCATACTTGAGGTTTTCAGCCTTTAAGGAGACGTCAGTGGTCCGTGTGTACGTCGTACGTGTACGTTGGTTGTTCTTATGTTGTAGTCATGGGTGGTTGGAGGTGTGCTGGTCAACAAGTTCGGCCACGGCATGGTGCTGGGGATGACCTCCTGCATGATCAGCGCGCTGCGAGCTCCGGACTCCGAGATCCAGGTCGATACCAATACCGCGTCTTGGCTAGGTGAGGACTTGAGTGGAAATACATATATCTTTGTTCTTTGGTTGTTTCTTCATCTGGATACGATGAAACTTAATATAAGTAGATATAGACACCTAAAATATAATCTAAACTAGGTATAATATAAAAAAAAAGGTAGAAAGTCGTGTTAGTTACAGCATTTATTCCTCACGAACGGCTGAACCTATTTGATAATTTAATTAATTTTAATAACAATAATTTTATTTTAATGTTATGTTTATTATTCTATTGGTATCTCGGTTACTGCGATACAAGCGTGTGCTTAGTGTAGAACTGATTTATAATATCACACGATGCCACAGACACACAGACAGACAGACACGTCAAACTTATAACACCCCTCTTTTTCCGTCGAGGGTTAATAAATAGGTTAGCCCTACGTCCAGGATGATTTTAACGCGTTTAATAAAATAAATATGGGATTTCTTGAGATCAGCGAGAGATATATATAACAACTTAAGAAAAGAAACAGAAAGATTGGAAATATAAGACACATATCCAATCTTACTGTTTCTTTTCTTTCACATTTTTCAGACATTTTCAATTTGGAGTCGAAAAAAGAAGTCGGTATTAAAATATTTAAATTAATTTGTTAGTTTGTGACGAATAGGCTCGAGTTGTAAAGACAATTATTTCGCCAAGAAAGATACATACTCTTGTATTGTAGCTTTCTTAATTAAATTATTGAATTATTTCTCTACTATCCTACTTTAACTGGAGTAGGTACTTTGAAAAACGTTGGGGATCCGTAAGAAATTTGCAAAAAATATTTATAACCCAAGGCTGAAAACTGAAATCAATATAAAACATTGAGGAATACATTTCTTTATTAAAATCGCCCATTTCTAATAGAAGTTATCACGAGAATAACTTGTTTAATTATGCAATTACATAGGTACACACACCAATTGCCTGCACATCTATCGCCTATTCTCTGCCCCAAGGTTTGCTGGAAGAGAACTCTTTTTAGGGTTAAGCTCGCCTATGTACATGAATTCTCCTTATTTATGTCTGTATGTTTTGTGGTGTGTACGTACATTAAAGAATAAAGAATAAAATGTTAGGTAACCGGATCGTCCCGCGTTGCGCGATGATGTCTTGAACGAATCTCTACAATAATACTACGAGTATAATCATATGTTTTATTCAAAGTGTAATAGCCGTCCCGTAACGCTTTTAAATTAAATAAAAATAGAAGTTCATGTGACAGGGTGATCATCATTTCCACGGTGTTGGAACTTACGCGGGTGAAACCGGAAGGCGCAGCTAGTATAGACATATAGATAGATACCTACCTAGGCCAGTAAGCTAGTAAGCTACTAACGCAGAGTAGGTACTTAAGAGTCAGTGCGCCTCGGCGCTGTATAGGTACTACTAGACTTTTATGATAATACCAGTCAAATATATCACTCAACATCAAAATCATTATCGCAACCTCGGACATTCGAAAATTTGGTGATCTATAATCCCCAATCTGCTGGATAAGTCATCAAAGAAAGCTGAATTTAAACATAATATTCTCATACAATTATTTATTTTTAGAGTTATATAAACCGTGAATAGATGACAAACATCGGAAAAGCGAAACTAGAAAGTCTGTATCTATTACATATTATGAATTAATTAGTGTAATCACCTGTTTAGATATGATATTGTAACAATGTTTAACTATAAGTAAGAATATTGAATATATAAATGTTCGCAGGTACAATAATTGGCATCGCAAGTGTGTGCGGATGCCCGGCGTCATACTTCATGAAGACATTCGGTCGGAGAAGAGTTTACTCCTTCAAAAACGTCCCTGCAATAATCGGCCTGTTTCTAACTGCGTTCGCTTCCAACGTCACTTACATCATAATCGGTAGATTTCTCTGCGGCTTCACTATAGGAACTACTGCCATAATGGGGGCAATGGTCGTCGGGGAATATACCAGCCCCAAATATAGAGGCATGTTCCTCGTTTTGAAAACGGCTTCTTACAATTTAGGCAGTCTCTTTGTCCATATTCTAGGTGATTACATGTACTGGAGAACTATCGCCTTCTGTGCCCTCGTACCGTTTATTGTCTCACTCGTCGCAGCCCTGCTCTGGCCCGAGAGTCCATACTGGCTGGCAGAGAACCAGAAGTTCATCGAAAGCCAAGAGGCGTTCTATTGGTTACGCGGGAAGACTGAAGAATCGATCAAAGAAATAGAGTTAATCATAAAGAACCACCAAAACAGGATAATAATAGACAGGACGATAACTGAGAATATCACAGAATTCTTTATGAAATTTAAGAAGAAAAACTTTTGGAAGCCATGTGTGATCCTGTTGTTTACGTCCGTAATGTTAGAGTGTGGTGGAAGGCACGTGTTTCCTACTTACGCTATCTTGATAATACAGGGAATGGCTTCGAACAAGGTGAACCCCTTCCATTACATAATTATACTCGACACATTAATTACTGTCAGCGCATTTTCATCGTCATTCCTAATCAGAAGGTTGAAATTAAGGACATTGTTATTCACAACCGGTTTCATATCTTGTGTTTCGTTAAGTTTAGCTTGTTTATCTCTTTATTTAACATCGACGGGTACTTTATCGAAGACATTCGCATGGGTGCCGATATCTTTACTGTGTCTGTTTTTTGTAGTCGTTAATTTAAGTTGTACGACTGTACCATTGACTATAGTTGGAGAGATCTTCCCGATAGAACATAGGGCCGTTGGGACTTGTGTGTCGGGATATGTTATAGGTGTATTTATTATTTTAGCTATGAAAGTAACTCCGTTTCTGATAGAGGCTTTCGATACGTATGGAGCTTTCAGTCTGTTTGCGGGAGGACTGGCTTCCGCCCTTATAGGATTGTACTTCATGTTGCCAGAAACGAAAAATAACACTTTGCAGGATATTGACGACTTCTTCACGTTTGGTAGGAGTATGAATAGAGAGTATGATGGTGGTGGTCAGGAAGGTAAGAAGATGTTAAGAAAAGACAGAATTGAAGATGCATGAGTGGGTCCGTTCATCGGTGATCCCATTTCTGACAAGAAATATGACAAATATTGAAATGTACTAAACTGAAAAATGAACTGAGACGGTATTTGCGTTTGGGGAGATGTGTGTGTAAAGTGTCTGCTGCCGCTATTTTTCTCACCGTTTCAAAGTAGACATTTTTTTGGACAATAGGTATAATTCGATTAAAGGATTCGTTGGCGACTTATTAAGATTAACCCGTCCACAAGATAAATGGACCAACAAATCACCGGTTACCGTTCAAAATTATATTACCTATTATAAAAATCTGTAAACTTCTTTTTCTTTTAGTATAGTGGCGCACCTAGTTTTAGAGTTTTTCAGGCCTCTAACTTGACCCAACGACTGCTATCAGAGATAACAACCGGGACCAACTGCTTAACGTGCCGCGTCGAAGCACGGAGGAGCTCGAGAAAATGGTTTTTTGCCATTGTCATTCAAATAGAATATATGAGAATTAGTTTACATAATTCTCATATATTCTATTTGAATGACAATGTCGCCTACAATCTGTACACAAAAAAAAGTTCTACGACATTTTGTCATTTCGATGAGCCCGGCATGGATTTTCAGTTTTTCAGTATAAGGCCCTTAACCAGGAGGGTTACTGCGGTTCGTTTCGATACGACGTCGATACTGCCATACGATGATTCTACTGTCACATTCTGATAGTAGGGTGACAGTAGAACCATCGTTATGACAATAACGTTGTCGTATCGAAACGAACCGAAGTAACCCTCCAGAACTAAACAAGGACATTATAAAAACGCAATTAAAATAATAACTATGTTAGATTTTATTTAAACAAAATTAAACAGCATATGTGTGTCAAACACAGGTGATTATATACCTGTATACTATTGTATGTAACATGACTATTGATATTGTACTAAATAAAGCAAATGTTCACGACTACGTTACTTTACTTTAACGAGCTCTAGGGAAGGTTAACTTAATGTTTTACACACGATTGTCAACGGTAGGACCTAATTCGTAGGTTGCGAAAAAAACTCGAATAAAATAGAGTAGATTTATCGAGTCCCATTTACTTCACCCGCGCAACTAACACGCTCAATACAAATGGATTCTTCAAACAAGTTTTGGATTTCCCCCGTTTTCAGACAAGTAAGTGCCATCATTGATAATTATAATTGGTCGTTATATTTGACAGAGGATATGTTTTAGCTACAAACATGAATCTGTCATTTAAGAAATGACTGCAACCTGCAACAAAGCCCTTCGCAAGGGGTCTAGTGGAGGTCAACATGGTCCACTTATGAACTTTGATATTTTTCTACATATTACTTAAAATTATAAACGATGACATAGTTTATGGAACGTTTGTCATTGGTGTGACATGAAGTTTCAAAGTTAACAGACAGAGACAAACGTTACATAAACATAGTTATCGTTTATAAGTGAAGGGGTACATGTCTAATATAACAAGTGTTTGACAACCGCATGATAGAAATTAGAAATCATACATGGATTTCTCTTAAAAGGACTATAATACCACTAGCTGCGTCCCGCGGTTTCACCCGTGTAAGTCCCGATCCCGTAGAAGTATTGGGATCAAAAGTGGCCTATAGCCTTCCTCAATAAATGGACTATCCATTTTTCAAATCGGACCAGTGGTTCCTGAGATTAGCGCATTCAAACAAACAAACAAACTCTTTCGCTTTATAATAGTAATAGAAATAGATAGATAACTATGTTTCGTGTATCGTTTCAGAGCGGTGTGGTGTCTGCCATTCTCTTCAACAAGCTGGGTCAGGGCATGGTGTCCGGCATCCCGTCGGCGATGATCGCCACGATGATGACGACAGGTTCTGACTTCATCATCACCATGGACGTTGCCTCTTGGCTAGGTCAATCTCTATTCGTTATGTCTTACTAAAACCCCTGTAGGATTATAAAAAAACTCGCGCACGAAGGGTTCCGTACCACTATCACAATTGGGTACGGAACCCTAAAATGGTTTACCACAACTTGGATTCAAAGAAAATCTGAAACTTATAAGACACTCTTTGGTCAGTGAAGGCAGACTAGTATATTTGACAGATAGGGCAGCCATTTTGAATTCCATGACCAACTCGATTTGACGCGACCAATCAGAAGCGACCTCACATTGCCTTGTAGTTTTTGAAACACGTTTGTTGTATGGGAGACGGACTGACGGACGGACGGACGGACGGACGGACGGACGGACGGACGGACGGACGGACGGACGGACGGACGGACGGACGGACGGACGGACGGACGGACGGACGGACGGACGGACGGACGGACAGACAGACAGACAGACAGACAGACAGACAGACAGACAGACAGACAGACAGACAGACAGACAGACAGACAGACAGACAGACAGACAGACAGACAGACAGACAGACAGACAGACAGACAGCGAAGTCTCAGTAATAGGGTCCCGTTTTTACCTTAAGGTACGGAACCCTAAAAAGAGTCTTCATTCTTCTCCCGAATTAGATTACACTTCTTTGACTACATAATATTAAAATTAAAAAAATGAACCGTGTTGACTGTACGTACATGGTAAGTATATTTTTTGGAATCAATCGTATAATCATTGGCTATAAAAATTTGTCAAAAGTGCTATCGCTCGCGGATTCGATTCGTGGTATAGGTATATTGATCATCATTCATCATAATTAATTTTATTACAATAAATAATAAATAAATAAAATAAATAATTAGCCCTTGCCCTGCAGTGGGCCGTTAATTTGGCCCACTGCAGGGCAAGGGCCTCCTCTTAGAGGGGTTAGGCAGTAAGACGCCACGGGAGCCTACTCCGTATTGGCGAATGTCCCATGCCTTCGGACTATGGTGAGTCCTAGGACATGTCGGTTTCCTCACGATGTTTTCCTTCACCGTAAAAGCGATGTTATTAGCGCACATAACTTTTTCTTAAAGAAAAAGACATTGGTGCGCGTTCGGCCTGGATTCGAAACCACGACCCTCGGAATGAAAGTCGGGGTATCTACCACTAGACCAACACCGCTTACAATAAATATAAGTATTTAAAATCATAAAAATGCAATAACAGTTTTTTTTAATTGTTTCTAGGACCAATGGTCGCCGTAGGGTCGATGTCAGCATTACCGATAATGTCGTATCTGATGAAAAATATCGGGCGAAAAGTGACCTATATCATTATGAGCATCCCCGTCGTGGTTGGCGTGGTGATGGACGCGTGTTCCTACGACGTGGGGACGCTGCTGCTGGGCAGGTTCCTGTGCGGTGTCACCTGCGGCTGCTCCGGGGTCCTGGCGCCCATGATCACCGGGGAGTACACCACCCCGAGCTACAGGGGCACCTTCCTCATGCTGAAGACGTCTTTCTTCAATCTAGGGATCCTCGTCATCCACCTCCTCGGGTACTACATGCACTGGCGTAACGTTTCCTTCGTGATGGCCTTGCCGTTCATCATCCAGATTATTATCACCTTCACGTGGCCCGAGAGCCCCTACTGGCTCGCTGAGGTCGAGAGGATGAAGGAAAGCGAAGAGGCCTTCTTCTGGTTGAGAGGCAGAAACAGGGACTCTACCAGAGAGTTCGACGAGATCGTTCAAAATCAACAGAAGATAAAGATAAAGAAAACATTTTCCCAAAGCGTCAGAGACCTATTTATGAAATTTAAAAAGAAAAACTTCTGGAAGCCGTTTGTTATAATCGCATTAACGTCGACGATGATGGAGTGCGGCGGCAGACATGTCTTCCCGACGTACGCCATCCTCATAATACGCGACATGACGTCGGGCGAGGTCGACTCATTCTACTACAACATGGCTACAATAACAATTATCACTATAAGCGCATTCACTTCAGCATATTTAGTTAGAATTTTTAAATTAAGACCGCTGTTATTCACGACCGGTTTCATTGCAGTCGCCACGTTATACCTAACTAGTTTATCTCTGTACCTAACTTCTAATGGAACTTTGTCGAAGGAATATTCATGGATTACTATTTCTATGTTAGCGTTGTTTTTCATAGTCGTCAATTTGGCTTGCACTCTCGTACCTATAACGATAGCAGGGGAGATATTCCCCGCGGAACACAGGGCGGTCGGCGCGGCGGTGCATGGATATTTTGTTGGTATATTTATGACAATAGCACTAAAGATAACTCCGTATTTGGTGTTAAGTATCAAGACTCACGGTACGTTTACGTTCTTCGCGAGCGGGTTGTTGTTGTCTCTGGTCGGGTTGTACGTCATGTTGCCGGAGACCAAAGACAAGACGCTGCAGGAGATCGACGATGTGTTTACGTACGGACGACGACACAAGCGCACGCGCACCGAGGGGAAGGGGGCAGGCGGGGTGGAACTCACTACACTGCCGTCATCCAATCTACTAGGTGAGCGTGCAACATCTTAAGTCATAAACTTAACATCTCGTGAGTTAGTTGTCAAAGCTTGTTAATGTATGTAAGTCAACATTAATAAAATAGAAACATGAAAGAGACAATGTATTATTGAACTGTCGTCAATATTAAACGAAGTTAATTTACTTAGGTAAATAAAACACAATAATTTAATAATGTTGTAACGTACGGGAACGAGGAAAGATTTGTATTTGTGTGTGTGTGTCGTATGTTTGTAATGAATAAACTCAAAAACTACTAGACCGATTTAAAAAAATCTTCTACCATTAGAAAGCCATATCACCTACTGTTGATCCCGATATTCACAGGGGATCGGGACTTACGCGGGTGAAACCGCGGGACGCAGCTAGTTCTAAATAAAACATCTTCATTTTGAATTGATTATGATATCAAGGTTGTAGGTACTAATATATGTAAGTATGTATAATATCATGTTTTTTATCTGTGGCGCAACTTGCGAAAGGTCACACACAGTTATTATTATAGTCGAACTATATATTTATGTAGATAATATTAAGGCGCGATTGATTGCGGTGAATGTTACGCGTAACACATGCGTTAGACGTTCTCAATCGTCATCAATCTACTGATGATACTATAAGGCTTTACACGGTGTGTTATCTCACGATATAATTGTAATCTGCAAATGAGTACAAACTAATTTCAAAGCACTTCTGTGTTCTCCTTGACGTTAAACACTTTAAAATAAGCAAACTTGGTTAGTTTTCTTCCTTAAATTATTCCGAATCGCGTAACAGATCATGCTGGTGTTGGTCGTTCTAGTTCTAGTTAAAATTCCCAATTGAATTTTGTGAATGTTAATTTTAAGGCAATTAAAATTGGCTTGAAACCCAAAATTCACTGGGATTTAGATGATGATACAATTGATTGATTGTTGCTTTTGGATTGTTGGTTGATCTTGTTGGATAACATGGTTTACCGCAATGAATGATGTTTTCTAAACAATCAAATTGTTATTGATGATGTGCGATCTTACAGTTGTAGTGTGTAGTGCTCGAATATCTTTATGCCGTGTAAATTGCATTTGCAATTTGTTGTCGTGCCGTGTAATGCTAACAGAAAGTAAATTGTAGTTCAATAGATCTACTTTTACCGGTCCATGATGTTATAATTTATGTTATACTTCTAATGTAAATTCAAGCCTGCTGTTTTGAATGTTTTAGTATTCTTAATAGTTAGCTGTAATTGAATCGTACAATTCGATAAACATTGTACAATTTTCTTTCAGAATATAAAACAGAGTCTAATTTTTGACTCCATTTTATATTCTGCAAGAAATCACAATTCTGTTGGTTATTTGAAGAAATGCTTTCCAAAAATTTGCACCTGACCCGACTGAACTTGAACCTGCATCCTTTACTTTTCGTGTACTGCACTAGCCAATTGCGCCACTGGTACCCGTTCTGTCGAGATGAAATGATCCATTTACATAGAAATAAATACGATAATAAGATGTAGGTTCTAATTGATTTAAAAAGAAAGCCTTTCTTCAAAAAAATAATTCATCCAAGTGTAGGACACACTCTAAATATAAATCAACAATTCTCTTGTTTACCAAAATAAATTTCGTGTGAAGATCCGTGTTGTGCTCGTAGTTGGAGGGCAGCATCGTCTGCATGCGTGGTGACGTACGTTCGCCGTCACCTAGTTTGGCAGAAGACGCGCGGCGAGCGGCGAGCGGCGCGGGCGCGCGGATCGTGGAGCTCGACCTTAACTCTGTTTAGTTAGGTTCAAACATTGCGTGTCACAACAACGTTGTGTTTGTTTGGCTGGCCAGCGTCAGCGCCAGCGCGTGCGCCTGTGATTGCAGTGATTGTGACAGACGATGTACTCGCGCCCGCGCCGCGGCCGGCCGCGCACCGCTCGCGCCCGACTGGACCAGCCTCGCTGTGGGAACGGGAGCGAGCTGCGTCGACGATGTGGCTCACGCCGTTTGTAAAACAGGTCAGTTTTTTTAAATAGAATATAAATGAGTAAATATTGAATTGCTATTTATAGGTAGCTTCTTAGATAAAAAACCATACCATTAAATTTTGATTTTTTAAAGCTCTTATTGTTTTCGTTTTCGATTTGATATTATTTAAAAACAAGCTACGGCCCGCGGTTTCACTTGCGTAAGTCCCGATCCCGCATGGATTTTCAAACCCCGTTTCTTATTGAATAGGTGACAAAGAATACACTCTCCAAATTTCATGTCTCTAGGACCAGTGGTTTGGGCTGTGCGTTAATATTATATAGTTCATTAAGTCATTCAGTTGGTCAAATTATTAGTCAAGCAAGACTTGGAATGTGTGATATGTGAATGGAAGATAGCTTAAACCAATATTGTTCTACGGACGATTGAATACTTTGTTTATGTATTGATTAGTGATTTGTATGGCACACGATTTGCATCATAATTATTTATAGGTAGGTACCCAATTTGTATGTCTGTTGTTGTTATGGAAGTAGGTATGGTATCGTACTGGTTTTAGAGTAGGGATTCTGGGGATGTTGTGATATGATTTGTGCCTAGGTCTTCTCGCGACCAAGACTATTGTAACATAGTTGAAACGACGACGATATGTGATTAAGAACCTGTAAAATATAACTATATAGGTCTTCTTCTAGGCTTACTTCTAGGTCTGTATGGGTACAAAAGCAAAAATCCACACAGTTTAGCTTTGGAACCAATTGGAATTACCTGTGGGTATTGTGAAATGCAAACGTAGGTACGCAGATATCTATGCATTTTATGTAACGCGCATTATAATTGATTTCGCATATTTATGCTGATGCGATTTACATTGACTTTAAAACAGGTATGATCAAGGAAAATACTTCAAAAAGGTAGGTATAAAAACAATAAATGTGAAAGTGACCCAGAGACAGCGGGCAGCTTATCGCCACCGACATCGCCACCGCTACCGTCCCGCGTGCATATCGCTCACGACCACTGAAATGAAACTATACAAGTATACGCTGGAATTGGTATACCATACAAAATGACATTAGATCTTTGTGCCGATTTGATCTACGCCATGTTGTGCTGTTGTCGCGCGTCTTCTATTGAAAGTGTTGGTGGTCGTCCGTGGAACTAATAGCTCTGTGGACGGTCACCATCACTTTCAATAGAAAATGCGCGACAACAGCGCAACATGGCGCAGATCAAATAGGCACAAAATTCAGTGCTCTATGACCTGTGCAGCGTACCATTGGAGGTCAGTGCTTACGACGTATTTAACATGTGAGATCAAATCGAATCACTACTATCTCAAGAGAGATACACGGGTACTTGGGTAGGCACTTCAGATAGCACTATTGATGATAGCTTGATAGATAATAACGATTTATAACTTTTATCTAAATAAAAATTCCATTATATTTGTTCATGTTCATGAGAGAAGGTCATTCATGCAATCACGAAATGTTAAATAAACATAAAAAGAAATTATGTAGGTATACTTTTGATTGTTGATTAAGTAACTTCACATACTCTTTTGACATTTATTTTCTTTTACGCTCTCACTGAACTTAAAATAACTAAAGTAAGTAGGCTTCCCTGCTTTAAAATTAAGCTGTAGGTAGGTACCTACGTTATATTAGTCCTGATTTTTTTGAAGTCAAAAGGTATTAAGACGGCTACTTGCAAATACAAATTCTTTATTTCCAAAAGTAGAGTTACAGAGTATCAGTTTCCAGGAGATTCCACACAAGGCTGAGCCTGAATCGTGGAATCTAAGTTTATACTACAGATGATATCATGGACAAGTTTGTAAAAAATAAAACTCAAAATCAAGTACCAAAATTAAAGTTTTATTAAAACTGGGAAAGAAACAAAACAAAAAAAATAAATTAAATGAATAAGGGGGATCCATATCATAAGGGTACGGGGTGGAAAGGTGTAGGGTGTGAGAGTGGGTGTGTTAGTGATTGGAACTTGCTATGCAACTGAGTTCGTGTAGACATGTTTAAGATGTTCTCGTTCTCGATTCCAGTGTTTCGTGGTGGTGGGCGCGTCGCTGAACATGTCACAGATCGGCATGGTGCTGGGGCTGGCGGCCGTGCTGCTGCCGCAGCTGAGGGCTCCGGGCTCCGCTGTCGCCATCGATGACAGCGCCGGATCCTGGATAGGTGAACCACTTCAAACTCACTACTACACTTATGGGTTTATTGTCAACATAGGCTGTGCTATGTTGACAATAAAATTGATGTCTACCATACTTTATTAGGTGTTTACTTACCCCACTTTACATTTCTTTCTCGTCCGTGGCGAGTCAAAGATTTAAACTTATACCATTAATAACCCCTTACTTATAAACGATGAATAACTTTTTGTAACGTTTGTCTTTACTGTGGACATGAAGTTTTAAAGTTAACAGACAGTGACAAACTTTACATAAACTTGGTCATGGTTTATAAGTAAGAGGGTTTGTGACTAAATGATCCTTAAATTTCTAATGATACTTTTCAGCATCATTACCTGCTTTCGGCTTGATCGTGGGCAACGTGACCGTCCCTACACTGATGGGCAAGTTGGGGCGGAAGAAGGCCAACATTATTAGCATCATGATCGTGATGCTGGGTTGGAGCTGCCTCGTCCTCGCCACTGACCTCGTCCTCATCCTCGTCGCGAGGGCGTTGCAGGGCGTCTCCGTCGGCATGAGCTCGTGTCTCACCCCCATCGTCATCGGAGAATACACCAGCCCGAGGAATAGAGGAGCATTCTCCATAGTTATGTCCTTAATCATGGCTGCAGGAACACTGACCGTCCACACACTTGGCTCCTTCGTATCCTGGAAGACGACAGCCTTAATCTGTACTCTCATATCTTTTGTTGATCTCATTATGGTGGCGTTCTCACCAGAAACTCCGAGTTGGTTGGCCGCTCAAGGGAACTACGAAGAATGTCGGAGAAATTTTAGATGGTTAAGAGGTACCGACGAAGAAGCTGAACTGACCAAGATGATAGAAGTCAACAAAGTTTACGTGGGATCACGGATCGAACAGAATTTCAAGAAAAAAGTAAAAAGTTTCTTCAAACCTTTGCATAAGAAAGAGTTCTACAAACCCATCATTATAATGGTTCACCTGTACGCTATGGGACAGTGGGCTGGAATCAATATTTTGGCACCGTTTATAGTAACTTTAGTCGATATGATTGTTGGCACTAACAAAGAGAACACGGCAGCCGTCGTCATATCTCTAGGCGTCCAGAGAATGATATCATGCGTCTGCGCAGTTTTCATCATCAGGAAACTAAAGCGACGAACAATGTTGTTCATATTCGTCGGAGTCAACGCTGTTGTTCTACTGGTTACCGCTGGATATATCTACGCTAAGGATCACTTAGGAATGTACAATCATCCCATCATCGGTGGAATACTGATACATTCATTGATGGTAACAGTAGCCATTGCATCCCTACCGTTACCTTACGTGATAGCTGGTGAAATATTCCCTCTGAGATACAGGAGTATATCGGGAGGTATCAGTTCAGTGTTCTGTTCCATTAATATATTCCTATGTGTGAAGACGTTTCCATATTTGGTAGAACGGTTGGGTTTAGATGGTGCTTATTGCGTGTACGCAGCGATAGTGGTGTATTGTTTAGTGGTGGTGTGGTTTCTGATGCCGGAGACCAAGGACAGGACGTTGCTGGAGATAGAGGGGGAGTTCAGTGGAGTAGGGCCGCCTGTTGATGATGAGAAACTGCAGTCAGCGCAGCCGTTGACTGTTGTTGCCGATTTTGAATAACGATTTACAAAGACATTATGAAGCACTTGAATATTTCTTCATGAGAGATTGTGTAAAACAGTGTCTGTTTTGTGATTGTTTTAATATTATAATAGTACCTACACGCGCAGATTTGTACGGAGAGGTTCCTTGTATATTGTATTTTATTGTAAATGCGTGAGGTCTTGTTAAGCCTCTATAGTAGGCCAGAACTGATTTTTCTAGGACTGTAAACTATGAAATTTATTTGAAACATTAGTTTTGAAAACAATGCATAATAAAGTTAAGGATATTAACTAGGTCATGTATGATGTGAAAACACATACATACAATTTACAGATAATATTCATGATAGAATAAAATCACAAACTTTCCTCTCAATTTTACAAATAAATATGTAATAGCATTAGTCAGTCAATATTTTACTTATCATCATCATCCGAGCGTTGTTCCCGGTTGCATCTCTCTCGAGAGCCCGGCGTCCGCTTTCCTACTTTTACGTCTCCACTTCGCACGATCTTCGGCATCCCGTGTAGTGAGGCCATTAGCACGCATATCCGATCTTACAACGTCAAGCCAGCACTTCTTGGGTCTTCCCAATCTGCCGCGGCCGGGCGGAGGCGCCATAGCAAGACATTTGTTTCCCACGTAACTAGCCGGTTTCCGTAAAACGTGGCCGTACCACCGTAAGCGGCATTCTTGCAGTTTGTCTGCAATGTCTCGGACATGAAGGCTGCCCCTGATGCGGGAGTTTCTGAAGCGGTCTTTTCGCGTCACTCCACACATCCAGCGTAGCATCTTCATCTCCGTGACACGCAGCTCCTGCTTATGTCGCTCAAGCAATGGCCACGCCTCACTACCATACAAAAGGACAGGTCTAATGATCGTTTTATAGACCTGTCCCTTCAGTTTAACCGGCATTTTCGGGTCACAGATGACACCAGTTACCTCTCGCCACTTGGCCCAAGCTGCTGAAATGCGGGACTTGACGTCACAATCGATGTCGCCGGACTCGTGAAGCACAGATCCCAAGTACTTAAACTGGTCTGTCCGCTCGACCATGTGACCGTCTACGCAGACAAGTGTGGGATCTGTGGTATTGCTAGCCAAGTATTCGGTCTTCGCTACGTTGAGTTGCAAACCGCCGTTCTCAAGTGACTCTTTCCACGCATTTACACGCTTTCCAAGCCGCCCCTTATCCGAGTCCGCTAGCGCAATATCATCAGCATACATGAGCATCCACGGGGGCTGCTCGTGTGCGTCTCGGATGATTACGGACAGTGCGTCCAGTATTACGCTAAACAGAAACGGACTTAGGACGGATCCTTGGTGGACTCCGACTGTAATGGGGGAAAGATTTAGTGTCACCAACAGCAGTTCGCACCACTGAATCGGAATTTCGGTACATGTCCCTGACGGTTTCAATATAGTTTCAGGCACCCCTTTGGACCGCAGCGCCCACCAGATCATCACGCGAGGAACACAGTCGAAGGCCTTCTGCAAGTCCAGGAACAGAAAATGCAGAGGCGTATTCTTCGATCTGTATTTCTCCATAACGATCCTTAAGGCGAAAACAGGGTCCATGGTACCATGACCGGGGCGGAAACCATACTGCCCCTCCGAGACAGTGCACTCCTGCCGGATCCGAGAGTCAACTATACGCTCGTAGAGCTTCATGGTGTGGGACATGACCTTTATACCACGATAACTTCCACACTCCTGCACAGATCCCTTGCCCTTGAACACTGGAGTGATAACACTCAGTCTCCATTGGGCGGGGATTCTGCCGGTCTCGAGTATGCGGTTAAAAAGGTTGATTTAGATGCCCACACCACGAGAACCCATAGCCTTCCATACTTCGATGGGGACTCCATCGGCGCCGACAGCTTTCCGATTCTTCATGCAGCGAAGAGCCTTGCGCACCTCCTCAGGCGTTATCAGTGGCACAAGTCCTAGATTCGGAGGGAGTTCCGGTGGCTGCACCTCTTTATACTGCTTATTGAGCAGCTCGTGGAAATAAGAGCGCCACCTCTCCTTCACCGCGAGGTCCTCGCATAGCAGGTTACCATTAGGATCTTTTACACAGCGGCACTTGGATATATCCTGTGCCGCTTTGATCCTAGAATGTGCCAACTTATAAATAAGCTTCTGCCCCTCAGACGTTTCCAACTTATCGTACAATGGCTGTAAGTGGTCCCGTCTGGCTCTGGCTACTGCTCTCTTTGTGGCACGTTTGGCAGACCTGTACGCGTCGCGATCTTCAGGAGAGTTGGACGCTTGCCACTTTTTAAAGAGGGCTTTCTTCACCCTAGTCTCCCTCTGGACTGTGTTGTTCCACCACCAAGTTTCCTTGTCACACTTGCGTCCTCCCTTAGACATACCGAGGACCGACCGCGCCGAATCAGCGAATGACACCTGAATCCGGTCCCAGTGTTCCTGTACCGATTCGCCTTCAGCATTGGCACATTTGTCGCCGATTGCTGAGGCGAGCATCTGGGACTTGACTTCATCAAGCATCCACCATCTGATTCGGCGCTGACATGGTTCCGGTCGTTTGTCTTTGGTCTTTACACAGAGATCCATGACAAGGATACGGTGTTGGGCAGTGAGACTCTCACCGGGTATGACTTTGCAGTTGGCCACGTTGCCGATATGATGTCTCCTAGTGATTAGAAAATCGATTTGGGTAGCCCGCCCCCCGCTCCTGTAGGTGATCAAGTGGTCGGGCTTCTTTTTGAAAAATGTGTTCACGAGTGCCAGGTCGGCAGTGGCACACGTACGCAGAATTTCTTCTCCTTCCGCATTCCGACTGCCATACCCGTAGCCTCCATGAACACGTTCAAATTTCGCCCCCATCTCACCCACATGACCGTTCAGATCACCACCCAAAACGATTCCCTGTGACAACGGGATAGCCCCAAGGACCTCGCCGAGTTTATCCTAAAACGACCTCTTATCAGCGTCGCTACAACCGACCTGTGGCGCGTAAGCACTTACTAAGTGGGTAGGAACCCCCCCAATAAGCACCTTCACGCACATAAGTCGGTCGCTAAAGCGATTCACCTCTAAGATATCGTCATGCAACCTCTCAGCGAGTACCACAGCCACCCCGTTCTCTCCACCAGGTGCACCCGTGTAGATCAGCTTGTAGCCATTCCCAATAAGCCGGGATCTGCTGCCTTTCCATCGAGTCTCCTGCAGGAACGCCACGGCCACCTTCCGCCTGGAAAGTACGTCGGCTAGCTCCCTCGCGCGTCCGGTTAGCGTGCCAATGTTCCACGTTGCGAAGCGGAGTTTCACATCGTGTTTAGGGGCTAACGTCTTTGGCCGTGCCCGCCCGTGGCACGGTAGCCCTCGTCCACTTACCACAGGAGTCAGGCGAAGCTCCTGCGCGCCGTTATGCGGCGGCGCCCTATCCCTGTGGCGATCTCTTCTATTAGTACTTTCCATTTAGATTTGGCTGATTTTGACTTTTACGGGAGCGACTGCCGTCTGACCTCCCAACCCCGAAGGGAAAGTCTGCGCCAGAGCCTCGTCCGTTCATCAGCAGGTGCACCAAGCTAGCAGGTGAGGTTGGCTTGGGCCCAAAGATCTTAATGGACCCCATACACACCCAATGGACCCCATACACACCCCAATATTTTACTTATACAAGTCAATATTTTACTTATACCTACTAATAAAACTTGGTAGATGAACAGAATTACAAATCTTAGTTCAATGCAGGGCATCTATAATTTGAAATTCAAAATTCATGTTTTGTTATCTTGTAATTACCTTTTGTTTGATTTTACGCTCTAAAATTTTACGTCCAAGCATCTTACGTCCTTCATTAACACATCTGAAAGTCGCTAGCGTTATCCCTGACACGCAATCGGGGTTATAATTATGGTATGGGTCCTTAAGAGGAATTACAACGCCAACGACCTTGAAACTGAAAATCCCTGTCGGGCTCATCGAAAATTGTTGATTATTTCATGACGGAATGTCGTAGAACTTTTTTTTGTGTACAGATTGTAGGTGACATTGTTTCCTACATTTTGGTGTAGTTTTAAGACAAGAACCTCGTATTGGTGCAAAGCCTATCCAAATTTTAGACAAAAAATGTCTGATTTGGCTAAAATGTCGATAAGCTTCAATACGTTTCGACATAATATTTGTATGGAAATTGCACTAAAATATCGGAAACAATGTCGCCTACAATCTGTACACAAACAAAAGTTCTACGACATTCCGTCATGAAATAATCAACAATTTTCGATGCGCCCGACATGGATTTTGAGTTTAGCAGGTATAGGGTCCTTAAGGTCTGTTTCACTAAGCAAAATCAGCAAAAGGATATAAATCGACGGACACAACCCCGGATTCGACTCACAGACGACCATTACGTTGTATATTGTCTGACGAACAACGGATTGCATCCGATCCTGTGTCTGCAGACAAATCTGTTTCAGTGTGTAGTGTAGACAGTTGATGCGTTAGATAAATGTTGACTAAATAAAGTTATTGTATGAGTTTAATCTATATGTTCTATAGACACATAGACATAGACATAGACAGACATTTACATATATGCTATAACAACACACATACACAGAGAAATGACAAAAAATGGTAATAAATACCTACTAATATTATAAAAGCGAAAGTAACATTGTCTGTTACCCGATTTTTAACCCCCGACGGAAAAAAAGAGCTGTCTGTCTGTCTGTCTGTGTGGCATCGTAGCTCACGAACGGATGAACCGATTTCAATTTTTATTGTTTTTGTTTGATAGGTGACATTTGCGCGAGTGTTCTTAGCTATGTTTGATTAAAATCGGCTCAGCCGTTCAAAATATATAAGGGTTGAAGCTCGGAAATAAAAGCCGAATGTTTTCAAATATGCCCGAGTGGGGTATCAAATGAAACGGCGTAACTTTTGTGACAACAATATGCATGTTTAATCAAGATCAAAGTATATGTGGTACCTTACGTCCCCCGACGCGGGAACCTAAGGTAGGTATCACATACCCACTCAGAGATATGAAATTTGTTTTCGGCTTATTATGTACCTGCCTTATTATTTTTACCTTTTTAAATTATTAATTTAATTTTTTTAATCAATTTTGGTACTGAGACAGATGGGACTATGGGACCTTGGAGAAGGACATAGGCTACTTTTGATTCCGATATGCCCGCGGAATCGGAACTTACGCGGGTGAAACCGCGATGTTTTATATATTTTAGAGGTCGTTTAAGACAAATAATTATTTAATGTTAGGTATGATTGTACGTAAGTACTCATATCATTCTTTTAATTTAATGTCAAGAAGTCACGATAAACAGGAGTTTTTCACTAGTTACGTAGTTTTTTTTCTAAATATATTACAAACGGATAGTTTTTAGGGTTCCTTACCCAAAGGGTAAACAAGTGCGAGTTTCACTTCGTAGCAGTACGTGGTCAATAGGTGATAGGCGATAGGTTAGCGTTTGACCACTATCTCAGCAGATTGTAAGTGATGATCTCGTCTAAGATGTAGCATGCTCATCTAGAGGATATGATAGCGTATATAGGTAAGTGTTGATGTTGCTGTTGACAACAATAAGGTTTATTTTTAGAAATAATACTTCATGTTCCAAAATTAAATACTTTGAACCCACGTCCGGTACCACCCGTTCCAGCCGGGAGCGCTGTTAACTGCGCTAAGGGGGCTCAAGCGACGGGGTTGAATTCTCTAAGGGTTCTCGGTGGGCACATGACGCCGAAATTTAGCAATTTAAAGCTCAATAGTTTCTAAAACAGAACCATAAATTAAAAATAAAACATGTTTTAAAACCCACAGTATCTTCGAACAAGATATAATTTCAGAAACTTAGATCAAAAATGTAAACAAAAACCCCATACATTTATTTAAAGTGACAGCTCATTATTTACTTTTTTCTCTAAAATTGACAATTCTTTGCTTACATTTTTGATGTAAGTTTCTGAAATAGGGTACAGTTACAGCTTCTTAGTACTAAGCGTTACTGAGCTGAACTGCGGGCGTACAAACGGACGGTCAGATTTCTTGTTGACTACGAAACTCAAAAAATTAGCACAAGTGACAAGTGGCGTCCGTAGGAACAATCTTACCCCAGCAAAATATTCTCTTTTCTCGGGCTCGGTCAGCGAGTCCGTCTCGCACTTGAGCGCACTTCTGTTCAGAAGAGCCTTAGCGTTACTGTCCAAGGCAGCGTAGCCTGACGTGCAGCTTGCATGCAGCTTTCATATGAAAGTGTGTCCACGGCCGCTGCAAATGTCGCGTACGCCGGGCTGCACAGGCGTATCGGCATATTTTGCAGCTACGCTGCCGTGGACAGTGACGCTTATTGTCACTGAATTCAGTAACCTGTCGTAATCAGTTATTACGAAATTAGCGATCGGTAATGGAGATACGAGTGAGTCTATAAATGGTATAAATTGCTACTGGTTCCTTGTTGTGTGTGGGAGGTGATCGCCACATCGAGCGGCTGTGGGCAGTAATTCTTCTATCATCTTATAGTTACGAGTATATCACAAAACGATTAGTTTTTTATAAGTAATTTGAGACCAATTGTTGGCATTTTAGTCTGTAGGTACTTATCTTATTTCAGTTTTTATCTTTTAAATAATTTCGGTAAAAATCCATTGCATATTATATTTTATTGTCTCAACAAATAAAATATAATACCTATTGTATTTATAGCTTTGATTACCTACCATGTTATGTTAAATGAAATTCATTTAAATTCATTAAAAATATAATAGGTAATAAAAAAACTGTCTAAAAATGACAAAAGATATAGAGAATATAAATCAAATAAGATATTATGTAGGTAATTATTGTCTATCTATATATAGGTAAGTACATAATTGTAAGATGTTTGTTTTAACTACCAACTTATTTACTTCGTCTAAATTCTAGATATTATACTGTGGATTGAGGCCTAGAATCATCTTTACCATTATGATCATTAGGCACTACCAACAACTTATCACAAGGATCTATCGACGTCATCATATTATCATCGTCCTTCGTCCCAGTTTCATTTGGAGACATTCCTCTAAATTCTTCTTCAATTTGCAACAAAGTCTTACCTTTCGTCTCCGGTAGAAGTACCGAGACCACAATCAGGAAGTACATCAACATCCCCGCGTAGATGACGTAAGTATACTCGAGGCCGATCGTGAAGACGAGGTTGGGGAAGGTTTTCACAACTCCGAAGTAGGCAGCGGAGAGAAAGACTACGCTGATGCTGCCTCCGACGCTCCTGTACTGCAGCGGGAAGACCTCACCAGCGATGATGTACGGCATCCCGAGCACGAATACCATAGATACGTATGAAACGTGGAGCAACACCAATGGCACCCAATCGTTATCACTCACTATACACAAACTCCTCATGCACATGTAGCCAGCGACCACTAAAAAGCCAACGATACAGATACTCGAAGAACTGAACATTAAGATCTTTCTTCTAACCTTCCTAGCCACGTATATTAGGAACAAACTCGAGAGTACTCTATTAATGTCCAACGTCAGCATCCAAAAGTTAACGTCGATGTTTGGACCAACGACTATAGAAAGCACTATACTCGAGTATATAGCTACGATAGATGAACCACTAAACTCACCGCCCATGTACGCGTGTGACATCAATATAACTGGCTTGTAGAATTCTCTTTTTCCTATAGTTCTTACTGCATCGGATAGGTTTTTAATTTTCTCAGTATCGTAAACAGAGATTTTGGCTTTGATAAGTTTATCTAATTCTTTATCGTCTTCATCACCTCGAAGCAGTTTGAATGCTTTGCGGCACTGCTCGAACTTCTCTCTGTCTGCTAACCAGCTCGGTGATTCCGGTGTGAAGTAGATGATGACGAGGCTCAGGACGTGGAAGACAGCGCAGAGCAGGCAGGTGGTTCTCCAGTGGAAGTAAGCTCCGATCAGGTGGACGGCAAGCACGCCGAAACCTTGTGCGAGGGAGACCGTCCCGAGGAACGCGCCGCGATTCTTGGGACTCGTATACTCGCCGACGAGGGTCGAACGGAGGGGCAGCATCATGCCGAGCGATAGACCTTGTAATGCACGTCCTATCACGATGAGCTGTAACAGGGAATATGAGAGTTTAACATATTATCACGGTTTCATTGAAGCAAATGCTGTAAGAAGTGCTAGAATGTGTACCGTGAATGTATCAGCGAAAGCGATCATGTGCCAGGCCACGAGCGCTGGTAGCGTGACCGCCACGTGGGCCGCCTTCCTTCCCAGCCGCGCCATCACGGGGGAGACGAGGATAGCTCCCAGTGGCAGAGTCGGCGACAACATTGACGCTGGATAATATAAAGAAAGATATTTGATTTATTCAGACAAGCACACAACACACATATAGCATATACACACATACACGTACACATATAGGTACATGGATTGTTTACTAAATATATATTGGGCTTTATACATAGAAGTAACCAATTCTCTCTAGACTCGAAAATTTGTTTAGCGGATGATTATCATATATTACATTATTGCTTTCGTTTTTTAAGGTGCAACTTGTCGCATCATCAACATGTCATATTAATGCTTGCCAATAAATAAAAATAGTGCACAAGACACACAAAAATAGTGCACATGACCGGTTGTAGTGACAGTCAGAGGAGGGGGCCTTTGTCCAGCTGTGTTTAAGTTGAGGTCCTGGTACATGTAGTATTGAACCTGTCAACGAGAGTAGTTGAACTAACATGCCCAGGAGATGTGTTCGGTGGAGACATGCTCGCCGCGCAGCTCGCGCAGCTGGGCGAGCAGCACGGCGGGCAGCGCCGTCATGCAGCCGTGTCCTAGCGTGGTGCAGCCTACACCCAGCGACACCACGCACTGACGACAAAGTTACATCCTTCTAAGGTTACATAATATTATGAGTTAGGTGGCGAATGGGCCCCTTCAAAACTGGGAAGGTTGGGAAGCTTCAAAACAGTTTTGAAGGGGCCCATTCGCCACGAACTCAATATTATAAGGTAGATAATAAGGCACGTCAAGCAGTTGGTCCCGGTTGTTATTTCAGATAGCAGTCGTTAGGTCAAGTTAGAGGCCTTAGGGCGACTCGAAAACTCTAACACTAGGTGAGACACCACTACACAAAAAGAAGATGAATAAGGTATATAGATAATCGTAAACCACAATTTACCTTTCAAAATAAAAACTGTTGTATAGATAACTAGCAGTGCCCGCGACTTCGTCCGCGTAGAAAAGTGACTTTCGGGATTTGTTTATTTATTTCTTCTCATCTGAGCGATGTTCCCGGTTGCATCCCTCTCGGGAGCCCGGGGTCCGATAAACCCCAAATTGTTTTTTTTATTTGGGGTCGGCGCAGACGGTAAGTCATCATTGACCATACCTGCTGCAATTAGATTTGGCAATGTTTTTACGGCCGGCCGCCTGCCTGACACCAACCCTCTTAGGGATCAAGCAGTTTATCCGCCACCGCGCGGGGAGTACTTAAGGTTAGCTATTAGATACGGAAATTGACAACAATAACTAAAAAAGACGTTTGTTGTATGGGAGCCCCTCATAAATTTTTGTTTTATTTTGTTTTTCGTATTTGTTGTTGTAGCGGCTACCGAAATACATCTTCTGTGAAAATGTCAACCGTCTAGCTATAACGGTTCATGAGATACAGCCTGGTGACAGACGGACAGACGGACAGAGGGACAGACAGACAGACAGACAGCGAAGACTCAGTAATAGGGTTTCGTTTTTACCCTTTGGGTACGGAACCCTAAAAAAGAAGCATTAAAAAGTATCGCTGAGCACAACCGCTTTGCAAGGAGCCGACCGCGCTCATACATGCACGCGCAATACTTAATACTTATTTGGTTGCAACATACTTACATTTTTAATATCGCGATATCTTTTGAATGAAATGTCCGAATTAAATAATTCAAAAGGTCCTAGAAAGGTATTGAATTCGTCTTGAATATGAAGTAATTTATTTTGATAAGGATTAATACCAAGGTACAAAATAAAAGGTTATTAAAGCGACGGCATTTTAATTATTTACAAAAATTACAAAAACACTTATTGTGAGATAACTACAATAGTTAGACATATAGTGTCGCGATGTATTTTGTAGACAATTACATGTTCTACAAAGTTGTACATAGTTTTGTTCTATATCTAATAGTTTTCACAGCGCACGCGGCGTAAGGAATTTTTTGGTCATTTTTTTCACACCTTGTGTTACATTATTGAACTTTTAGTAAGGATCCCTATTTTTTTTGAAAATATAATATAGCCTATAGCCATCCTCAATAAATGGACTATCTAACACCAAAACAATTTTTCAAATCGGACCAGTGGTTCCTGAGATTAGCGCGTTCAAACAAACAAACAAACAAACAAACAAACAAACAAACAAACAAAAAAACAAACAAACTCTTCCGCTTTATAATATTAGTATAGATATAGATGGTACGGAACCCTTCGTGCGTGAGTCCGACTCGCACTTGGCCGGTTTTCTTTGTATTTCTAATTTACTCTAATTTTACCAAAAAAAAAACTATTTAGATAAAACCTGTTTATTTGTTCATGACAACCTGTGACTCCTGCGCATAGATACTTGCTTGTCTCAAGAACGGCGATATCTTCCGTCTCTCCGTCCTCGGTGCTGACATCTACACAGACACAAACACACAACAACAATGGTACAGTTTGCAGATATTTTAGTAGACTAGTAAGTATTATATTACAGTTGCTATCAATCTAAATGAAACTGAACAAGTATACTACCTAGGAGGTGGTTACACATCGGTAAAGATAACATACCTAATAGCATAAATTAAAATACTTAAGCATTAAAACGAAGAATAAACTGGCATTAAAATACAGATACTACATGAATTCTAAATCCATCTACAAAGCTAACTCACTGTGCTTAGTGCCAATTGCCGATACCCACAACAAATACTAAATACGAAATATTATAACAAACTGATAAATGAAATAAATATTGCACTAATCTAAGGCTGTGTGCAACGGCAAAAACTAAGGACTAGGCTTGTACTATGGGTACTAGACAACGGATATACTACTTATTATTGTAGGTAGGTAGGAGTCCATATTGGGTTGCATAAATTTAAAAGGCATAATGTAAGGTTGCATAACGTTTTTTGGCATACTCTTCTTTTCGCATAACGTTCATTTAGAATAAATCATTAGGCATAATTTAATTTCGCATAACTTCGTTTATAATCTATACTTAATATTATAAAGCGGAAGAGTTTGTTTGTTTTTTTGTTTGTTTGTTTGTTTGTTTGCACGCGCTAATCTCAGGAACCACTGGTCCGATTTGAAAAATTCTTTTAGTGTTAGATAGTCCATTTATTGAGGATGGCTATAGGCTGTATTATATTTTCAAAAAAAATAGGGATCCTTACTAAAAGTTCAATAATGTAACACAAGGTGTGAAAAAAATGACCAAAAAATTCCTTACGCCGCGTGCGCTGTGAAAACTATTGGACATAGAACAAAACTATGTACTACAACTTTGTAGAACATGTAATTGTCTACAAAATACATCGCGACACCATATGTCTAACTATTGTAGTTATCTCACAATAAGTGTTTTTGTAATTTATGTAAATAATTAAAATGCCGTCGCTTTAATAACCTTTTATTTTGTACCTTGGTATTAATCCTTATCAAAATAAATTACTTCATATTCAAGACGAATTCAATACCTTTCTAGGACCTTTTGAATTATTTAATTCGGACATTTCATTCAAAAGATATCGCAATATTAAAAATGTAAGTATGTTGCAACCAAATAAGTATTAAGTATTGCGCGCGCATGTATGAGCGCGGTCGGCTCCTTGCAAAGCGGTTGTACTCAGCGATACTTTTTAATACTTCTTTTTTAGGGTTCCGTACCCAAAGGGTAAAAACGAAACCCTATTACTGAGTCTTCGCTGTCTGTCTGTCTGTCTGTCCCTCTGTCCGTCTGTCCGTCTGTAACCAGGCTGTATCTCATGAACCGTTATAGCTAGACGGTTGACATTTTCACAGAAGATGTATTTCGGTAGCCGCTACAACAACAAATACGAAAAACAAAATAAAATAAAAATTTATGAGGGGCTCCCATACAACAAACGTCTTTCTTAGTTATTGTTGTCAATTTCCGTATCTAATAGCTAACCTTAAGTACTCCCCGCGCGGTGGCGGATAAACTGCTTGATCCCTAAGAGGGTTGGTGTCAGGCAGGCGGCCGGCCGTAAAAACATTGCCAAATCTAATTGCAGCAGGTATGGTCAATGATGACTTACCGTCTGCGCCGACCCCAAATAAAAAAAAACAATTTGGGGTTTATCGGACCCCGGGCTCCCGAGAGGGATGCAACCGGGAACATCGCTCAGATGAGAAGAAATAAATAAACAAATCCTGAAAGTCACTTTTCTACGCGGACGAAGTCGCGGGCACTGCTAGTTTATTATAATATTAGGCGCTTTGGCGACCGCTGCCGCGGCACGCTCGCTTCGCTCGCTCGCCAAAGCGCTGTGCGTGATCATGTTCTAATATGAACCTAACCTATCCTAGTCGGGGTGCTCTGTATAGTTTTCTGCGTACTCCTAGTTTGGGTAAAACGCCCGTTAATATGACAGAATTCAGTGAATGAAGCTCTTTAAAATTTTTACTCTTCATTGATTGTTACAGACGATATAGCGACGTGGTTTGGTGAGTATTACGTATGGGGAAACGTAACTTCGCCACCAATCTTCTCACCTAAAGTTTGATTAAAGATGACTATTACCATTGTGTCTTTTCATTTGTTAAATAGACTTAGTCCAATTTATTATCATGTATGTTTATGACTTTAGCGGTTATGGATACCTCCATTATGCGTTTTGTGTTTTATGATAAATCATCTTTAGGCGTATAACAATTATGTCCTATACATTTATGCTGTTCAAAATTATGATAAAGAAGATTAGAGAAAGTTAACGTTATGCCAATGAAACCATTCTGCGATTATAACATTATGCCGATCACTATTTATGCGAGAAAACTTTATGCTGAAACTTTTATGCCAAACAACATTATGAAAAAAAATTAGCGATCGAAAGGGCACTCGGTAGGTAGTAAGTAGGTTTACTTTTTTTTGTAAGTTTAATACATACCTACATATATGTATATTTAATACATAGAAAACACTCAGACCAGAAACAAATATTTATTTTTAAGCATAAATACTTGTACCCGGCGGGAATCGAACCCACAAACTTCTGCATTGCAGTCGGGCCTTCCCCCGACGCGCCACAGAGGTCGTCAACACAACAACCGACATGGCTCAGAAACCAATTGAAAAGATCTGCTTATCTGAGTGATATCTTCCAGGCATCCTGTGGTACCACCGCCGCCGCGCCGCACGTGTCGGTCACAGAGTTATGTCTCCCGGTTCCGCTCGATAGCCCATCGATGCGCACTATGTCAATATGTCATATTAATGTCGTTTACTGTAAGGGTTTCTGTAGCATGGAACAAAGACTGCACACGATAGAAGAGTGTATCAATCTGTAGGTTTATCCATCACATAAACATTTACCCACTTACTTATAAACGATGACTAAGTTTATGTAACGTTTGTCTTTTACTGTGACATGAATTTCAAAAATAAACGTTACAAAAAATTTAATCATCGTTTATAAGTAAGGGAGTTAATGATATTTTATAAGATTTACGCTGGTATACCTATTATACCTACTACTTGTTCTTTTATGTATTCTGTAGTACCTAGTACTAAAGCGTGAAGGCGTATTTGCAGGGTATGAAAAATCTATATTATCATTTCTTAAATCTACCATACAATGGTTTTACAGTGACACAGGGAGGTATAGCGGGAGCGTCGCGTCGGCGAAGTATAAGGCCAGTATCTGGGTTAATATTTACATTTGAAAATAATTTATCTTATAATACCTTTGAATTAATCAGCAAATCCTATTAGACACAGTTAACATTAGCTTGATCCATTGTGATGCGCTCCTTACCTCCGACCTCTGACCTCCGCAGCTGAGGTAGCAACATCTACAATATTCTTTAACCATACTTCCTGTAATAAAAATATACAAAAAAATGTGGAGACGATGTTCACACTAAAAATATTGAAAGCTCCGATTGAAGCACATCGCGGAATAAAAAAAATGAAGCGCCTTCAATACTGATAATAGCAAAAAGTATATTGGATACTTCAAATTTGTAGGTATGAGAGATCTGGGAGGACCAAATTGACAGAAGGTCCGACCCATTTTTGAAATGTAGTTAAGGTCATTTTTGGACATAAATCAGCGATATTAATACCCGAAATATAAAACGTCGTCGCCCTACATGCCACACTTTGTAGCGTTCGTTTCTACTTTTTTGGTAAGCAATCTCGAGTGTTTCAAGTCTCTGAAAGCTTCAAAACGACACCATTAAATAAGTTTACAATTACGTGAACCGTCTCCACTGGTCCGCTGTTCTCGCGCCAAGGAGCGGCAGCGGCCACGGACGAGTGGTCCATTCGGCAACGAAAACCCGGCGCAGTACGCCGCCGCTGTCAGTCACAATATGTCCTTAGCGGAAGGCGTCTCCGACACAGAACCGACAGACGAGCGACAGCAGGCCAGCAGGCAGGGACAGACCAACGACGACGACAAGAACACCTCGCCAGGCAGAGACCACCAGGGAACTCCCAACAAGAACGATAAGAGACAGGTACGGTTTACTACTAAGTACATTATACTTCAATTCAATTCAATCGTTTATTCATAATATAGGTATAATGTACAGATGGTAGTGGTCAACAATAAGTTAGATAAGTTGCTCTATACATTGTCTTGAGAGAGGCGGGTTTAACTTGAGATTTGTGGTTGTAAACCGTTTTTTGAAGGGTGCGTATTTGGATAATGTTTAGAGAACCGTTGATTCTTTATTTGATTTAAAATAATACCTACTTTTACTTATTGTCACGTGTTAACTGGGACCGTCTAGGTCAGCGTGTTACATCTTAGACCACAATTAAGTACCATCAGGTGTTATAGTGATCAAACGCTAGCCTATACATTATAAAATATAAAGTAAAATACCTAAAGTTCTAAGCATGTAGGGGCGGAAAAACTTAGTTTTTTGCTGCCTTTCGTAAGACCCTCTCCCTGCATAGTCTTGTGCAGATTTATGTGTTTTCTTTTCATTATAAATTCGTATTATAACGAAATAATATCTACAGTTTTTTCTTTCTTCTAAAAGCATTCTCTTTCAGGTCGTTTGGAAGAAATCGCTTTTAGCAATAAGGTCGTACATTTGTGCAACGTTCTATTTCTGAGCTTTTTGTGTTTCTTTACTTAATGTATTGTAACAATGTATGTAGGTACTTAAAGTAGTGTAAATGAAGCGTGAATCTATCTATCCTTAGATTTAAAACAGTCAATGATTATAAACCGTATCTTTTTCAGTAATAAAAATTCAAGCCTATCTTTTTACATAGATTAATTTCTCTGCATAATGTTACATTATGTTATATATCCAGGCATTGCGTATTGTCATGAAAACATGTTCAGCAAACTTGCTGAAAAGTGTATAAGTAGGTAGTCCTGAAAGTTCTTCCAACTTTTGTATGTCGGGCTTAGGGCAGATTAGCGTTTTCCAAAATATGATTTGATACCCTGATTTGCCTTTGGTATGAGTACTAAATAAGGACCCTAAAATGTTAATGTTAGTTAGACGTTATAATACCACAGACGTCACCAGCCTCTTTGAAAGGCCTCTTTGGCAAATCTCATGAACCCCGAGCCCTACGTAAGGGCGGCGGCGCCGGCGTGGGCGCACGCGGGAAGGACCTTACAAATTGCTCATGCACGCGGGACTTGCAAAGGCAATTCGCTTTCTGTAAAATAATCTACATGACACTAGACTGCCCTCAGGGCTTGAGGTACCTACATAAGCTTTGCCATACAATACAAGCTGGTCCCAGTGCAACTTATTTAACGTAGAATATCCTGCGGCATAACGCTTTCATAATAGATCAAAAACACCGATCTATTAATTACTCGTTCAACTGCCACCAATTGTACAATCAATCTTAATTTACAACACAAACGTTTAAAAAATTGTCCAAATCGGTCCAGCCTCGGTCTCCTTCGTTAGCCAATTTATTTGAAACATCCAAACATGGCTTTATAATTTAACTATAACTGTTATTGTCTTGTAATTGATGCCATTTTGTCCACCCACGGACAGACGCCAGGCAATTAGGGCGACCGTCTCAACTGCCAACTGGTAATCGTCCGATAGTATCTCATCAACGAGTAGTTTGTTGCGAATTTACCGGGCGGCTGTCGATTGTCGGCCGACACTTTACTCTCCATCCTGTGTTCCTCGCGAGCGATGTTCAACGTCAACCTCTTTAGGACCGCATTTTGTGAACTTTATATCGTTTTTTAAATAAGTCGCCTTCTTTGGGAGTTAATGAGAGGAACTGATCTATTAAAATATGATTAGATAAACGGTTATCAAAGGCGCCGCCGATCGCGATCATTTAAATTATTATAATAATTATGCAACAGAACCATTCAAGCTTTACCAATTTTGAAGTGATTTCTTTATTATAACATATAACACAAATATAACAACACATTTGTATAACTTAAAGAAGCAAAGCCTTAATAAGCATCTCAATGGTTGCTTAAGAACAATAGTAAGAGAGCGTTCAATATAGAAATCGTCATCTATCTCGAAAACTGAGACAATAAAGACGAAAAATATCGAAAGAAAACTAAAGCTCAAAGAACTACCTACTCAACGTTGACTAAACTGTATTCGGCAATAACAAATCAGTAATCGATAATTTGACGAGCGGAAACGAAGAAACAATGAGCCTATTAAAAATGTAGTAGACAACAGCCGGTCGACATATCTCGCTCGTGAGCCGCGGTCACACCCGCGCTGCTCACTCGCCTGAGACCCATCATCATACAGACAGATGTCGCAATACTTATTCATACTCTATTGTATTCTTATGGTCTTATTTATGCTGTTTTTCGTTTTGTATTTGCTTTACAAATTCATTTTGTCTTGAGGTTCGTTCAAATATAAAATTGGACCCAGAATACATCCCTGCGGCAACCCGATATTTAGAATTTTAAGATGGGTGTCAATTACATATTTATCTTTTAAACAATTGAATTACCGACGACTTTGTCAAAGCTATTGTTTAATTGTCAACAATTAACTAATAAATAAGTATCTCAAGTAAATGAATTGATTGTAAACTGATGTCGATGTTTGCTTGGTCCGATGCGTTAGATGTCAGACTCCTACATGTGGAAGGAACAAATACACACGTTGATGAAGGGCGGAGAGAGCGAGTCCGACATCTCGGACTCGGAGCACTTCCTCACGAAGGGCGCGTTCCTGCTGACTCCCTCGCACGGCCTCAGCATGGAGAAGGCATCCACGATTTGCGAGAAGATGGAGTTCAAGGGGTGCTTCTCCCTCACGAAGACCGCGACCGGAATCTTGTTCAAATTCTCCAGCGTCGATGACTATCAGATGGTCTTCAAGAAGGGCTTCCATAAAGTGACCGGCTCCAGGTTCTATAGGAAGGTAATTGGCTTCATCAATTCCTGTTATATTATTAACTAACGTCCTTTCTTTAACCGTTTCCACGGATTCTTTTATTTACCTATCTCTTCGCCCTTTCGTCTAACATGCTTTGCTATCTTTCTTATATTTGTTCCTTCTTTGTGTAAGTACTTTTCTTTCATCAAATATTATTTTATGATTATTTATTTATTTTATATGAGAATTTCTTGCCCTCAACTTATTTATATCGTAGTACGGTAACAACGTATCATTTAACTATAATAGCTGATGATCACTCATCATGACCGAGTTGCCTTCTATTCAACAAGATAATAATTCAAAATACGATTATAAACTTACATGGTAGTTTTCACTACAAATATTATTAAATAACGAGGTATTTACCATGTCGTACACGTAGTCTTCAGTCTCGTGAACAAGCCAGTTGAAATCACTGGCGAAATTCTTCTTTTCGTATAGTGGTGTAGCTCACCTAGTGTTAGAGTTTTCAGATCGCCATAAGACCTCTAACTTGAACTAACGACTGCTATCAGAGATAACAACCGGGACCAACTGCTTAACGTGTCTTCCGAAGCACGGATGATTTTTTGCCACACAAATTATCGGTCACCCATCCAAGTAATGACCGTGCCAAGCTTGCTTAACCCGCACGACCGTTCAAGATCGGCAGGTACAGCTAGGTCAATGAGCTCTTCAAATATCGGGCGAAATATCGAGCTCGTCCAAAAACAAATTAAAACATGGTAAATACCTACCCCGTTAAAAGAATTCAAAATGTCCCAATACACCAAAACTGTCCTACTGTTGACTAGAATACACGTCCTTATGTCTGACGTTCCCTCCCCTCGGTCGTCAGCTCGCGTGTTGACTCCAACAGATGTCCTTATCTCTCACGTCCCCCCCTCGGTCGTCAGATCGCGATCCCGTGTCGTCCGCAGAAGACGTTCACGGTGTACGTGTACGACATCCCGGACGAGGTTCCTGAGGACGACGTCCGACACGCGCTCTACAAGTTCACGTCGGTCGTCGAAGTCGTGAGGCTGCACTTCGCGGGCGCTGGATCGCCCAGAGATGGTAACTATACAACTCTTTCAATAAGTCATTTATATACGATTTTAAACTTACATGGTTATTTTCACTACAAATATTATTATACCTTCAACGGGGTATTTACCATGTTAAAAAACAAGTTTAAACAAATGGTAAATATCCCGTTGTATAATAAATAATATTTGAAGTCAATTATATGTACCTAAGTATTTAAAAAAGATTTAAATCTATCTTCTTCTTCTTCTTCTTATCTTCTTTCTTATATAATAAAAATGAAACGTTTTCCGTTGTCACGACATCACGCGTGAACGGCTGGACCGATTTCGATAATTCTTTTTTTGTTGTGTTTGCTATTGTCAGGAGAAGGTTCTTATGAAAGAAAAAATGCTGAACCGATTTTGATGAATTTTGGTATGAAGATAGATAGTAATAAATAAATATACATAGAAAGTACCCAAACCAAAATACTTGCACCCGGCGAAAATCGGACCCGCAACCTTCTGCATTGCAGTCGCTTCTGCATTTATGCTTAAAAATAAATATTTGTTTCTGGTCTGGGAGTTTTCTATGTATCAATGTATGTATTTATAAAAAAATAGTATAATATGTAGTCCCAGTATATCCGTTGTCTAGTACCCATGGTACAAGCCTAGTGCTTAGTTTGGAGCTCGATTGCGCTGAGTGCAACGTCTTGCAATATTTATTTATCTATATCTATACTTAATATTATAAAGAGGAAAGATTTGTATTTGTGTGTGTGTGTGTGTGTTTGTCTGTATGTTTGTCTAAACTCAAAAACTACTGGACGATTTCAAAAATTCTTTCTGCATTAGAAAGCTACATTCACCCTGAGTAACCTAGGCTACTTTTGATCCCGATATTCCCACGGGATCTTACGCGGGTGAAACCGCGAAACGCAGCTAGTTTTATGTATAAAGTATTCAAATCAATTCTCATTAAAATCGTTACGTTAATAGAAAGTTACGGAAATTAGCTACATATCAAATTATAGAGTTGTCCTATATTAAGATTTAAGATCAAGTGTTGCTATAAGGTAATGTCCCCGTGTGTCAGGAACGTCGACTCCCAAGCCGCTGGAGAAGGGCGGCGGCGGGTCCCGCGCGCTGACCTCCATCGACGGCGAGCTGGTCAGCTCCATGGTGCCCAAGGAGGCCAGCAGCATCATCCGCATCACGCTCGCCAACATCGAGGAGGCCAACATCCTGCTGCAGAACGGCCTCGACTTCTACGGCGCGACCTACTTCCCCACGGAGCTGGCCACGCCCGCGCAGGCCGCCAAGCTGATCAAACCTAGCAGGTCAACTCCGAGGTTAAATATCACACATTTTATTCTGTAGCTTGCACATCTTTTTTAGAATTTCTTTTCTACCCTGCTAATAATCTAAGGGTCTCTGCATACGTAACGTTTTCTGGAAGGGACGTGTCAATTTTTACATACAAAAATCCCGTGCCATCCCCCCATCGTCGCCCCGACGAGATTTTTGTATGTAGAAATTGGCACGTCCCGTTCGGGAAACGTTACGTGTGCAACTGTGCAGAGACCCTAAGATAGAACTATTTAATTGCAATTTTGCATTCACGAATACAAGAGATATACTGTATGTAACAGTGATTCTCAAACTTTTTCGGTGACGGAACCCTTTTGGTAAGCCGAATATTTTACGGAGTCCTCAATGTAGTTATCCGAAACTGCGCAAATCGTAAAAAAATATAGGTACTCTATTAAATGCTGTATGTATACTTAATTCAAGTTAATGTTTTGATCCACGTATTACCGATAGCGCGACACGCAAAAGAGGGTATTTTATTGATTATTTTTTCTCATAATTTCGCGGATAAAGCCCCAACTTGGGCTTTGTGGAGCCCCAGGGCTCCGCGGAGCACACTTTGAGTATGGCTGCTGTATTGAATCCTTTGAAACCAAAAACAAAGATATTTTGTTTACAGTTTATCTAATAGTTTGTCTCGACGATTTTGAATTTTAAACGTGACCTACGTTCTTCATTATCTGATTGCTTAATACTTTCATCGTACAATCGACAGACCGGTACAAAATTGTAATTGTATATTGCAGGGTGACCGGTGGGACCGTGTCAGCTCGAGTCCGCGATCTGCTCCCGGTGTTCGACCAGCAAGGGTTCGCCAAGTTCGCGCCGCCCGCCTCCCGCCTCGTGAAGCCGCGCTCCAAGTGAACCACCAACCGCTGAGCCACAGGAGACGCCCGACCAACACGAAACGAATCATTATTTAACAAACGAACTAACTCCCTTACAACCTTTACCATAGAACTATACATCAAGCAGTAGGTACGTATATACGTGCTCATTGATGCATCAGATAACGTGATAAATGCAATTAAAATGATTAATCAATTTACATCTTTAGGTAGTCGATTGTCTATCTAACTAAACAAACGACATACAATAATAATGTTTTATGGTAAAGCGAAGTAGGTAACTATCTACTAGCTAGGTAGTGTCTAGTTAGCTAGGTAACGTCGAGTACCGCAATGCATTTACAATAACTACTTCGATAGAAATAGGTCAACGTTGTTATCGTTACTAATACTTTAAGTCTCGCTCATTACCATTTTCATTACAATAATACTGTTACAGATTTTATTAAATTATTAGCAGCTAATTTGTTTTATTTTGAGTAGCTATACCAATCTACATCTATACATACACTATAATATTATAATGAGGAAAGATTTGTATTTTTGTATGTGTCTACTGCACCGATTTCAATAATTCTTTCACCAAAAGAAAGTTACATCATCGAGGAGTAACATAGGCTACCTACTTTTAATCCCGATATTTCCACGGGATCGGGACTTATGCGAGTGAAACCGCGGGACGCAGCTATAGAATATAAGTCGATAAATAAAACAAAAATTAAAAAGTATTACAAAAATATAATACCATTACTGACTACTTAAATATCACAGATTATAGCATAGCACGTAAGTACAAATTACTTATTTTATATCTTAAACTTTAGGCCCACTACTTTTACTCGTACTACTACTACTAATTTTACCATGTTTAAATCTATCTTCAATTTCCTGAAGACTTTTGCCTTTTGTTTCTGGTAAAATGAAGTACAAAATGGCCGTTCCCAGTAGGGCGACTAAACCGTAAGCTAAGAACGTGAAGACCTCACCGAAATGCGCCATCATGCCGGGGGCAGTCTTCACGACGGCAAAGAATGAGGCGAACGTTATCGCTGAGCTGATACCCGAGCCCAGCCCCCTCACTCTCAGTGGGAACACCTCCCCGCACATGATCCACGGCAACGGCACGAGTCCTATGGACACCGCGGCTATGTATACCAACAGGAACGAGAGAGGTATCCACGACATGTTCTCTGGCTTCCAGTACAGGAACATCGAGAGTCCCATCATCGATAACGCAGTGAATACTCCGCTGATTATACACAGCGGCCGGCGGCCATATTGCTTGCAAGCGACGCATGCCACTATCGACATCACCACTCTTAACGCGTCGATCACCAACATCGCCAAGTAATGGTCGATACCTTTACCGACCGCCGACTCTACTATCTCTATAGAGTAGAACGCGACTGCATTCACTCCGGAAAATTGGCAAGTAATGAAAAATATTATCATTATTAGAAGAGGCTTCACGAACTCTGGATTCTTTAAATACATTATCTTTTCTTTCATTGTGGGTATCGGTTCGGAATCTAGTACTTTTTTATTATCGAGTAATCTTGTAAGTTCTGCCTTCGCTTCGTCACCGTAGCCCCTCAACCAGCAGAAAGCTTTGATTCCATCTTCTATTCTGCCTTTAGAGATGAGCCAGGTCGGACTTTCAGGGACAAATGACAACAGACCCATACTGATGACCGGGAACGCGCAACATATCGTCGCAGTCCATTGCCAAGTGGTGAAAGTTCCAATGAGATGTGCGACGAATATACCGACAGCGATCGCTAACGACACTCCCGCTAGGAAGAATCCTCGTAGCGCTGGTTCAGATGTCTCCGCGATATAGACCGGTCCTAGAGGTCCTAGGAGTCCCACGCAGATGCCGGTGAAGAACCGTCCCGCCAGCATGAGGGTCAGGTTGGTGGAGCACGCGATCAAGATCCAACCCAGCAGGAACGGAGCGCAGATCATGAAGTGCGAGTTCCGTCGACCAAACTTCTCGAGCATCCAGCCGGATATCAAGCAGCCAGGAGCCATTGGCAGAGCAGCCATCGAAGCTGGAAGTACAGAAATATCGAGAAGTTAGCTTAATATAAGTGATATGCTAAAATACCGATATCAATGCAATGTTATAGTCATCGTGAATCTGATATTCAGTTTAATACATCTAATGAAAAATGGTATTTATATTTCCTGTATAAAATAAAGATATCATACAATGTTCGTTGTAAATCTGTCTATGTTTGGACGTTTTGTTTTTTGAGTAAATAACACTACTCTAATACAAATGTTAGTAGAGATGTCAGTAAAAAGTACAGGGTTATTGTCCCAGATACGTTATCATCAGGCAGTCAGTATCCACTACCAACGACGTGATATATACCTTGTGTAAATTGTTTACACTTACTAAATATACCACGATTCATGCAGCATTTTCTAATATGTGACACCTCTATAAAATATGCTGCAATATCATTAAAAGGAAAAAGTTTACAAAATAAATATTGCATAAAAATCTTAACGAAAATAATTCTGTCACGAGTTCTAAGTATTTGCAAATATTGACTTACAAACGCGTGTTCTTATGAACAAAGATACATTCTTCGATGTCTTTGACGAACATTTTCTCATTAATACTATAATACGAGTATTTATGTCTTAATACAGAATCGTAAAATGTTAGTTCTGTTAAAATTTCATAGGTATATTGATGAGATACATAAAGTTGTGCAGATTCGTGAAATAACCAGTCTCCTGTGTTCACTATCAATACTACCTCTTATCTCAGCCCGAGTGAATGCAACCTCTTTGTTTGCAATACGAGTGTAAACATCATTCTGAACTTTACACTGATTCATTAGATTATGCAATCTTTAATAGCACGTGTAAGTGTGGATTCTATCGATACACACCAAAGAAAATCAAGTAAGGAACTAAGTAGGTTCTTAAGGAGAATAGGAGAATACCACAATTAATTTGTCGTTTGTTTTACTAATGGTACATAATTTACGGTCGACGTCCTCAGTTGTAATGACAGTAGTTTCCAGGCCAAGGTCTGTGGACAGCATCAGTTTGGGAAGTTGTAACTTCTACCGCTCATTATGCAGCTTCTAAGTGTTGGGTTTCCGCCCATGTGGATAGTTCCGCAGCTCCGCTCCCACCACGAATCAGCGTTTTTTATCAACTGCATTTTGTGATTTAACGTTTACATTGCTAGTTTCATACAGAATGAAACTTTTTATTGCGGGCGGTTAACTAAATATTTTTTATGTGTTTATGGTTTTATTAGGTCTATCTATCATGCTTCTATCTAACACGTTGGTTGTTCTTAGTTACCGCAATGGACGGAGCGCTATGAGAGAGAGATTGCACTCGTATCATTAGCATCGCCCTGCGGTTTCACTGATCTCTCCGAAATATCAGGGTAAAAATAGCTCATGTTGCTCCCAAAGATTTAATGTATTGACTCCGCAATAAGTTCCGGAGTTTCCCAATAAACATTCATCATGTGAAATTTTTTCTCTTTATAAAAATATTAGTTTAGATTATAGTAATCAGAGGAAAAAGTTCTAACTGAAACCAAACTACTAAATCCTAGATTAGTTTGTCGGCCTCTGTGGCACGTCAGGCAAACTCTCAGCAGCAACGCAGAAGGTTGCGGTTTCGTTTCCGGCCGGGGATAAGTATTTCTGCTCACCATAAATTTTTATTCTGGTTCTGGGTGTGTCTTTATTATGTATCATAATATTATGTATGTATGTATTTACAATAAAAAAAGTATAATCGTTGAGTAGTACCCATAGTACACGCCTAGTTACTCAGTTTCAGGCTAGATGTCGGTGTATGCAATGTCCTGCAATATTGATAACATTAAGAGACACGCATCTGGATCTGGATGGAGATCGGTATTGTCTGTGTGTTTGGAGTTTTGTGAGATAAATATGCAACCGACGACTGTAGCGTGGATGTTTTCTGTCAATTAACGTAAATAGTAATAATAATTGTATCGTGTTAACTGATAATAAATAAATAAATCTGTTGTTATATGCTCTCAGTGAGACCACAAAGACAGCCCCATTCCATATCATATTAGTTACAATAAAACTGTAAGTATTGCACGCAATGTAAGCTATTTATGTTGATTTATATGAATTATTTGGTAGCCTTCGGAATATTTTAGAAGTGCTTGAACCTTTTTTTTTTGGAGAAATAAATAAATAGATTTAATTAAATCACGACCTTGAATCCCATTTCCGCGCACCGAATGAGTTCTTACTTCTCGAGTCTAGAGTCGAGACGAATCACAATGATTTGCTACAATCGAGATCATACACAACGTGCTCGGTGGAAAACTTTCAAGTTGGAGAAAAACTCGAACTTAAGATACAAATTGCTTCATTTTAACAACGGATAAAAACGCACCAGAGTTGAACTTTGGATATTTTCTAATATTGGACTTTTGGACTCGCATTGTCGACTTTTTTTGGCAGTTCCAAAAGTAGACGCATACGATAGAAGTTCAACACATAGAATACCTATGAGACGGCAGAGCAGGGTTTCCCAAAATGAGCGATAACGCTCCCTTGTGGGCGCTGCAGGCCTAAAGGGGGGCGGAAAGAGACCAAAAAAAAAAATGAGGGCGTTACGTAATTTCATCTAGGAGGACTTACAAATATGTTGTTCAGTTTACTTGCCTGTTGTAGGCAAGTAAAAAGGCAACACACTTTTGCATTTTATAATTATTTGTATTCCTAGATATGTATTTTTTTTTTGTTAGATACTAAACCGCGGGCAATCATGTTTTAACATTTTTTAGTTAAATAACCCGATTTGTGCATTCCTGTATCAAACGGCTTAGGATTTTCAAGTAGGTAAAAAGGGGGGGGGGGCGTTGAAAAATATTTTTTTTTCAAAGTGGGCAGTAGACAAAATAAGTTTGGGAACCCCTGCGATAGAGTATATTCGCGGTACCTCGCGGTACTTAGGACCAATTTGGTGAACAAGTTGCCTCACGCAAGCGTTTTCGCAGACTAAATTTAGTTGCCGAAGAGATTGATGTTCTTGCATGCGGAAAGACTGAATTTCGTGAAGTAGCACTGGAGTGTAGTAGAGGATTATTTGCTATAAAAACTAATAATTATTGTGATATTATTCTTTAACTCTTTTTACCTAGTCTATTGCATTGAGCGATCCTGAAGGAGTTATAAATATTGAGTGTCCACGATGATAATTACCTATCCAAGATGCGGTGGTCTCGTCGTAGGGTATCAGCCCGTCCTCGGCCTTGAGTTGCGGCAGCAGGATCGCGGAGTATCCCGAGGTCAGCCCCGCCGCGAACGTCAGCAGGATGGAGCCCGACGCGCAGAGAGTCTGCAACACACACACAACACATACAGTATAGTTCGCGAGATATGATAACACTGGACGTCTAAGATTGGGCGAAAGTAGGAATGCCGAACCCGGCCTTCCAGAGGGAAGCAAACGAGAACATTACTCGGATGATCGTAGTTCAGAGAGACGGTGAAAACTAGTTTTGACTAACTGGCTTTCGAGTTTTGACTTTATCGTTTTGATTTTTAGGAAGGGTTTTACTAAGTTTATTGATAGTTATAAAAAATGAAAATAGCAGCAAATGAGCTTGTTTGTGAAATCCGTCTAAAGTAATTGTCACGTCTGTTTGTATATCATATACTATGGTTGTATGCTGTGGTTATCGTCAATTGGTCACGCATCTTCAATCTTTTGCTACCGTATCAGTGGGTACCGAAAGTCACTAATTATTGTTATTTTATGTTTTTGATCTGTTGTGCTCGCGCTGGCGTGGTTAATTATTACACAATAATTATTTGCACGAATAAGTAATTATACTGTAAATCACTCCAAAAATATAGGTTGTTATGTAAAAAAAATATTATATGCTTTGATATGGTTCCGAGTGATTTGTGCACATTTTCGGCGAACTATATTATAACTTATTGTGTTAAATTTCTTTTAATTTTTTGTATGGAGCTCAAAGCGAATATAGCATTGGAAGTTTTCGCGGCACGAGACGTGAACTTGCGTAGTCTAGTTGGAACAGACGTTGGGGTACAGACCCAAAAAGACGCGAGTTCAAGCCTCGCCGCAAGTGAAAATTTTTGAATGCTATTTTTCCTTTAAAATAAAATTTTTTCTACTTATTGTGTTGTTCTGTCAGCTATATGTGGCATAAATAAATGTAGGTAAGTAATACCTGTTTCCATCCCGGCTTGAACCTCGCCACAGTATGTGATTCTGGCAGTAAGGCAGCTTCTTTACTGCCGAACTTGCTCCCCAAAGACAACCCTCCGCTGGAACTTGAGATCCTCAAGTTCTGGGAGTAGTTCGATTTCTCTGCTTTCGTCTCATTCTTGTCTGTCTTCTTCTTGGCTGTGGTAAACAATCTTTTACTGAACAACATTGCGCATAATGCGGCATATATCTAAAGTAACCAGACAATGAAGTCATCTCAATTTTTGTTTCACGAAGATTTTTCTTGGGGTTATGCTTTTCTAAATTATCGTTGCTGAAAATTTACTAAAAAAATTAAGCTTAGCAATTCTTAGTTGTTCAGTTAAAAATATTTTTGATATTTTAAGGATTTTTATTGTGGATCGAGAGTTTTATCACCCATTGGCTAAAATTAGTTGGCGTAATTTTTTGATTTACACTATTTTTATTTTCATCTAAGGATACAGGATCTAAACATACATCCTTGTATTGATTTCTGAACTATGTATTAAGTTTAAAAACGTACAAATTACCTGTTATTTTATCTTTGTTCAGTATTTTTTCCGTTCCTTTACCCTCGCCTGTAGTTTCCGCTGCCTTCTTCTGTGCATCATCATCAGGAGTATTATCTTGACGAGCAGGAAGATCTTCTTCCTCATCACGCTCGGATGGACCGCTTTCGACGAGGTTTGTTCCGTTTTTGCGCTCTGGATCGATATCGCTATTAGGAATAGACATAGCTTTCTGGAAATAATGACATAACTCTGTGAGAAATACTTCGTGAAGTGCGTAGCGTAGAGAAGAATTTTGAACTAGAAAAATAATATCTACATGAAAGTTTGATTGTTAGAATGTAATGTTATATTTTAATTGTATTGGCTTTATCATATAATATGTTTAAATCATGTTTAAATTATTTATAGTGTCTGTCACTGTCTTATTGAGTGGCACCGAGCGAGACGGAGATATCCCTTTGACATCGACATCGGTATAATAACCCTGCTGATTGCAAATAAATTGATACGGGACGGGACAGACGGGAGCGAAACCGCAGGGCACAATTAGTCATATTTATTAAACATAAGTTTGTTCTGTCCTGTGGTTCTATCTTATTGATTGATAGACAAAGAGGTTTAAAGCCACGCAAAAGAGATCAAAATATTCTATTTTCTAACATTGTGATAGTTGTTAAAGTTCGCTCTCATATTAGACCTCAATTCTGATGTATAGTGCGTTTCATCTTTAATTACCTATGCCGTCATGTTGGTAGCAAAACAAAAAAGTCTTGCCTTAATATCTTGAATGTGTTATACCCTAAACCTTGAATACAGGAAGATTCGTTCATTCATTATTTACTATATACAAATCCCCCTAAATTCAAGATAGCACATTTTTTTTTTTTCACCTCACAACCTCGGAAAGGATCGTTTTGCACGCTGATTTCTGCGTGCAAAATCGCATTTTGCGCCCTAGCGTGGAAAGAGATTTTAAAATTCGAATCTGTCTTCTCGATACTTTTATATAGAGCAAGTCCTTTGAAAATGCGCTAACCGGAACCTCATTTCTTTTTTTTTTGTTCATGGCATCGAACCACGAAGTATTGTTGCACATTGCCAATGTAGTATTTATTGTTTATTATCATTAGTATCAAGCAGGTTTTTTCATGAATTATTCAATTTAGAGATTATTTGCTTATTTTTATTATTTACGGTACAATAAGCGGTATATAATGCCGAATTGAGTTTTCTAGAGTTTTCTACCGGAAAAATGCACCTAGCGTTTTCCTCGCTGTAGTGAGGTGAAAAATTGTGTGTTTCACTCGGCAGCAAAGTTTTTTACATCTCGTACCTTTGAAACCTTCGCAACGCTCAGCATTCTATATTTGAACCACTCGCTTGTGCTCGTGGTTCAATCCTAGAATGCTTCGCTAGCTCAGGTTTCAATACAAGTACTCGCTGCAAAAATCAACTTTGCAGCCTTGCGTAACAAATAACTATTGTATTTTGCACTTTGTTGTTTTGCTACCAACATGACGGCATAGGAATTTAAAGATGAAACGCACTCTAGTGGACAATGAGGAGGAACACTAACTTTTTATCCCGGCAGAGGGCTTTGGTCGACTGATCTTAGGTTTGAATTAAGAACTGTCAAACAGGTGTTTTTACAACTCTCGGCGCCAAATTGGCCATATCGGTCTCAGACCGAAAGAAAAAAAACTCGGCGGTTTCATTTTTGGAAATGAAACCGCCGAGGTTGGATTATTAAAAAAAAAAGATCATCCGACCCCAGCGCCATCTGCTCACAGCTTTGCGTGTGCCACCCCATTGGTCAATTCTACAAATAGTGTCAATTGAACAAGCTTGTTGTTACCGCAAATTTTAGTGTTAATTCGTCATACAGTGAAAAAGTGTAAATTGGTCAAGTCTTCGAAAAGTGTCAACTCGTCAAGGCCTTTTTTCAATAAGTATAACAAAAGACGATCGGAGTAGAAGCAAAAGACGATCAGAGTAGAAACAAAAGACGATCGGAGTAGAAACAAAAGACGATCAGAGTAGAAACAAAAGACGATCAGAGTAGATACAAAAGCCGATCGGAGTAGAAACAAAAGACGATCGGAGTAGAAACAAAAGACGATCAGAGTAGAAACGATCGAAGTCCCGTAGGAGGCGAATAGGATTGATTGTATAGGATAGTTGGTAACTCCCGATCCATCGGGCAGATGTCACCACGCCGCCGCGCGCGGGCGTCGATCGAGTAGATGCATGCATCGTTGTGGCCATGTCTTCGTTCAGATTATGGTAATGAAGAGCAATTAGTTCAAGGGGCCGACACAATGGTCGCGTGCTACGACCCGCATCTACTCAGACGTACATACATCACTACTGTATGTATACCTAGTAGCTAGTAGGTAGGTACATACACGTTTATAATTATTGACATTACACCTAGCTAATGGGGAAAAATTTCCATTGACACCTCCGTAATCGATAAAGTGGATGTTTTTGTCCCAGGAGGTAAAGGACAACAATATAGGCTTAGGTGTGCTGTGTCTGTTTCTTTATAACAAAAAGCGGCTAAATGCTGTATTTATCTAAAACGAACCAATAAATTATTAAATTAATACAAAATAAACCCGGTTAACACGGTCTGTTACTAAAATAAGTTAAAGTTTATCGTCTTCGACTATTTTGTTTTCCAACGAACTATGAATGTCATTTGACTTGGCACCACAAAAGACGATCATCTTTTGTTTTTTTTTTTCGGTTATCTTTTGTCAGTAAGTAAATATGTCAGTCTATAGCTATACCATGGACTTAGGACTATTCCTAAGTCCATGAGCTATACTGACCACGCACGCTATCCCAAGAACCCAAGTGGTAACCTACGTAGAGGTACCTTCATCGATGGATATCCTTGGTTTTATGGTCTATACAGGGATACCCTAGTCCACATATCCTAAATATCTGATATCGTAGAGGGTCTACGAAGTAAATATGATAATAATGAACCTCTACGAGGGCCTCGAAGGCTCCTTAGCCCCGTGGTGAGTGAGACTGATCGTAATCTACCGCTGTATTACAGTACTGTTATGAAATTCCACTAATAAATTTTATTTTTTTATTAATTATTAATTAATTTCGTTGAAACTTCGTCGTGGGTTTTTTTTCATTTATTTTAAAGTTAAAACTGCAACTAAATCGGTCAATCATTTACAAATTTGGTTTATAGCGCCCCCTGGTGCGAAATCGTCGAACAAAGCTATTGAGCCAAAAAAGCTGTGCTAAACAGTCTATTGCAGCCCCCTAGCGAGCAATAACCATAACAACTATTTATAATCCAACTCCAATTAATCACAGACATTTTACTGAAAACCGCATCTGAATCGGTCGCGCCGTTTGGAGATAAATGGAAACATTTGATTGCGCTCAGACAAACAAATAATCAATCTTTCATCCTTAACCTACATAATAAAAGAAAAATCATGCGATCCACCTCAGACCGCGGAGATATCCGGATATCCGGTAACAAAAAAATACAGCCGATTAAATAACCTCCTCCTTTTTGGAAATCGGTTAAAACTGAGCTTTGACGATTTATGTGTCAAAGAAGTGTGACGGTGTTGCCTATAATATTACTTTTGTTCCGACTACGGCAAAAGTGATACCATCCTTCCATCATTATGATTTTTTACATTAAAATTTTAAAAATGAACAATACCATGACGAGTTGGTTTTTAAAATGTGTAGTAAACACATTGAAAATAATATTTATCAACTTTTATGATGCTGTCTTACATCTAAATTTATAATATGACGCCGCCTAAGGACGCCGCATTGCTTTCGTGATTTAAGTAAAACATGCTAAAACGAAACCTTCTCTGTCCTCTCACCTCCTAAAGCTGACTTCCCAAGAGTCCCGGGACTTTTACTACGTTTGTTTCCTAACTAAGTAAACAAAGTACCAAAGTCAAATTCATGATTTCGAGTTTTCCATCCTAACCTTTTTTTTGTTCAACCGTACCAGATAAGGGTTAAGATGATGATGATGACCGTCTTCTTGAGCGCTAATTTACTATGATAATAAAATACGAGCGTGAACGTTAGACGCGCCTACGACCGTAGCAGCCCTACTCGTACAATTTCGGTAACTCTCCGGGGCATGTATGGGAGCTGGCCTACTAAAACAGCGTGTATGTGCACTATGAGGTAAACTGTGGCTTAACAGTTTCAAACTAGTTCCGATGGGTCCACTCCCTACGACTGGTACACTAGGTTTGGAAGTAATGTAGGTACTGTTGAGGAAATAATTATGTGTGTCCTGTGTCAGATGATTCAACTCAAAAATAGCAACTTTTCAGCAGAGCTAAAATAAAGTTAAAAAGGTTATTACTCTTTTACTTCTGAAAATCAAAAGATGGTAATTATTCATTTTTTTTTCTATTGCTAAATTGTGCTTCTCAATTTGTGATATGACAGTATTGCATTACCTACCACGTTATGTAATATTCGTTGTTTTTGTTGTTGCGTTGTTATATTGTTTTTTTTTATAATACTCAGTTATTTAAAGTAACGCATCTTCACCAAATTATTTTAGTTTAATATTGATCACCTTTACTTCCTAAAAATCAGCTGTTTTCGTAAAAAAAAGGCAAATAATGTTTAGATTGTAGTGGTCCAAACTAAATAAAAGGGCACCTTAAGGCCAATGACCTCAAACTCTAAAAAACAGCTGATTTTCATGCAAACCTTAAACTCAAAATTTTCGAAAACTACTTCGAATTTCCAAAACTTGTAGAACAAAAGTTGTTCGCATAGACCTCTAGAACAACCCCCTTTCGGCTTAATACCCCCTCCTCGGAGCACCCTGTATTTAAAAAAAAAGTAGTTCGCCTAGATAATGTAGAAAACCCCTGAACTGGAAGCTAACTAATTTCCAATAAACCTGTATAGGTTTAATTATCATGCGAGCGAGTATTATAAAATTGTAACTAAAATATATAATTTAGTGATAATTAGGTAAGTAGCTACCTGTGTGCCTGTTACCAACACGTGCGTTATTTCGTCCTCTAGTTGAATAAACCTAATAAAATGGTTTACTTCATTTGATAAGCAACTCAAGTCACTTTAATATGTAATGTACTTGCTAAGCCTGGAATAACAAACTATCAGCAGACATTCGTCTACTTATTAAAATTAATTGATTTCGTATTATGTATTAATTAACAACGGATTACGTAAATAACTAATACCTTCGGATATTAATTTATTCTTTATATTATGTATTAATTTATTCTTAATCGTATTTAATTATTTTTGCCTAATTTAATTGAATTACTTTATCTTAATTTAAATTAAAAAAGTAATATTTTTTAAGTAAGAATTTCTAGATCGGCCCCGTTTATCCTATACAATCCATTTGTATAAAGTTCCTCAATTGCAAACTTTTAATATTGTAATTGGCCTGCATATCAGCTGCTACCTCTTCCCTACAAATGATTCTCACGCTCAATTAGTTAAGGAACATTAATACTTAATTAAAATATATAATGTTATTTTACCTTTAGATCAAACAATGTAGTGATGTGTTGCGCAACGTAAATCTTTATCGATAAACTGGAGGATACGGAGCGCAGTCGGCGAGCGCTTGTGGCGGCGGCGTGCGGCGCAAAGCGTGTCGCGTCGCGTCGCTCGCCCTGTCTCCAGCTCTACACTGAACTACGTACGCTCTACTCACCAGGTACTAGTGACGCTACGCGGCTACACGTTCTTGCTCGATATAGTTTTTATTTGTTTACATACGCTTTGCGAGAGTCAATCTAAGTTAAAAATAGATAGTTTTTTGTGGTGTACCAATTCTAGTTGTAATTATAAGGATTTAGGAAATTGATTCGGAATTGTTCGTGCGTTACATTAGGTGTTTTGTGTTGTGTTCGATTAGTTGAAACATTCCATTTGTTAAATTGCACGTGGTTTTTATTTAGTTTTATATTTTAAAACGACGATTATTCGTTTTTTATATTTTTAACTTATTTATGATGTAGTAGTGTTAATAATTGATAAAACTTGTTCAAGTTCATTAGTTGTGATTATTACCATGCGTTTGCATATAAAAGCATCTAATTATGTTAATGAATGACTCAACGTACTTCTGGACGAACGTTTTCTTCAGGTAGAGTAGATTACAAAACAATCGTTTAAAAATTCTATGAATATTTTAACTTCTTATCGGTGATTCGAAGTGTTATCTTTGAATATGTTAACGCCATAATATAAATAAATGGAGAGCGGAAAAGCTCTCCTAATCATGCACTCACTTTTGATTTAAACTGCAGCAGTAGTGATGTGAATATCGATAAGATCGAAATTATTGAAACACTAGAAAAATATTTGTATATTTTTCTCACTTAAAACGGTACGCACAAACTTTTACCTGCGCACACGCAGGTAAAGGTGAAAATAAAGACAAAACACTTGTTTCTTTGTCAGATTCTAGTTGACAACTGATGTACCAACGCTCCACTATGTGTGTTAGTTTGTTTGTAGTGACGTGCATTCTATTCGCGTAACCGATATACATTTTATTAAAATGTTGTGATTGTTTATCAGTGACCTTATTTAGTGGCGTGTAGTTAGAGTTCAATTGTCAATGATGTCACAAGACAAGGCTGGAGATGATATTCTACAACGCACTTTTTGGGTTTCTTTTAATTGATATGGAACTGGAATAATCAAGTCAATAGTAGAATATTAGTCGTAGAATTCGGTGAATTCATTTCAGTTTTGATTTATTCCTCGAGTAATACGCACTCTTTTCAATCCTCTTGTAAATATAAAAGGTTACCTACTAACTTGAATGTAGGTTTGTTTGAAAGATGTAACTTTTGTTACAAATATGTTAATATCAATAAAAATTGCTCACTCATTTTATTTTGGTATTATATTTTGTATCTACCTTTTCAATGTGAAATAACCAAAATCTGTTTTGTCAACCGATTGCCTAGCGAAATAAATAATGTACTGTAAATCGATACTTAGCACCCCACGATACAGACTTAGTCTAGTGTGGGGGCTGTTGTTAATCCATACTTTTGTGTTAATTAAGTTTCTGGTTAATAAATATATTTTCATTTTCATTTTCATTTTCATATTGTTATTTATTTCGTTATTAAAAATTCCTACAATTAGTATTTTATAGAAATACTATAGAATGTAAAACACTATAGTACCTAAAAAGTTTTGAAGTTCATCAGCTATCGAGCACCAATTTCTTAGAATTTTCTTCTGTTTTCGCGATGTTGGTTTTTAACGCGTGGTGTTTATTACTTTTAGCATTGTTTCAATGCTCAACGTTTGGAGACCATCTCCATGTATTAGGTAGGTACAGATCTTCAGGATTTACCAATTTCTTATTACTTTATGATTAAAGTAATAAGAAATTGGTAAATCCTGAAAATCACTTTATGACCATGGATTTATCTATTTATTTGAAGTGCCTAGTTAAAGAATAAAAATAACGAGATCAACATACTTCGTTTGAATAGGGTTTAATAAATCAATAGCACTTAAATGCAACCCATTAAATGCATGAGCCATTTAATGAGGAGTCTTTATGACGTAGATTAAATCTCGAGTAGTCTGGATTTTACAACTACTATACCTACTTAGACGAGAGTCGAGACAATTAAAACATACCTACTCGATTAATCTGCCGTTGGGTATGATTAAAACAAATAGATAATTGAAGTGAATCAAGGACACCTAACTATAACAATATTTTACTAGCAACAAACAATTGGTATTTGTTTTAATTGTCAACCTTGTTAACTGTCTGCGTACGAGTTTAGGTAAACGTTCTACGATTTATTTATTTCATGGTTCCGTGGTCACTAATTAATTAATCACCAAACTAATGCAGCTTATTTAATATAGACATTATTTCTAAAAATGTAACCTACATTTAGAAATTTTCAATATTATAACTTTTAATGCTTTCAAGAATAAAATTCATAGAATAGAAAACAGAATAAACTTTTGGAAGGATTTTATCATAGTTTTGTTTTATATCTAAGCTAATATCGAGTGATCGTCCTTAGTACTAGTTTAAAATAGTGTGCGTGTTGGTGTACCTACGCAGTGAGAAGCTATTTATTTTGTTAATAATGGATGAATCTTATTCAGTTAAAAAAAACGTATAATAAGTTGCAGGACACTACACAGTTCAATCTGGCCCCGCACTAAATAAAGCAACTAGGCTTGTGCTTTGGGTACTAGGCAAAGTATTATACTACATAATAAATATGAAATAAACACCCAAAACCAGATATAATATTTATGGTCAGCTTAAGTATTTGTCCCCGGTGGTAGTAGAACCCGCACACTAACCCGAACACTATTTTAAACTAGTACTAAGGACGATCACTCGATATTAGCTTAGATATAAAAAAACGGGGCAAGTGCGACACTCGCGCACAAAGGGTTCCGTACCACTATCACAATTAGATACGGAACCCTAAAATGGTTTACAACAACCAATTTTTAAATTTTATAGGAAAATATGAAATATTTATCTTCGATTCTTACTCCCATCAAACGACCGAATCACTCAAAAAAAAAAAAACCTTGGCACAAAGAAAATCTGAAACATAAAAGAAACTCTTTGGTAAGTAAGGCAGACTGGTATATTTGACAGATAGGGCAGCCATTTTGAATTCCATGACCAACTCGATTTGTCCTGACCAATCAGAAGCGACCTCACATTGTAGTACTAAACTCCTTGTTATTTTTGAAACACGTTTGTTGTATGGGAGCCCCTTTTAAAGAATTGTTTTATTTCGTTTTTAGTATTTGTTGTTGTAGCGGCAACCGAAATACATCTTCTGTGAAAATTTCAACCTTCTAGCTATTACGGTTCATGAGATACAGCCTGGTGACAGACGGACAGACGGACGGACGGACGGACGGACAGACAGACAGACAGACAGCGAAGTCTCAGTAATAGGGTCCCGTTTTTACCGTAGGTACGGAACCCTAAAAACTATGATAAAATCCTTCCAAAAGTTTATTCTGTTTTCTATTCTATGCATTTTATTCTTGAAAGCATTAAAAGTTATAATATTGAAAATTTCTAAATGTAGGTTACATTTTTAGAAATAATGTCTATATTAAATAAGCTGGGTGTGTATGGGGCCCACTAAGATCGTTGGGCCCAAGCCAACCTCACCTGCTAGCCGGTGCACCTGCTGAAAAACGGACGAGGCTCTGGCGCAGACTTTCCCTTCGGGGTTGGGAGGTCAGACGGCAGTCGCTCCCGTGAAAGTCGAAATTTGCCAAATCTTTATGGAAAGTAGTAAAAGAGTTTATGGCTACAGGGATAGGGCGCCGCCGCATAACGGCGCGCAGGAGTTTCGCCCGACTCCTGTGGCAAGTGGACTAGGGCTACCGTGCCATGGGCGGGCACGGTTAAAGACGCGAGCCCCGAAACTCCGCTTCGCAACGTGGAACATTGGCACGCTAACCGGACGCGCGAGGGAGCTAGCCGACGTACTTTCCAGGCGGAAGGTGGCCGTGGCGTTCCTGCAGGAGACTCGATGGAAAGGCAGCAGATCCCGGCTCATTGGGAATGGCTACAAGCTGATCTACACGGGTGCACCTGGTGGAGAGAACGGGGTGGCTGTGGTGCTCGCTGAGGGGTTGCATGACGATATCTTGGAGGTGAATCGCTTTAGCGACCGACTTATGTGCGTGAAGGTGCTTATTGGGGGGGTTCCTACTCACCTAGTAAGTGCTTACGCGCCACAGGTCGGTTGTAGCGACGCTGATAAGAGGTTGTTTTGGGATAAACTCGGCGAGGTACTTGGGGCAATCCCGTTGTCGCAGGGAATCGTTTTGGGTGGTGACCTGAACGGTCATGTGGGTGAGATGGGGGTGGAATTTGAACGTGTTCATGGAGGCTTCGGGTATGGCAGTCGGAATGCGGAAGGGGAAGAAATTCTGCATACGTGTGCCTTTGCCGACCTGGCACTCGTGAACACTTATTTCAAAAAGAAGCCCGACCACTTGATCACCTACAGGAGCGGGGGGCGCGCTACCCAAATCGATTTTCTAATCACTAGGAGACACCACATCGGCAACGTGGCCAACTGCAAAGTCATACCCGGTGAGAGTCTCACTGCCCAACACCGTATCCTTGTCATGGATCTCTGTGTAAAGACCAAAGACAAACGACCGGAACCATGTCAGCGCCGAATCAGATGGTGGATGCTTGATAAAGTCAAGTCCCAGATGCTCGCCTCAGCAATCGGCGACAAATGTGCCAATGCTGAAGGCGAATCGGTGCAGGAACACTGGGACCGGATTCAGGTGTCTATCGCTGATTCGGCGCGGTCGGTCCTCGGTATGTCTAAGGGAGGACGCAAGTGTGACAAGGAAACTTGGTAGTGGAACGACACAGTCCAGAGGGAGACTAGGGTGAAGAAAGCCCTCTTTAAAAAGAGGCAAGCGTCCAACTCTCCTGAAGATCGCGACGCGTACAGGTATGCCAAACGTGCCACAAAGAGAGCAGTAGCGAGAGCCAGACGGGACCACTTACAGCCACTGTACGATAAGTTGGAAACGTCTGAGGGGCAGAAGCTTATTTATAAGTTGGCACGTTCTAGGATCAAAGCGGCACAGGATATATCCAAGTGCCGCTGTGTAAAAGATCCTAATGGTAACCTGCTATGCGAGGACCTCGCGGTGAAGGAGAGGTGGCGCTCTTATTTCCACGAGCTGCTCAATAAGCAGTATAAAGAGGTGCAGCCACCGGAACTCCCTCCGAATCTAGGACTTGTGCCACTGATTACGCCTGAGGAGGTGCGCAAGGCTCTTCGCTGCATGAAGAATCGGAAAGCTGTCGGCGCCGATGGAGTCCCCATCGAAGTATGGAAGGCTATGGGTTCTCGTGGTGTGGGCATCTTAACCAACCTTTTTAACCGCATACTCGAGACCGGCAGAATCCCCGCCCAATGGAGACTGAGTGTTATCACTCCAGTGTTCAAGGGCAAGGGATCTGTGCAGGAGTGTGGAAGTTATCGTGGTATAAAGGTTATGTCCCACACCGTGAAACTCTACGAGCGTATAGTTGACTCTCGGATCCGGCAGGAGTGCACTGTCTCGGAGGGGCAGTATGGTTTCCGCCCCGGTCATGGTACCATGGACCCTGTTTTCGCCCTAAGGATCGTTATGGAGAAATACAGAACGAAGAATACGCCTCTGCATTTTCTGTTCCAGGACTTGCAGAAGGCCTTCGACTGTGTTCCTGGCGTGATGATCTGGTGGGCGCTGCGGTCCAAAGGGGTGCCTGAAACTTATATTGAAACCATCCGGGACATGTACCGAAATTCCGATTCAGTGGAGCGAACTGCTGTTGGTGACACTAAATCTTTTCCCATTACAGTCGGAGTCCACCAAGGATCCGTCCTAAGTCCGTTTCTGTTTAGCGTAATACTGGACGCACTGTCCGTAGTCATCCAAGACGCACACGAGCAGCCCCCGTGGATGCTCATGTATGCTGATGATATTGCGCTAGCGGACTCGGATAAGGGACGGCTTGGAAGGCGTGTAAATGCTTGGAAAGAGTCACTTGAGAACGGCGGTTTGCAACTCAACGTAGCGAAGACCGAATACTTGGCTAGCAATACCACAGATCCCACACCTGTCTGCGTTGACGGTCACATGGTCGAGCGGACAGACCAGTTTAAGTACTTGGGATCTGTGCTTCACGAGTCCGGCGACATCGATTGTGACGTCAAGTCCCGCATTTCGGCAGCTTGGGCCAAGTGGCGAGAGGTAACTGGTGTCATCTGTGACCCGAAAATGCCGGTTAAACTGAAGGTACAGGTCTATAAAACGATCATTAGACCTGTCCTTTTGTATGGTAGTGAGTATCTTTTGTATCGTGGCCATTGCTTGAGCGACATAAGCAGGAGCTGCGTGTCACGGAGATGAAGATGCTGCGCTGGATGTGTGGAGTGACGCGAAAAGACCGCGTCAGAAACTCCCGCATCAGGGGCAGCCTTCATGTCCGAGACATTGCAGACAAACTGCAAGAATGCCGCTTACGGTGGTACGGCCACGTTCTACGAAAACCGGCTAGTTACGTGGGAAACAAATGTCTTGCCATGGCGCCTCCGCCCGGCCGCGGCAGATTGGGAAGACCCAAGAAGTGCTGGCTTGACGTGTAAGATCGGATATGCGTGCAAATGGCCTCACTACACGGGATGCCGAAGATCGTGCGAAGTGGAGACGTAAAAGTAGGAAAGCGGACCCCGGGCTCTCGAGAGGGATGCAACCGGGAACAACGCTTGGATGATGATGATGACTAAATAAAGCAACTAGGCTTGTACTTTGGGTACTAGGCAAAGTATTATACTACATAATAAATATGTAATAAACACCCAAAACCAGATATAATATTTATGGTCAGCTTAAGTATTTGTCCCCGGTGGTAGTAGAACCCGCAACCTTGTGTATCGCACACGGGAGTTCGCCTAACGCGCCGTTTTATCAACGCCAGCAATTGTTCAGTATCTCATCTGATTGCACGTGGCCAAGTCAATAAGATATAGTCTTGACTTTTGAAGACCTTAGAATTGAATACAAGTGTCGGAATGCGTGTTATTAAGCTATTGCATAGCTTTTATCGCGGGTTTTGAGCGCGGCCACCGAAACAAGAAATTCCGTAACGAAAATAAAACCTAACATCCCCCACCTCGCCTACCATGGCAACATGCTCGTAGTAACCATGGCAACATGTACAAAATAAATAAATAATTATAATTGCATACGTTGATAAAAAATGCTATGCAATAGCTTTACCCCGGCAGTCCCCGAGTGCCACTCTTTTTTTTTAAATAACAAAAGAAGCAGAATAGGAAAGTGGTCGATATATCGATATTGTTATTGTCTGGCGAGTAGTTCCGGGCAGCACTAGTCGCACTGAACTGGGACTTGTGCCAAATGTTCGTGACCTTCTTCAGTATTGTTTGTTTTTCAAACAAACTACATTAAATTAGCGATCTCGATAGAATCGCTCACATTGTTTCAGGTACCTAATTACTTTCTACTCTCGTTTAATAATGCCTACGAAAATGAGACCAAACTAAATTGTTTTCAGTGAATTATTTAGATGACATCGTCGTGTCGCGCGTCGCGTCGTTGGGAAGGTATTTCAGGTCGCAGGAAGTATTTCTATTGAACAACGTACATAATGTGATTATAACAATAATGTGTAACAATGCCAAGAAATAGGAATTTGGTAGATTCTTATCTTTTATTCTTTTCTATTCCGGTTCAAATAGCTATGTGAACATACAAGCTGCGCCGCGCCGGTCCGGTTTCACTTAGCCTAGACATTAGTCTTAACACTCGACCGTCTTCTTCGCGATTTTTTTTGTTGCATCCCTCCCGGGAGCCCGGGGATCTACTACAACCCCAAATTATTAAGAGTCGAACATTGGGTAAGTTCTCATCGCTGACCATACCCTACTGCATATACATTTAGAAATATTTTTACGTCCGCCTGGCTAATCAACTCTGCTGGGGAGGAAGCAGTTTACCCGCCACCGCGCGGGGAGAACTAAAAGTTTGCTAGTCTTCCTCTAGATTCCTTAATACTTTCTGTACTCTTATTACCTGAGGTGATAGAGTGGTCACACAGTAGAGTGGAATTGTCGTTTCTACTGCGCCTGCGCTGACTAAGACAAGGCGAAATTAGCTGTCGTCGTGGCTGCTCAAAAAAACACGCAAAATATGCGACCACGCCGCCCGCGCCGATCATACGCCTTTCGGCGTATTAATCGCTTTTAGCGATAAGGCCGCCCATTTGTGCAACTTTATAGGTATTAAGCTTTTTTTATTATTTACTTTTGAATATATGTTTCCTATGTTTCTGTTGTTCAAATAAAGATAATCTATCTATCCATAGTGTCATAATTATTTTTATTTCAGATTGTACTCATGTCATTTTAATTCATTTATATTCATTCAATCAGAATTCATCAATAACAATTATTGCACAGAGATTGCACATTCTAAATAATTCTAATGTACTAACTTAGTTCAAGCTTATAATGAAGTAAAAGCTATTCACCTTGAGTCGTGCGGAAAGGTAGATGGTCGTTGCAACCGAGACTGTCCGCAAAAGGTGCTCATATTGTTATCAACTTATCATACTTTAGATAATAGAGCTAATGCCTCCAAAACTGAACTCTCTAGGTACCTGCTGGTGGGTCTACTGCGGTGACGTCATCTACTAACTTAGTAATAAGGAAGTCAAACGTTTTGTTCGATTTTATATCGCAAAAAATTATACGTAATGAATTAAGTTAACAATAAGTAATAGTTGGTAACAGGTAGCTAACTTGGAAGTACTGTCGAGGAAATAATTACTTGCCGTAGGTAGGAATATGACAATCATTGTAAGTTTAATAATTCCACTGGTGGGGGAAAGTGGCTTCATTTACTTTTTAAACTTACACGATTTACGTCTATCATTATTATTAGACACGGGTCAAAATCGCGTTGTAGATCTAGACCCGATCTAGACCCATGTCGAATAATAATGATGGCTTAAAGAAGTGTAGTTTGCTCCACTATTTCTTTTTAACCGACTTCCAAAAAAGGAGGAGGTTCTCAATTCGTCGGGTTTTTTTTTTATATGTCTGTTCCCCGATTACTCGAAGATGCCCGGACTGATTTGTATAATTCTTTTTTTGTTTGAAAGAAGATATATCACAGTTTGTCCCATAAAAATTTGGTGAAGATCGGGTGAGGATCTTCGGAGTGATGGTCAGGATTGCACCTCGAGAGTGCAGCAAAGTGCTCAGTTTTTGCCTCAGGCCATAAAGAATAGATACCGATGAATAAGAATATGGTTTCAGAGTCTCCACATCTGAAACCACCTTCTCATCACAGAACTCCTCAATGATTAAAGTTATGGATACAGTTTTAATGATTTTAGTGGTAGTTGAAAGTAGCTACACTAAAAAGGATGAAATAAAAAATAATTAAAAAAAAATAAAAACCGACTTATCTGTTTTGTAATCTGAAGTCGGGCAGATTGACTGAGTTGGTTGGGTAGGATTGTAAGTAGTTTGGCTGCCCGACTTCAGATTACAAAACAGATAAGTCGGTGGCACTGTACGTAGGCGAGGTTATTTTATGCTATTTTTTTGAAGTCGGTTTTTATTTTTTTTTAATATTTTTTTTGTAAGTGGGGCAGATTACGCTAGGGTCCAATCTGTGGATCCTGCCCACTAGGATTAGCTAGCGAGTTATAAGCATTTCAAAAAATGGAGTGATAGAGTTATTATTATAAGTATAACTGATCGAATTGAAAACAGAAGACGATCGAAACGTATCAAATGGATACGATTGAAAAATAAAAAAGACGATCCAATTAGAAACAAAATATGATAAATTTATCAATAATATCTATAGTATTTAGGTTCAAATACCTACCTTGTTTTATAACTAAAACACTCTGTATGATTATAATACAAATAGCTAAAGGTTAGATCTTATGTTTCGCGAATTAACACCTCGACTAATTATTACCTACATTATTAGTCGACGCTAACTCACAACTGCTGTGAAAGGCGAAACAAGCGTTGTTTACCATTTTTATTAGAATGGAAGCAAACGATGTTTTTGTTCAAAATACAAGGGAAAAAACTTGAATCGCTTTTTATGATATAGCAAATTAAGTAATTACAGTAGGTAGTTTATAACCGAATTCGTAGCGTACTGTCGTAGTGCCATTTTCTTCAATTTTCTTCTTTTTCAAAACACGAGCTGTATCTAATTGGAATCGTAACCTAATTAAATATTTTTATTTATTTCAAAAGTTGGCATGGAAAAAAATCCGGCCAAGTGCGAAACTCGCGCACGAAGGGTTCCGTACCACTATCACAATTGGGTACGGAACCCTAAAATGGTTTACAACAACTTTGATTCAAAGAAAATCTGAAATTTATAAGAAACTCTTTGGACAGTGAAGGCAGACTAGTATATTTGACAGATAGGGCAGCCATTTTGAATTCCATGACCAACTCGATTTGACTTGACCAATCAGAAGCGACCTTACATCGTACTAGAATTCCCTTATAGTTTTTGAAACACGTTTGTTGTATGGGAGCCCCTTTTAAATAATTGTTTTATTTTGTTTTTAATATTTGTATTTTGTAATACATTTTCTGTGAAAATTTCAACCTTCTAGCTATTACGGTTCATGAGATACAGCCTGGTGACAGACGGACGGACGGACGGACAGACAGCGAAGTCTCAGTAATAGGGTTCCGTTTTTACCTTTAGGTACGGAACCCTAAAATCAACTACGGCTCTTTACACCACTTATGTACCTACCTACTTTAAAAAAATAATTTTAAATGCAAACTAGAAAAGTTCAAGTCGTTAAATATCAACTAAGTAGGTATTAATAATTACATTTCCAAAAACAAATAAAAAGTAATAAATTATTTATATCTTCGAATGTTTATTATACCTATTCCCAGTAACCTACCTCCTGCCTCATGCCTACCGCAGCCAGCGAGCATGGCAACTGGCCACCAGGTGTCTCAAGCAACGACTTGAATTATGTTAATGTTTTAATGTTAATTTATCTCTGGTTTTACCGATATATATTATTACTTCCACAGATTCGTCGTCTAGATGTGACCGACCCAGCGACCACTTGACCAATTGTCACCAGGCCACGTATTCTATAGCTAAATGGTCTGAACATAACTCTAGCATTGTTAACTTCAACATACACGGGCGACACTGACACTGCAAATTTTCCTATAGAGCTCACACCTACAGCACACATATAATGAAATTCGTGCATGTGTACTGTAGGTGTGGGCTCTATAGGTAAAGTTGCAATGTCAGTGTCGTTCGTGTATTTTGAGCTCAGTTCAGAACGGTTCAACAAATATTGGTAATTTCACAAGAAATTACAACACTTTTTGCAGGGAATTTTACAGAGTTTCGCTTAAGCTCGTGAAAGCTTTGGTTTTAACCGTTTTTGAGAAAAAATTAAGAATGTTGAAATGATGTTGAAACGATTTAGTTAATAGAATACGCATCCAAATCTAATGAGTTACGATATGGTGATGGTAATTTTATTGTTCCTGTTTTACTTTGGTACAGTTTTCCCACGCTTTATGAATGTTTATTTTTAAGTTTAAATCAAGTTTCAAATACATTCAATAAATCGTGGCTACATTTTTATTTTAGGAACATGATTAAATAATAATTATTATTAATTTAGTGCAAATTAAAACGTTGAATCACAACGATGCCTCTCTGCGGTAACCATGGTAACGCATTTGATCTATAGCTTTTGAAGCCTATTTTCATAAATCGATAATATAACGGAGAACTGATTTTGTATTAATATAATAATAATGAATACCTACGCTACGTAATCTAAAGAACACTTCCCTAGTTGATATTTGTATGCGTTAGGTATACCTTAGCAACAAATGACTAGTGTAGTAGTATGCATGCACTTGGCATGCACTGAATGCCAAGTAGTAAAGTAATGAGATGATTGCCGCGACAGTACCTCTACATATTTCTCATTACGGTTGGTGCCAATTTCCGCGACGCGACGCGACTCCGACGCGGGACGGCACGGGCGCGGGCGTGGCGGCGGCAGTGGCGCGGGCGCTTCTAATGTAGAGGTACGATTCACGCGTCGTAGAGCGCATTTTACATTTGCAGAAGAAAATTGAAACATCCGTAAGTAGGTATTAAGGCATGCACGCCGCAATTGCAGTCCGTTCTAAGTCATAGTCCTGCTCGGTGGTCCTGCCTGGTAGTGTCATTAAAGACACGACAGCAAGAAACTTTTATTATGTCGTAGGATTATTTTGATACCTAAACAGTATTTTTCCTAAACAGAAATCAAAATATTTCTGTTTTCATTTCAGTTGTTGATATCGATAGTCGGTAGATACGTTTACAACAGTGGCCGTCGGTGAATATTATGGTTTTACTGCACTGAAATGAAACTATACAAGTACGCTGGAATTGCTATACTTACCATACAAAATTACATAAAGATCTTTGTGCCCATTTGATTTGCGCCATGTTGCGCTGTTGTCGCGCGTTTTCTATTGAAAGTGATGGTGATTGTCCATGGAACTAATAGTTCCGGAGACGGTGTTTTACTGGTACCTATCTACTATTTATATATTTAGGTACCCACATATTCTGTGGCTTTACATCATTTTATGATGATTTTTGACTATGATGACGTTATGACTACCCTATTTGTTAATACGTACTACGTAGGTACCTATCATAAAAACAGAATTTTAGGTGATGATGATAATTGATAACCTAATAACCTAAGATTCTACTTATTTGGTCTTTTGGACATAAAATATGTTTTCAAAACATACGACATTACTAAACATTGATTATAAACATGTTTTGTGTTGCTCGTTGCTCAGATATTATATGATTTGTTTACGTTAAGTTCTGTCGTTTCCTTTAAAATACAAATATTACTTACAAATAATTACCTAATAATAAGGCGAAATTCACTGATCATCTCATACCTACTGCCGGTGATCAAAAGGCAAGTGAAAATGAACTCACGTTGGTTTTAGCACGTATATTGACACGTGAATGTTATTTATTATATTGATCACATAACTACATATTAATTAATGGAAAATTTTACTTGTAAAGAAATAACAACAACTTTAGGTAGAGACAGCGAGTCTATAAAGCTCAGGTCCTGTCCCCTACTACGGTCGCCGGTCGGCGCGGGTGATCCGTGACTCGGAACTGCATTCGACTAGTATGTCAAAAACGCCTTCCATATCTAATACCGACTTGCCAATATTGACTAGCCCTTGCATAGAGTTACAGTACTAAGTATAAAACGACACACCTCGAAGCAAAACTCGAGAAAAAATGCATAAGTAACATAAAAATTCGCGGAGCTTCTGACCTTTGTGTTGTTGTTGATCGCCCGGTGTGTTGTATAAGTACGTTTGCGATAGGAGACGTGGCATTAAAGTGAGCTGCAGATAGTCTTATATTTGTTTCAAGTAAACGAACCCGAAATTTATATTATCTACATGACTAGATGTGCCGGCGTGTGACTTCGGCCGCGTTGTTCGATCACTTACTTAACGCTGTGCAAAAATGCACACTTAAGGCTGGAGCAGACCGGATGCGTATATGTAGACGTAAGCGTAGACACACTGCTTGCGTAACGTAGACGTGCGCGTCGACGTAATGCGTAGCCCTACGCAACGCAGCTCTTAACTCAAGACACAAACCGGCTGCAGGACTACGTCGTACCTTACGCGTAGCAGAGCGGCAACGTCGCATTGATGACGTTGTATTCATGGCGCGCCATGTTCGACGCCACACCGAACAAATTTGAACACGCTCCTATCTTAGTTGTGCGTTGCCCTACGCGCGTAACTGCAGTCAGTTGTATTTTTATACGAGGCCCATGGACCATGGATATTCTGCACACGGAGTTATATTCTAGCACAAGAGGAGTAAAATTGCTTCCTTCTCGAGAAGCAATTTTACTACTATGAACTACTTGGCCCATATATCCAATCTTCGTCAGACATCGTGCACAACTAAGCATCGAAAACAGTAGGTACGGCTACGCAATGGGCAATGCGTACTACGTCTTGAGGGTACGTACGTAAGGGTAGACGTATGCGTAACGCGGTGTGAAATCGAGTTACGCCGTGACTACGACGTGGTCACGTATACGCATTCGGTCTGACGACTGGCTGTTTAAAAGTGTAACATGTAAGCATGGACTGCATTTTTAGACCGACCCCCCGTTGTACACTGTTAGTGAAACCGTGAGATAGCGAGCGGTTATCGAATGAGAACTCTTAGTAGTGGCAGCGTCCACCTCTATACCACACCACCTGACAACTTTATATAAATAGAATAACAACTACATAAATTAACATTTGGACAGAAGCTTGTTTGGCCATTATTGATAACACATTTTAAATTATACCTAATTTATGTAAATTAGTGGATTATTTTACAAATCTACATTCTTTGATACGTTTTATTAATTCACGTCTCTTAGTCATACTTACTTTACATTAATAAATTGATAATTGTAGGTAGGTACCTATTACTTTACATTTGTACTATGTATTTAGTTATTCTTTAGTCTACCGGGACCGGGGGAAATTAAAATGTTTTATTTTACGGATTATTCGATAAGTAGTACAGAAAATCCCAATTTGTTGACTTATAAGTAATTTTATTTTAGTAAATTGGGTAAAAGAAATGGCGGGATGCCGCAGGCAACTAATGTGCACCATCAAGCGACGTAAAACTGCTTTCTTCGGACACCTACAGAGAGGCGCACAATATGACTTTCCAAGGCTTTTGCTGGAAGGAAAGATACAGGGTAAGCGGGCCCAGGGTAGACAGAGGCGGACGTGGTTCGACGACTTAAAAGACTGGACTGGCCTCAACTACCAACAACTAAAAGCTGCAGCAAAGGATCGGAAATACTTTCACCAATTGACCGCCGACCTTCCTTAGAAGATGGCACCAGATGATGATGATGAAATTGGGTAAGCGAATTTTGGCCAGAATAGCTTTGTTTGGCAGACTATTATCTGACTTAAGGTATCTGCATACGTAACGGTTGTTTTCGCGTCCTGAACGAAACGTGTCAATTTCTACATACAAAAATCAAATTGACAATTATAAAAATCCCGTCCCATTACGCCCAGGCGGGATTTTGTATGAGAAATTGACACGTTTCGTCCGGGACGAGAAAAATCCCTTTACGTATGCTAATACTTTACTGTCCATACAAAAAATCGTAGATCAAAAATACATTTTATACCAACAAACACACACATAGTCAATCAAATAAACCACCCCTGATCGTACCCGGCGCAAAAGAACCAAGGATGCTGGCAGCATTATACCTGCCCCTTTGTATAGCTATCCTTTGCACCAAAAACGATACGATTTTATATCTGCTTATAAATCTCATAATAATAAGTAATAATATTAAACAAAATTGGGATACTTCGAAATGCGATCACGCCAGAATGGCTTAACCGAATTCTATTATTGTTTTGTTCCGTCTAGAATAGGATAAAATCTATTTAAAGTTGATAATATTACTCTCACTAATTTTGGTATAAAACTTACATTTTATATCCACAAAGTTCACCGCAAATATACGAGAAGTCGCCGCGCCCGCGCCGCCGCCGCCGCCTCGCGCCGCCGGACTCACGCGTACTCACTGCAGCGATAGGGATGTGCTGCCTCTACTATCGATAGTTGCGAGCTGCAGGCAGCTCGCTGCATGTGTCCTCTAAACGCCTAGCTAGATCAATCCCTTCATAATCTGATACCAATTACTTGACTATGATTTTATTATTTATTCACAAAAATATAATATTAAATACTATACTTTACTATCTACTTAATTATTTAACTAAACGGACTGCATTACTTTGTACTATCTTAGTTGTGATAATTTCGATAAATCTTTTATCGAAGGTGACAAAGATAAAAATGTAGCATTATAATAATTATAGATAAGATAAATGTTGAGAAACAAACAATCGTTCAGGTTCACGTTCACCGGGTCATCCATCCCTCGCTACAATACGATACGACCCGGTAAATAAAGCGCCTCGCCGGATACAATCTGTGGTATGCACGGTTTTGTCTGCTTAAGACAGTGCTCCTTTATTGCTTACAGTACCTACAATATACAAACAATGTACGTACGTATCCGTCGTATGGTGTCCCGCGGTTTAATCCGCGTATGTTCCGATCCCGAAGATTTCCAAAATGTCTTGTTTCATGGATACCAACACACCACAAAGAACACACCCTTCATGGTGTCTAAGACCCCCAGTTTGGGTTGGGCTATGCGTTGATAGTATATAGTTTAGGCATCAGTCAGGACTTTGAATCTTCTATTCTTTTATTATAAAGCGGAAGAGTTTGTTTGGTTGTTTGTTTGTTTGTTTGTTTGTTTGAACGCGCTAATCTCAGGAACCGCTGGTCCGATTTGAAAAATTCTTTCAGTTTTGGATAGTCCATTTATTGAAGAAGGCTACTTTTGATCCCGATATTTCCACGGGATCGGGTCTGACGCGAGTGAAACCGCAGGGCGCAGCTAGTCCATCTAATATTATAAAGCTGAAGAGTTTGTTTGTTTGTTTAAACGCGCTAATCTCAGAAACCGCTGGTCTGATATGATAAAAATATTTCGATGTTGGATAGTTCATTTATTGAGGAAGGCTGTAGTCTACTTTTTATCCCGGTATTCCTACGGGATCGGGACTACGCGGGTGAAACCGCGTGACGCAGCTATATTATAGTAGGTATGGTGGAGCTATTATCGATATCTCCAGTGACGGTGTAGGTAGTGGTACATCTCTATCACCTCTCACCTCCGCAGACCATCGAATTGTGCAACCGATCACTTTCGAGTGTCCGCCGCCGCCCGCGCCGCCGGTGTTGTAGTTGGGTACCTACTGTGTTATAGGTAGGTAAGTACATACTTGTGATTGCGACGGAACATTAGCCCCAGTTTCAAAACAAAGTCTAACTATAAACCTGGTTTAAAGTCAGCTTTCGGAAGGCTTCCGGTAGACCAAGAATAAACCCTCACTTAACTTGCTGGAAGCCGAATACCTACCAAAACGGTTGTCAAACGCTGAGGGCTACTTAAACAATTAATAAGGCTATTACAAAAGGCTGCATAATTGTATTATTTAAGTAGATCTAAATGAGTAGCGTTTCACCATTGTAGGTATTGTATTCAGTATGACTGTAAATGGTTAAAACATGGTTTATCACCATGGTTTAAGCTTAACTAGTTGCGTTATCTAATAAAGTCAACCTAATACGAACTAACAGCACTCGACGCCTGTCTACGACTAGTCCGAGTTATTACTCCTGTATCAATACTAGCTGACCCGGCAAACGTTGTTTTGCTTTATAAATTATAGATAGTAGCCGATTCTCAGACATACTGAATATGCATATAAAATTTGGTAAAAATCGGTAAACGAAAGGAGTACGGTAACTAACATTGTGACATGGAAATTTTATATATTAGAAGAGATTACTTTGTTACACACGGAGTAAGAATACCCTCGGTTTAGGTACGTTACATCTGTTGTACCTACCTACCACAATGAAGTCACATAAATGACTTGTTCTGTAATCATTACAGTGAGTGTCTGGTGACAACACTAGTGCTAGTGACTAAAGCGCTGGCCGCTACTTTCGATAACTGATAGGAGTTGCCATCCAAAGAGGAAATGCAGCCAGTGTTTATGGTTTCGTACCCAAAGGGTAAAAACGGGACCCTATTACTGAGACTTTGCTGTCTGACTGTCTGTCACCAGGTTGTATCTCATGAACCGTAATAGCTAGACAGTTGAAATTTTCACAAATAATGTATTTTCGTTGCCGCTATAACAACAAATACTAAAAACAAAATAAAACAAATATTTAAGGGGGGTTCCAATACAACACTTGGGATTTTTGCTATAAAACGCTACCGAGATATATTTTTACTACTAGTGATCTAGTGACAGATTGGCCCCAGTAGTAAAATAAAAACGTTCTCGTTGCGGGATTGGTTAGCCCTGTGTTCATTTTAGGGTTCCGTACCCAATTATGATAGTAGTACGGAACCCTTCGTGCGCGAGTCGGACTCGTACTTGGCCGTTGCGCTACGCAAAGAAGAGTTATTGGTCACTTTACCTAGAGAGAGACTCATTTGAATTTATCTTATGATAGCAGCTCCCCGCGGTTTCACCCGCATAAGTCCCGATCCCGTGGGAATATCGGGATCAAAAGTAGCCTATAGCCTTCCTCAATAAATGGACTATCCAACCCCGAAAGAATCAAATCGGACCAGTGGTTCCTGAGATTAGCGCGTTCAAACAAACAAACAAACTCTTCCGCTTTATAATAGTAAATAGATTATAAAGGCAGGTAGCGCATAGCGTCGAGATTCCAACCACTTCTAATGGTGTACGACTGTACGAGTACGTACCTAGACCTACTGAGTGTTTACATACCTACATATTCTGTGAACAACACACAGCGCCATCTAGTGCCACCCCGTGGTAAGCGACTAAGCTTGTGTTACGGTGACTAGGCTACGGATAAAATACTTATATTTATTTTTCTTTTGTAAAAACATACATATTATACATAGAGGGACACCCAGACCAGATACAAATGTTTATTTTTGAGCATAAATACTTGCACCCGGCGGGAATCGAACCCGCAACCTTCTGCATGCGCCACAGAGGTCGTCATATGAGTGTGCAGTATGCAGTACTCAACTCACTCAAATCAACACAAGCAATGGGACTGCACTTTAATTGACATAACAATATTATAGAGCAGTGCGCGGGCGCGGGCGCAGCGGGGATCTAGGTCGGACCTGTTAACATCTGTTCGTGTGTGTAGTACCATTACTATATGTATGTATGCCACTGAAACTATCCAGAACGTTTTAATTAGATCGATATGAGTTGTGAAGTGTAACCTTGACGTACATTTCACTCCCGTTGTACCTAGGTAGGTAGGTAGGTACTATTACGACGACGATCCGATCGCATTTATGGGAGTAGGTAACGTCCATGTTACTCCTAAAAATTCAATGTTTCATATTAAATAATATTAAAATCGGTTCAGAATTTCTATAGCCTTATTAATAAAAGTGGGATAACGTTGGAGGAGGTTTACTACCTTTTGTCTGTCAACTTTGAAAGCTCTTGTCACGGAAAAAGACAAAGCATGTTATTCCTTCTCCGACCCTACTCCACGTTTATTAATAAGGCTATTGAGATTATCAGTAATAATCAGTTAATTCAGTTATATTATATCATTAAAACCCGATTTATTTATTTTTGTACTCCCACTAAAAAAACATCAAAATTGTTACCGTCATTTTACACATTGAGGAATTTTCCGATGAGAAGGTGGTTTCAGGTGCTCTAGGTATCAATTTGTATTTCGATTCTATTGATGGAAGTCCGAAAATTAGTACTTTACTACTTTTTCGGCTGCTTTTCCGGAGTACGGCGTGAACATATATCCACAAACATACATACAAACATTATGCGGATCAAATTCAGAACCTCTTCTTTATTTAAGTCGGCTAAAAATACCTCCAAACATTGAATAGATACCTACCTGTGTATTATGTACATTCAAACTTTACTTCCATAAAATATCAGTTTAGATGTGTTACCCGCAACATGGCTGGCACACGCTAAGCGGTTACAAACGCCTGAATCAATTTTCATAGTCCTTCGCTTTATTTAGAGACTTACTGATAAAACAATATTGCTAAGTTACACAACTGCTATTTTCCTAAGTCAGATGATAATTTTATTGTTTCTCTCGCTTTAATTTGTAACAGCACAGCATAATATGCGCCTGCGCAGTGCACAAGTCTCGCGACAACTTGCATCACTCCAGGTTATCTACTGCCCTGGCCTACAGGAATAAGCAAGTGCAGTCAGATGGAGACTGTAGGTACTTCCTCACAACTTCACAAGGGACACACGACCCGGTGACAGGCCAAAGATACCAAAGACACCCGCGGAGGACACCCCCGGGGTGTCAGTAGAACCATCGTTATGACAGTATCGTTGTCGTATCGTAACGAACCGAAGTAACCCTCCAGATCGTTGATACCGGGTAGGCTTTAGTACCCGAAGTAAGCCTTGCGTCTGAATGAGGCTTCTGTGGCGACCGGAGGGCCGGAGGGCAGGCGTCAGAGGGTCAGTATGGAGCTTCGGGATAGAGGAGGAGGACATCTTATTTTAAGATATTTAAGTTAGGTTTCGTTATTCATTCGTGAAAACATAAGAATTATCTATTTTTTATTATAGTTATTTATTGTATTTAAATAAATAATTTAATGAAGTACACTTACACTAAATCTTGCTAAAAGTAAGGTTCTTTTTGAAACTAAAACTTATGTTATGGTGACATCAATTGTTTTTGCTAATTTTATTAATGTACCTATCTATAGAGCAATACGATTCAATGATACAAAACCATTAGGCGTCACCGTCCACGGCAGCGTAGCTTATCCGTCATTTGCAGCTTGGTGTACGCCGACGTGCAGCTTGCGAGCAGCTTTCATACAAAACCATGAAACTGTGTCCACGGCCGCTGCAAATGTCGCGCGTAGGTACGCCCCGGGCTGCACAGTAGACGTATCGGCGTATTTTGGAGCTTGTGTGACGCTACGCTGCCGTGGACAGTGACGCTAAGTCGTGTCCTACAGGTAAGGACACTATCACTAAAGGTGTCCTACGAACTTACAACAAACACTCGCAGTCGCAGACACGTTAAGCAGTTGGTCCCGGTTGATATATTTGCATAGATGTCATTAGGTGAAGTTAGAGGCCTTATGGCAATGTGATAACTCTAACACTAGTTGTGACGGTTACCTTATTTACGGCTTTTTAAGATATTAGATGTTTCTACTATGTATCGTTGTCCATTACGTATTTCATTTATTAGTTAATACAAAAAATATGTAAAACGATCTTTATTTATTTTTATTTTACGAAAATTAGTTAAAATAAGAAGCTCTTTATCAAAATGATGGAAGATTGATATTTTACAATCAATTCGGAGTCGCCAATATTTATATGTAGGTATGAATACTGGTGTAGTTTTACAAATAAAAGTATACCTACATTATTTGAATAATGTAATTAATTGATTAACTAGATTATTTGTGCTACAATCACCTAGTTAATCAATTAATTACATTATCTCAGTTTATTGCCCGCCGTTGTGCAGCAGGCAGTAATCTAGGTGGTACTATTGTCAACATTACCCTGTTACAATGTATTATTCAAACAAACAATCATGGGTAAACACAAATAGCTATCTGTTCTTGTACAATATATGCCTTCATATTACAAACTAAATAATGCTTCACTTTCGTCTTCACACAAACATGCACACTTCATTTTTAATAAATTACAAATATCTGCAAGTTTTAAGTAAGTACTTAGACGTCCTATTAACTAAATGGGAAGTAACCCATAATAAATTAAATAAATTTAAAAAAATCCTACTTATCCCGCCAACGCGACAAAATTTACCGGAACAAATGGAAAGTATCTACTTATACTACTGTTTAAGCACATCTTTATCACGTACTAGCTGACCCGGCAAACGTTGTTTTGCCTTATAAATTATAGATAATTAAATTTTTCCTAAATTTTCTTTGCTATAAACCTCACGGAGCCCGAGACCTTTCCAACGAATGCAAAACCGTGGAAATCGGTTCGTGCGTTCTGGAGTTATAGCGTCAGGAAGGGTCAGTCAGCGTTATTTTTATATAGTAGATTAAATTTTTCCTAAATTTTCTTTGCTATAAACCTCACGGAGCCCGAGACCTTTCCAACGAATGCAAAACCGTGGAAATCGGTTCGTGCGTTCTGGAGTTATAGCGTCAGGAAGGGTCAGTCAGCGTTATTTTTATATAGTAGACTAGCTGACCCGGCAAACGTTGTTTTGCCTTATAAATTATAGATAATTAAATTTTTCCTGAATTTTCTTTGCTATAAACCTCACGGAGCCCGAGACCTTTCCAACGAATGCAAAACCGTGGAAATCGGTTCGTGCGTTCTGGAGTTATAGCGTCAGGAAGGAAAACCCGACTTATTTTTATACAGTAGATTAACCTGCATTTCAATATAAATTACAACTTATATACAAATTAGCACAACATTCTGTTCTAGGTCAGTAAGTTACTGGGTGGTTTTATCACAATAGATATCACTTCATCATGAAATAGATAATTGTTACTAATTTAATATTATCAATTAAAAATAATTGACTTCGTTCTCTTGTTGTAACATCCGTCCTTCCCCCGTCGTCTCTACGACCGCGTGTTGCTACTAATAACTATTACAACAGTGGAGGTTTATTGTTCTGTGGTTTCAATTTAAGCGTTTTCCTTTTATTACTATCCCCATCAATTATCGTGCCTAGTCTGCTACGTTACTTCCTCGTTACTTTTCTTCGTAAAGCCGCGTAAACATACCTTCAAAACGTATATGATTTCACATCGAATGTTTTCTAAAGAACATGTTACAGTTCAACATCAGAGATACTTATTTAAATAACTGGACTACTGCATCTTCTATCTCGATTATGAAGTTTGAAAGAAGTGAGCGACTGCGTGGACTTGAGCTCGTCCACGGTGAGCGGTCGTCCGCGGAACTCGTCCTCGATCTGCTGCAGCGTGCGGTCCTTCGTCTCCGGCAGGAAGAAGTAGGAGATCAGCAAGCAGTAGCCGACGACACACGCGTAGATGCAGTACGCGCCGTGAACGCCGAGCGTGCGGAAGAACAGCGGCACCGTCTTCACGGTGATGAACAGGTTAGCGGAGAGGAACAGCACGCTGATGCCCCCCGCCAAGCTTCTGTACTCCAGCGGGAACAGCTCCCCGGCGATGATGAACGGCAACGGCACGGTGCCCGTCGCTATCGTGAACATGTGGATGTGTATCAGCACGATGCCGATCATCGGGTGGTCGAAAGGCAGCATCCCGTGACCCTTGCAGTAGGTATACGCGGCCGTCGTCAGGAACGAGCACAAGTTGATGCCGACGGTCGCGAACAACATCGTCCTTCGGTTCACCTTCTTGATGACGTAGACCGCTATCGAGTTAGAGAATATCCTCTGAGCGTCGAGAGTGATTACCAACAGAGCGATGTTGATGTCGTTGCCGATCACGTGGTGGAATATGTCCATCGTGTACGCGGCGAGGATGTTCGCTCCCGCCCACTGACCGAGCGTGTAGATGTGCATCATTATAAATATAGGCTTGTAAAACTCCTTCTTCTTTATCGTCATACTGAAATAAGCCACATTTCGTTTCATTCTTTTAGAGAACGACTCCGATAAGTCGGCGTCTGCTTTACCCTCCTTAACGACGATCGCCGATTCAATCATTCTTTGCAATTCCTCCTCCTCCTCATCACCCCTTAACCATCTAAATATCTTCTTAGATTCCTCGTACCTCCCCTGGTCGGCGAGCCAGCTCGGCGACTCCGGCGAGTATATCACGACGATTAGATCTACGAAGGCGATGCACGCGCAGACGAGCGCAGTCGTCTGCCACGTCAGGTAGGAGCCCATCGTGTGGACGATCAGGACACCCGTCGCTATCGTCAGCGAGATGGTAGTGAGGAACGCTCCGCGGTTCTTGGGGCTGGTGTACTCCCCGATGAGGACGGGTCCGAGCGAGGCGCTCATGCCCATGGAGGTCCCTTGCAGCACCCGTGCGACCATCAGCTGCACGAAGCTGGTCGCGGTCAGGATGCAGAACCAGCCCGCTATCATCGGCACAATGCTCACCAGGTTCGCGGTGCGACGGCCGTAGTTCGCCATCACCGACGGCACTATGAAGTTACCCGCTACCAGCGCGAACCCCAGGATCGAAGCTGAAACATTACAAGTGAAACGTTATTTCAATCAATTCTTTTTATATCTGAACGCATGAATAAACAATCTCCCCAATAAACCTGTATCGTATAAGAGAGCTCACCAGTGGTGTTGTGGTTATCTATTACCATTGCTGGAGCTCCTATAGCACATGTTGTTATAGGTACAGACATGACATTGTGACAGCTTAGGATGTTTTAAGGGGTAGGGGTTACCTATCCAGGATCCCGAGTTGTCGTCGATGGGTATGAGCGAGTCCTGGCGCCGCAGCTGCGGCAGCAGTATCGCCGCGAACCCCATCACCAGCCCGTGCGCCGCCATGTTGAGGCACACGCCCGCCGTCACGAAACACTGGAAGTATGCACAATTGTATGTTAGTACTACACTTAGGTGCTTCTGATGCTTGTATAACTTTAATAACTTTTATAAAAGTGAGGATCTCGGTGCATATGTCAGAGATTGGCTGTTAGTATTATGTACCTATTAACGTGTTTTCGTGTTCTCTGTCCTCTGCGTAAAGTCGAGTTTCATGTTTTGTCAAAGTTACGAAATTGTGATATTTTTAGTTCTACATCTAAGTGATGTAGCCTTGGTTGCGTCCAACAGTTACGTGTTGGCTGTTCGTTTTCCTTGAATAGGAGTCTGGTTTACTATAAATACTTAACTAGTTTCCGTTATTTCAGATATCGGAGTCGTTACCTACTTTCCATACCCTGTGTTTATAGCTGTATATTTGACTTGACACCTAAAAACTGTTTATTTGTACAATTCTTTCGACATCATCATTATGCAAAGTTACACTGACGGACGGATGGATGGACAGCCAGACACGATGAAATCAAGATGTACATTCGAATGTCAGAAACTCAGAAATAATTAACTTTAGGACCTGTACTATGAAAAAATGTATTGTATATTTTCATGAAACTTGTAATAGAAATAAAATGAAATAAATTGAAATTAAAAATTTCGTTTAATATTTATTATTTCATGTGGTTTTTGCTTAAGGAATTCTACTAGAAATATGTTACAAGGAGTTGAGAAGAAGGAGAGCAGCATGATGCTCGATATTTCAAGTAGGCAGTCGTAACAATCGTATCTAGACATTGTTATCAAACTTCCTAGCTACTAATCTCGAAAGCCTGTAGAGTGTATCTCTCCACTCTTGGCCTTCAATGCCATCTGTCGATGATACGATGCAGATAAGATGTGTACTACAACTGCAGGTTGAAGCCGCAGGAACGATGACGGCGACGCGCGACGTGACGGTCTTCTTCGTCGGATGACTCGGACATCATTCTCATCGAGATGATTGATTGATTATTGCGTGTCAGAAGGCCTATGGTTATGATGATGACACTAACAAATAATAACTTAACTCTTTTTTTCGGTTTAAATAGCTTTACTTTTATTTTTTCATCAACGAACTACGTTTCAAGGTGTTTGCAGACCTCTTTCTCCTAGTCTACCTCTGAGGAAAAGGTCTGGAAAGACCTCAAAATGTGCGGGGCGTTAATAAAATGCTTACAATAATCTATCTTCTATTATTATAAAGCTGAAGAGTTTGTTTGTTTGTTTGTTTGAACGCGCTAATCTCAGGAACCGCTGCGCTCGCGCTGGTTCGATTTGAAAAATTCTTTCAGTGTTGAATAGTCAATTTATTGAGGAAGGCTATAGGCTACCTATATTATATTTTCAAAAGAATTAGGCGAACGAAGTCGCGGGCACTGCTAGTAATATAATAAAAGCAACGCGATTAAAGCCGGAAAAATAAGTTGAATTTTAATCCATCATCGCAAACACACACAGAAGAAAATGCTAAATAACAACTGCATTGTGACAACAGGATAATCTTCTCGTCGTCTAATGGTCTCGGATGGCAATAAATGCAGCCACGCAAAACTTTGAAACTAGTACCTAGTACTTTTACATCTATTGATTGGTCATATTTTAAAAGAAGTTTAGTTTTGTTTCTCTGTTTCCACCAGAGACATGATATCCGCCAGCCGCCTTTTGTGCGCCTTCTCATGTGTTCTGTGGTTTACACTTGTGCAGTGTGCAACGGTGCATGCATACTTATCAACCAAAATGTGGTCCCGTTTGTTAGTCGTCGCTCAGTTTTTGTGAGTTGATTACACTAATCTCGCAATGTTAGTGCGGAAGATAACGCTGTGATTGTCACATGTAAGGGTGTCGGTCAATGCCATTCCATTATGTATGTTGTCAAATTAACTAATAACGTAAACATATTGGCCTTCGTTCCACTAATGATGAACCAATGAAGGTGGGTTGTCTTGTCTAGTCATTACATACGAGAAGCGTCTAACGTATTAGACACATTAGCGAAATTAATGTTTAGTTTACCTATCACTTCATGAAAACCCTCTGATTAAAGACATAGATCTACGGGGTCAGTCCGAGGTACTTCTACGTGTCTGCGTTACGTGGGCTTGTTCCCATGCGCACCGCACCTGTTGTTCTCAAAAGGTGCGTAACCGTGATGTCATAGGTAATCAATCATACAATTTTGTATTTTACTACATATAGGCACATATTATAGGTAAATACAGCAATTATTATTGTTCACATAATATTCAGCATTTCCGCTCTTCAAGTAGGTACCTACATATTATGAACTTTGCGTTGTGCCGACAAGTGGCAGAAAGTAGGGATGCTATTTATTTTGTAAGTAGGTATCTTCTATTATCTAATACTAATATTATAAAGCTGAAGAGTTTGTTTATTGAACACGTTAATCTCAGGAACCGCTGCTGGTCAGATTTGAAAAATTCTTTCAGTGTTTAATAGTTAATGTTAATTAATAATAATAATTAATGTTAATGTTTAATGTTGGATAGTCCACTTATTGAGGAAGGCTATAATTATAGGCTATATTATATTTAAAAAAAATTAAGCGGATAAAGTCGCGGGCACTGCTAGTAAGTATATAAAAGGTAAATTGAAACATATAAAAGTACCTACTTAGGTGATGTAAATTCGCAAACCTAATGCGAATTTATATACCTACCTACCTAGGTAAAACCTAGTTTTGACGGTGACGATTCTGAATGGATTCAAAACAATGACAATTTCACTGATGATCTCCTACAAATAAACAATAAACCTAAAAACAAACATCAACAGAACGCTATGGGACCGACATGGTCAACTTATGACAAAGGTCCCTATAATTTTTTTTTTAAATTGATAATAAAAAAAATAAAAAAAAACAGAACGCTATATACTTACCACACCACGCAGTTGTAAGAGAAGACAGGGACACGACGAAATTAAGAGTTGTGTATGATGCGTCTTGTAAGGGAAGCAACGACAAGTCGTTGAATGATCAATTGCTGGTAGGGCCCTTGCAACCGGAATTACGTCATATCTTGATGCGTTGGCGAATGCTACCCATTTGTATTATAGCTGACATAGTTAAGATGTACCGACAGATATTAATTAATAAGGAAGATAGTGATTTTTAACCCCCTACGGAAAAAGAGGGGTGTTATAAGTTTGACGTGTCTGTGTGTCTGTCTGTCTGTGTATCTGTCTGTGGCATCGTAGCTCACGAACGGATGAACCGATTTCAATGTAGTTTTTTTTGGTTGATAGATGACTTTTTCGCGACTGTTCTTAGCTATGTTTGATCAAAATCGGTTCAGCCGTTCATAATATTATTATATGGTGGTTAAAGCTCGGAAATAAAAACCGAATGTTTTCAAATATGCCCGAGTGGGGTATCAAATAAAAGAGTATGACTTTTGTGACAAGAATATGTTAAATCAAAATCGCTCTTACAAAAAGGGTGAAATAAAAAAATAAAAATTTTTTTTAAAAAACCCCCGACTTAAAAAATCTTCCAAGTTAAAACAAAACTAAACTTTAAAAAGGCAAAAATAATAGGCCGAAAACAAACATGTCTTTGAGTAGGTATGTGGTACCTTACGTTCCCGCGTCGGGGGACGCGGGAATGTGTCACAGAAGTTGATGGTAACCTACCCGTGCTTATAGAACCTAACATTTCCGCGTCCCCCGACGCGGGAACGTAAGGTACCTACCACATACCTACTCAAAGACATGAAATTTGTTTTCGGCCTATTATTTTTGCCTTTTTAAAGTTTAGTTCTGTTTTAACTTGGAAGATTTTTTAAGTCGGGGGTTTTTTAAATTTAATTTTTTTATCATAGGATCGTTTGGAGACCAAAGGTAGATGCTGAAATTGAACATTATAGGCTGTTGACAGTAACTTTCGGAACGGCATGCGCTCCGTATTTGGCGGTGAAGACTCTACAGCAGTTAGCTAAGGACGAGGGTGAAGATTACAAATTGGCATTGGACAGAGTATTTAAGGATTTTTACATGGATGATTTGCTTACAGGATGTGACACCATAGAAGAAGGACACCAAATATACATAGAAATGAATGAATTGCCACAAAAGGGAGGTTTCGTATTACAAAAGTGGTCGAGTAATAGCCAAGAGTTAATAAATTAAATACGGGAACACAAACCAAGACGAGTGTGTTTAATTCATTGTAGTTAGCCCTCTGTCTACCTCCGAAGTTTCGATCTTGTTCATGGTACATAAAACTCCTACTCTACTTTTCTATACTTTTAACGTTGACGTTTTTTAAATGTGACTTAATGAGCAGTTGCAGAACGTAAACATAAATACGTTTTATTTTTGATGCAAAGTATACCTACTTATAGACCAAGATTACTTCTGAAAATAATCAGTTTCCTTGATACAGGTGGACCAAATTTTACGATACCAACAATGATAAAACTATTTGACCGCACTCTAACCTACTACTATGCAAGCATTTCTATTTAATAACGTAGAGAGCTACAACTTCAAAGACAACATGTTGTTCTCACTTGTTTCTTGAAAGGTGTGATCCACCCGGAGTGTTGTCCCATGTTTGTGTCGTCATGGGTCCCGTCCGTGCTGCGTCCGACAAGTCTCGGCTCGGGCGCGGAGCGACGCGTGTTCGCACGTGCACGCCGGTGCACACACTGCCGGCTCCGTTGGCAGCGAGCGAGATTGTGTACATTCAGCTAACCTGGTCAAAGGATTGAGACACACCGAGATAGGTACTATTTTCTTCTATTTACACCGTCTCTCAATTATTCTGAAGGTAAATAAAGATACCGACGCTTATTGAAGTCTAGTAGGTTACCGATAATAAATGATGTTAACTACTGAAGCAGTATTTACAGTTGTTTCCATGACAGCGGAGTCAGACAGAACTGACACAATATCGCCCCGCCCCGCCCCGACCCCGTGCCCCGCTCCCGATCTTACTGTAGGGTGCCTGTAGGGTGCGCTGCGCATGTCGCGTCGCGTCGGAATCTACCCCTCTCTCTACTGAACGAGTTAGCTAGCGGTACCTTACCTACCTCTCTGTACGGACTATACGGTAAATGAACGATCGTCCTTGCTTACTGTTTCGATCGTCTCTTGTTTGGACATCGATCGTCTTATGTTACTGTTTCGATCATCTTTTGTTTGCATTTCGATCGTCTTTTGTTTTCGTTTCAATTGCATTCATTTAAAACATGAAAAATATTGGAGAATGCACAAGAAAAATATTTAAAATTATAAATAAAGGTAATTTTAAACGTTTGTTTCACTATAACGGGAAGGGTTATAAGAAGGTGTTTTTTTTTAATATACTGCAAAGATGTCGTAAGAGATGTAGGTAGTAAGTAGAAAAAAAAACGTACGTATAAAATAGTTTGCTAACCGGAACGAACCATAACATAGTGAATTATCGAGTAAGTACAGTGCTTTACTTATCGAGCATTAGGGGTTCTACCTGAGTTTTTATTCGGAAGGGATGTTCAATTCAATTCAAAATTCATTTGTTCATTTAGAACGTATATTATACACACATAACGTACGTTTTGAAACGTCGAAATTTTATTTTACTGTGGTTTCGGAACGCGCCCTCCGATGAGAAGAAACCACAAGAAACTCATGGGTTTTTTTTCCAATTTTTTTTTTATCATGTTTTATATTACAATTGTCATAATTCATAATACAGATATCTGTAATTTGAACAGGAGCAGTTAACAATCATGTCCATGGATTCTTTTCATCAAAAGATGAGGGCGTGCTATAGTACGCCTTATTACACAATTTAAGTTTAATATATTTTTTGAATCTTGTAATGGACATGTCACATACGTCTTCAGGTAGTTTATTATAATAAAGTACACTAGTGCTACAGAACGACTTATTTATTTTCTGGAGCCTACTATAGGGCACAGTCAGATCATCCTTGTGTCTCAAATTAACCTGACGGACATCACTGTATTTGTGAAATTTACTTAATTTATTCTTCTGTACCAACGTATAGCTGATTTTCATAAATGTATTGAGAGTAAACAGTTAAAATGTTAATCTCTTTAAACTTTTCTTCAAGCGATTCTCTGGGGCCCATTTTGTAGATAGCTCGCACCGCTCTCTTTTGCAAAACAAAAAGGTTTCTATGTCATGTTGTCTTCCAAATCATAATAGGTACAAAATGTCTGTCTGAGGTCTCTATCGCTTCGAGCTTCGAAAGGCACGTTAAGCCGTTGGTCCCGGCTGTTATCTCTGAGAGCAGTCGTTAGGTCAAGTTACAGGCCTTAGGGCGACCTGAAGACTTAAACATTAGGCAAGACTCACCACTACACCAAAAAGAAAAGAAAGAAGATCTGTCAATTAATGACAAGGGTCTTTATTAAATAAATTAAAACAGGTTAACTAGTAAATTTAATTGTTATCGCTCAGTGTGTCGAAGACCTTGGGTACGGACTACGGTAGTATTATCGCGTGTTACAAACATCAAGTGTTTTTCCTAATGATTGCGGAGATGGTCGGCTATCGGCTGTCACTCGATACGGACAATTATCGTGGTATTATCGCCGTTCACGCGATCGAGTAGCGCTCTATCTACCGCTGTAGCGCCCTCCGCGGTATGTGGCGGCGCTTTCCGGACAACTACATATAGAGAAGGTACGCTTTGACAAGAGAACTCCCTCGTGGTCCGACTGCAACATCTGAAACTGATTTCTGTACCGATCGTCTTTTGTTTTGATCGTTTTTGTTTCCACTTCGAGTGTCTTGGCCGGTATTATGATCCACAATCGTGTTTCAATGGCTTCTCAATAGTTGTCAAAACTCTTATATCCTGTCATAAGATAACCTTGGAAACTACCATCGATATAATAACCATGCAAGATGGAGTGCACCAAACTTGGAATATAATTTAATGGAAATTAAAGACATTTTTCGGTTTTAATCGCGTGGTGTTTATTACTTTTAGCATTGTTTAAACGCTCAACGTTTCGAGACCTTTACAGGTCCCTTCTTCAGGATTGACTGAGATGAAAAACTCGCGAGTGTAGACGTGTGAGTATTTATAGGTGTGGAAGGAAGGATGTACATTGTGAGTGGGAAAATCCTACCATCAATAAATGTACCTAGGTAATTTCGTTATGGCAATAGTGCGAGCGAAACAAACACCTCTGGTTAGGTAAGGTTAGGCACTCGGCACGGATTTTCTAGATGTTCTTCATATCAAAGGAATATAGGTTTTATTGTAAGAACTAAGAATCTGTTATTCGCTATAAGATTTATTTATTTTGTGACTTGTAACTTTTGTAAGAGCTGTTGATTCCATGTTAATAAAGAAAAAAAGAAAAAAAGAGTAATATTCAATAACGCAAATTTTGTACGTATTCATCCTGCATAGGTCAAATATCATGCAAGAGTGTGTGTCAGAATGGCTGGTTGTCTGTGGCTTTGATCTATGAGAGTTGATTCAAAAATTGCTACATAATTGCTTATATTTGCTACATATAATAAAAAATTGAGTTGTAACTTCAAACATATTATGTTTGAAGTTACAACTAAATTAGATGAATGAAGCAATTATGTAGCAATTATTGACGCAATACATTTCGGGAAACTCTGCACGCTGACTTTAAACTAGGAGGTGACCAGCCATCCAAACGTCAGAATGGCTGGTCAAAAAAAATATTTTATTTCTAGATATATATACTATGTAGCAATTTTTTATTATATGTAGCAAATATTAGCAATTATGTAGCAATTTTTGAATCAACTCTCATAGATCAAAGCCACAGACAACCAGCCATCCTGACACACACCATGCAAGACACTACTATTGCCATTCCACTGAGACACCACTGAGATTCCATTGTGATTTAGTGTAATACGGCCCCAGGGTTACTTACACCTTAGTTTTTACTACACCAATTCAACGGGACCAATGGGAAGTAAATAGGTACTCTCTTTGTTCCTAAAGCGATTCGCCATTTTTTTTTTGTTTTGATCGTCTTGTTTTTGATCATTAATGGCCCACGTCAATGGTTCATAGTAGTGTCGTATGATGAGGCATATAGAGGGCTAGCTGCGTCTCGCGGTTTCACCCGCGTAAGTCCCGATCCCGTGGGAATATCGGTATTAAAACTCGGTACCTTTAGCCTTCCTCAATAAATGGACTTTCCAACACTGAAAGAATTTTTCATATCGGACCAGCGGTTCCAGAGATTAGCGGGTTCAAACAAACAAACAAACTCTTCCGCTGTACAATAATAGACAAGATGATAGAAGATAAATGCACGTTCCTGCTGTTGTACGAATCGTGGATGAAGATATGTGAAGTGAGGAGACCGCGAGAGTCGAGAGTCGAGCGTGTAGCTGCCGACTTGCTGGCGAGCAGCCAACTGTGGCGAACACACCTCCCGCATCGCGTCGTCATCTATTTGCGTAACATCAGCGGAAATATTGTTCATGTAATATACAAGTCATCGAAATATGCAGACTAGCGTTGCCGAACTATCGATACTTTTACAATCGATAGCTGATGTCAAAAATCATCTATAATACCGATAGGCCTATCGATAGTATCGATACTATCACTATAGCTAAGTTCAGTACAATAGTATCGAAAACTGCAATAAGTAAAATAAATAAATAATAAGTAAGGTGAAAAAATATTATACGACGTTGCACACAGAGCAATCTAGTCTCCAACTAAGCACTAGGCTTGTACTATGGGTACTAGACAACGGATATACTACATGTTATACTATCGATATTATCGATACTATCGATAGTTTTACGCTTTCGATACGGCAAAACTATGGACAGTATCGATACAATCGACAGGCCTATCGATACTATTGATTTGCCACAGCTATCGAGAGCCTATCGATAGAGAGCTATCGAACGGCAACACTAATGCAAACCTATTGAACATAACGAGTATGATGATCGTTCGGTCGTCAGTCAGTACATTTAACGTAGTTACTTGAAACAAAATTAAACCTTCTGTATAGTGGCTATGAGCAGCTCGGTCGATCGACTGCGACGACGTATCTTATACCTACCTTATAGACTTTTTTTCTTTACTATCAAATTTTGGTCCCTATACTACTATTCCTGATATAAAATGCGCCGTAAACTGCTATAATAACGCAAAATAATATGATCATTGGTCGCATCGCATTGCATATAATAAATAAATAACAATAATAACATTTATTCAATAACACTTTTACAAACTAAACATATCAAGAAAACAATAGACTAATATGCCTGAACTAAGTTAATCCTGTAGTATTTCAGGCGAAACATACGTAATAAATTTAATTTAATTACATACTCGCAATTACTTAACTATTCTTAACAACTATTAAAATAATAATTTAGTTTAAAAAGTTGGTACGTAAAAACAAATAAATAAATATTCCAAAAGGCAAAAATAAAACAACAGAACTAAATTTATTTTTAATTCATTTTAAAATAATAAAGTATCTTCGTACCTAAAACATATTTTGTAGAGCTTCTTGTAAAAACTGAATATACCTAATTATTTTCAGCTGCCTTCAGTGTCAGAAGATGTTGCCGAAGCTGACACCATTAAAGCCTCGCCTCTCATATAGTTGTCGCAAATCAATTACGTCCTCTCTGACAAGACTAAAATAGGGTAATTGCTCTAAGATTATTACATGTTTCATGGATATCTGGTTGTGCGTATTTAACTCCTCGTCAAATAATAACACACTTGTAAAAGTTTAGATATTACATGTTTACAAGGCGCTTGTACAATACCTACACTGTCCCTAATAGGATAGTAGAAAGAAGTAACAAGTGTTGTATGCAACCTTGGCTGTTTTCTGAAAACGAGCTCATGTCTCTGGCGCCGTTTAGGTGTACACTGTGGTAATATCACTGATCACTGCAGTTATAAGCTCATGATACACGGGCGACACTGACACTGCAACTTCACTTATAGAGCTCACAACTACAAATTCTTGCGTAGAGGAGGCGCCAAAATACTCGCACGATCGACCGACCGAATTGACCACAGATTTATCAAACAAATTATCAATACACCTTTCCATAATCTAAAACGGGCTGACTAATAATGAGACGGGTACTAACTGAGTCACGGCTGACCGAATTTTAATGCCTGCTAAATTATCTAACCATAATAGTGTCAACTTTGTACCAAATGAGACAAGGCTACCGACGATCCCATCTCGGTCTTAAATGTAAGCTAGCTGTGCCAGGAATTAAGATTAGATATTTAGCAGGCGCTTTATTGACCGAACGAGCGCAAGCGCACCGACTGCAATCTATCAGTTGAAGACTTTGAAACGTTACTTTTGTTCGACGATAATCTTGTATAGGTGCCTACTGCCTACGTCCTTTATAATAATTATACCTTCCTAAGTATCTCCCGCAAGCCCGCAACCCGCTCCATAAGTCTAGTAGTTGAGGTAAATGGAGAGCGGGCAGGCGCTGAAAAAAAATAAATCTACCAACCAACAAGCATTGCGTACAAACACACAAAGAAGCAGATCTGCACACTGCACTGCCCCGCGCCGCGCGTCGTCGCTCGTAGGTACACTCACAATCACAGTCATAAACCTTTTATGCTCCTTATTGATTATGTTGTACCAAATTCATATACCTAAGTAGGAGCTTATACTTGAGTATCTGTGTTAATACGCAAATAAAACAATTTGGCAATTTAGGTACATAGATTATGCTTACTCGAATTACTGCCCTTGATAACAATAATATGCAATATAGGGTAACTAAGTAGATAACATAACATTAATCTTTAATTATATACAATCAGAGCTATTAAACTAAATACCTATCTATATTAGCACCACACCTATCCCGACCTCATTATCTTTCTAGTATAGTAACAACATAACATTCCTGGTATTTGAGATCAACGTCAATGCACCATCTTCTCGCGGACTTCCTCGTCATGATCCTGCTTCTGCTTGAAGTATCCGTAGTTGAAATAGTCCTCGATCTCCTGCAGCGTGCGGTCCTTCGTCTCCGGGAGCATGCAGTACAGCACGAGCAGCGCGAGGCCCATCACCAGCCCGTAGACCGCGAACGTCCCGTACACGGAGATAGAGGCGAGCAGGTGCGGCGTCAGATGCAGCCCGAGACTCACGCACACCGACATCACGACGCCCGACAGCGCCGAGCCCGCGCCGCGGTGCGCCACCGGGTACAGCTCGCCCAGCAGCGCCAGCGGGATCGGAGTACAACCCAGATTCACCAATATGAAATACACGACGAACATCGATATCGGTATCCAGTTATTCTCTTTAGATATTACGTTTCTAGCTGCCAAGTACAGATAGCAGCACACCGTCATCAGGACGAAGAAGGCTGCGAAACCTGTCGAGAATAATAGAGTCCGCCTTTTTGCCACCCGGACGAGGATCGATGAGGACAGCGCGCTGCAGGTTATGATCAGATCTATGGCCAGAGTGTAGTAGAATGAATGAACTGTGCTTCCGGTGATTTCTCCTATTATTTGCAGCGCATAAGCAGGGAACAGATGTCGCCCGCTCATCTCTAGGAGGATAGCTCCGAAAAATATAATAATTACTGGTTTCACGAAATCTTTTTGGGTGAATTTTTTAAAGAATCCGATACATTGGTTTACAAAAGTTTTGTCTTGTAAATCTGCTATGGGTTTATTCATCTGAGCGTTGATCAGTTCGTCGAGTTCTCTGCTGGACTCCTCATTTTTACCTCTCAACCAATAAAATGATTCTTCACATTCCTCGAACCGCTGTCGGCTCGCCAACCATGAGGGACTCTCTTTCCAAGTGTAAATGATGGCTAAAGATACAACGTGTGGGAAGATAGCTACCATCGCGATCGTCCTCCAGTGCCAGAAGTTTGCTAAGATGTGGACCGTCATGCCTCCGAGACATACTGCGGTTGTCTTGAGGTTAAGGAACATCCCTCGGTACTTGGGGCTCGTGTACTCTCCGATGGCGATGGCCCCGAGCGAGACGGTCGCTCCGGCGGTGAACCCGCCGAGGAACCTGCCCACGATCAGAAGGGGGATGTTCTGCGCGAAGTATATCATGGCCCACCCGACGCAGCCCGGCACGACGACCGCGCCGTGCGCCAGCCGCCTGCCGTACGACTCCATCAAGTAAGAGGACACGAAGAAACCTGGCACACCAGCCACGCCTATCGATGATGCTGTACAGAATAAACACTTCATGAATGACCTTCAACTTGGAGTGCAACAAACAGCGTGGCTTGAGGGAGCTACTCACAGACCCAAGAGGCGACGTCGAGGTCGGCGCGGACGGGCGAGGCGGGGTCCAGCAGCGCCGGCAGCAGACACGTCGCGTAGCTCAGCAACATGCCTTGACCCACCATGTTCACCAGGATCGCGGACACTGTCCATGACTACAACACACGACAATTCATAAGATACCCTACATTTTCATCCACCAATGTAGAAACTTAAGTACTTAATCCTACTATTAGGTATTAACGCGAAAGTTTGTATGTATGTGACTTTGTTACTCTTTCACGCAAAAAGTACTGCACCGATTGCGATGAAACTTGGATATACATAGCTGTAAACCTAGAATAACACATATGCTACTTTTTATCCCGATATTCTCGCAGTTTTGGGATTTACGCGGGTGAAACCGCAGGGCGCAGCTCGTATCTCAATATTCTCGAAATCAACTGAGTAACTTTTACTGATTCTATAAATGTATGTTCAAAACTTGTATAAAACTTGTCAATTTAGAATATCAACTGCATTCAAAGTGATAGGTAGGTATTTAATGAATAATCGAATAGCCTTGGATTCAAGACTGCGTACACGATCGAGTAGCATTCGCACCCTTTTAAGTCAGCTTCCGTACAACATCTCAAATCTTTGTTCTGTGACTACAGACTGTGACGACACGGTTGTGCTTCTATTTCAACACCTTTATACATTAAGTTATTTATGTTTTGATGTATAATTTAATGTTATTTTATTAGGTACCTTCCTATATGATACGCGTTGGTTTAATTTAGATGTTTTAAAACCAAAATAGTTCATTTTGCTTCACAATTAATTGTGCCCACAGATTGTGCCACACGTACTTACCTACAATACCTACACAGGATACATGTTACATCCAACGGTTTCTACCCGCGTAAGTCTCGCGGGATTATCGGGATCGTATGCTACCTCCATAACCCCACAGCTGTTTACAGTCCTTTCGTGACATTAATGTTAGCGTGATGGGCTGATGGGGTAACACACATCTTCTAACATACGAGTAGATACCTACTATAGGTAGGTACAAACTTTTGCGTTTGTAATAAATACGATGAATAGGACAGGACTTTACTTTGATAATACTGTCAAAGTTAAAGATTTGTAAGTATTTTCTTAATTTGAAAGTTGGTTCATTTTGAATCTAGTTAGGAATAATTTACTGAATCCAGATAAAAAAACTAAAAAAAAAACTAGGTATATCTGCGTTTACTATAATATTTAATTTGTCTAAGTAGGTACATTATATTTCTTTAATTTCTTGAAATAAATTCATATTTTGCTGACTTCTCAATATAGAAATAAATGAATCGAGAGCCTTCGATATACCGCCAAAGCCTGCCTCGAATCACTAATGAAATGAATCAAAATATATTATATCAAAACAAAACAGAAGTGCTTTTAATTGTACTTATTTTTAATTATTATATTGGTACCTACCCCAGATCACAGAATACATAGTACAAGTACAGATACAGGTACCTAGTATCTTTAAAGATGACCAGGATTAAGGCTCCCAGTTAGGACTGGGGAAAATTAAACATGACGTTAATTTAACTTAACTGTAAAGGTACGTACCGTACATACGTAGGTACGGTAAATTTAAAATAAAAAATAAATAACTTTTTTAATTGACGTTTTAAAACATTAAATTAATGTGATGGATGACCCATTGCATTATTTTCACTAATTTTCGTAAAAGTCTTGTGTCGTAACTATTTTTAATAAGCGAGCCCTCAATTCCGTTACACACTTTAATATGTTACTTATTGTTTTACAGTTTACGATTAATTAACCAAAATAAAATAATGTATCTTCCGTTGATTTAATTACAATCTCACCTGTCTAATAAAGGGCGAGTCCATGTTTACCTCCGCGTTACCTCCGCGCCACTGACTGTCGTCGGCGCCCGCGCAGCGCTTCCTTTACATTACACGAAGACATTCACAACAGCTTTATGACCTGGGAGGCTATTCTGAAACTAAAGCGTGTAGATGACGCGTAGTTTCTACAGTCTATACGGCTAGCCAGTCATTTCATGCTTTTTTTGGTAGGTAAGTATATTTTTATAGATAAAAAAATTAGAATTATTATTAATATATTATTAACAGATTGGATTTATAATATACCTTATTCGTATATACTCGATATTTCGAGTGAGTTTTTTTCGTGTACGTCTAAAATCTAGAATATTAAAAGGAACGAATGACTGGGCGAACCGTGTAGAAGCTACTCGGCATCTACACGGTTTAGTTACAGAATAGCGTTGCTGATATTTTACCACTGATATCGGGCTGCAAACGGAACACCTCTACATCGTCCTATACACATCTAATCACACGCAATAAACCACCATTTACGATGTTTTTACTTTCAAAACCAAATCAACAAATAATCGTCACATACGATACAGCTATGCGGTATGATTCCATCTTCGCGTACAATGCGGCGCTCGTCCACTTTTGTCATGCGAACTGATTTCAACGGGAACTCACGTCAACGGAACCAAATGAAAGAGGACAAATGGGAAGAGCCCCATATAATGTTATATCCAGTCAACCTAGATTCGTGTGTGAGATCTCGTGTTATGCGTTTGCTAATTCATTTCTGATTAGGTACGTTATTCCATTTTCTGGTGGAGCGAAGTGTTCAAATTGCTAACTTCAAATTTTGCATGAAATGATATTCTATTATTAATATAGTCGTTGGTACCCGGTTGGTGCTCAGTTGCATCCCCCTCGGGGGTCGGGAGTCCGCTTATTTACGTTTGCATCTCCGATTGCGCTTGCGATGTCAGTGATATGCTGCTTTTATGACCAAGTGACAATTAGTTATCTTTTTAACTTAATTTTATATGGAAAATAACGTTTTGTGACGTATTATGTTTCTGAAATAAATAACCCATAGAAATATATGTCTACAAAAAACATTATATTGTAAAACTAAATCAAGATTCACGTGCATATAAGTACCATTTTAGACCCTTTTAATATAAAAGTCAACCGATGTTATGAATTAGCTAAACCCAATAATAAATCAGGCTGTGCTGCCTACATGTTGAGGTTGTGAAGATTGCTTCACGATTTATCTAAAATGTTCTTATTTCATTATTTACCAACACAAAGTAGTTTATGGTGTATCATTGACCCACATAATATCAGCTACTAAATTTATTGTTTTTATTTACAACATGTAAATATAAACACTTACCTACCAACCTACCTACCACCTGGCACCTGGCACCTCCCCGTAGAGTTGCCTGTTACCGAGCCAGCGAGCCAGCGAGCCAGTAGGTATAACAATACAAAATGGCTGAAGACTGACCACTAACCCCCTTACTTTCAAAATGGCTAGATGCGTCCCGCGGTTCCACCCGCGTAGGTCCCGGTCCCATGAGAATATCGGGATCAAAAGTAGCCTATGTTACTCAGGGTGAATGTAGCTTTCTAATGGTGAAAGAATTTGAAATCGGTCCAGTCGTTTTTGAGTTTATTCATAACAAATTTACAGACGCACATGTGTGTGCGTATGTATGTTTATTATGAATAGGAAAGATTTGTATTTTTGTGTGTATACACACACAAAAATACAAAAATATAACTCTTTATAATATCAGTGTAGATGTAGATGACTAAGTTTATGTTACCTATTAACGTATGACTCTATCTGTTAACTATAAAACTTCATGTCTATCTGTGAGTCCGTATATCTCTCTGTCGCATCGTAGTCACGAACGAATCAAGCGAATTGTTTTACTAGTTAGTGCTTTTGTATCTTCTGGATTGACTGCGGGTTGACGATCGACGATTGTAGGACAACATGTAAATGGTCCATGATGGAGTTAATCTGTTATCAGTTGTTGTCTAACCTTGACATTAAATAGATATCTTCTCTGCGGTAATCAAGAGATGGCTTATCTTTACAACTCCGTTCATCTTCTATTGCTGGGCCTATCTAAATAAATATTATTGTATTATTTATTACCTATATCTCGATAGTAAGGTATTTATTTAAGGCAATGTATACATTATACTACTAGTTCTGCGAACGGTAGATAAACTAGCGATAAACTTAAAAACCCAATAGTTACATAATTTAAGCAAGCACCGATGAAGATAGAACTTTTAAACATAGGAAAATTTAAAGAAGGCGGTCAGTCATTAATCTATGTTATTGTAAACTAGCTGCGGTCCGCGGTTTCACCCGCGTAAGTCCCGAAACCGCGGGATTTTCCAAAATCCCTTTCTTAGTGGATGTTCACCCACACACCACAAAAACACACTCTCCAAAGTTCATGTCTCTATAGGACCTGCGCGAGCGGTTTGGGCTCTGCGTTGTTTTATAGATCAGTCAGGACTTGAATTTTATTGTAAATTCGGACTACCTACCCATCGCTGTGCTTGAACGGACGACCAGGGAAGTCTGTTGCTGAGCAGAAGAGAATCATGGCATAGTCTATTTAAGTGTAGATTTTGCACAGCGCAGCGGTAGGTAACGTGTTGCATGCTTATTCGCATTACTTATTATAAGAAGTAGCCTTTATCGAAAATGTAAAAAAAATCAAAACCCGACTTGGAAAAAACAGGACAAAACAATAATATTAAGCTGTCCTACATACAGTGCAACCGACTTATCTGTTATGTAAGCTGAAGTCGGACAGCTTAACTACATGATATCTTTTTTTTTACGTGGGTAATGTCCGTCACCGTCAGGCCAATCTCGTTGGGCTCCCTACCATAGGTTTATAATCTGAACCCCCATGGTGTCCCTCGCTCCACAAGTGTTAAGGCCAGTGGAAATTCCTCATGGACTACTTCCCGACAACGACGGCCTTCCAAGCCTCATCTTTGCATCTGCCTGATAGACAATCCCTCTCCGTCTCCCCTCCCTCAGCACGGTCACGCCACCGTCTCGAGGTCCCCAAAGCCGGTGATACCCCCCCTCCCACCAAGTTCACCACCAGAGGCTTAGGTGATTTTTATAGTGGTTGTCTACCCTCAGCGGACCCCCGAGACCGCTGACGCGGGATTACGGGTTAGAAGCCAGGCAAGCTCGGTTTCCCACCTCGTGCACCTCTTATCTTTCAGCTACTGAGTCCCCTCATAACGGCAAGGTGGACGACCATCTGGAGGGTAAAACGTAACGTCGTGTCCGGGACTCGTGACTCGAACGCGCAGCCGTCGAATCGGAAGCCATCACTCGACTCGGTTAGTCGGTAGGCCACCGTTCCTTAGAAAGGGAATGCGCCGGTCTGTGATTCGAACGCGGAACCCTCGACTCGGAATCCATAGCTGCCATTGTGCCACGTAAACTACATGCAATCTGCATCTACCCAGTAAAACTGCCCGATTAACAGCTATATTTTTTTAATCCATTTTATTGCATTTTCAAGATTGTAACCGTAACTTTAATCACTGAGGAATTTTTCAGAAGGTGGTTTCAGGTGGTTCATCACCTGAGTTTTGTACCTGTATCACTTTGTACCTAGTTCTTTATAAGCCGATTCTATTGATGGAAGTCCAAAAATTAGTTATTTACATCATTGTGGGATGCTATTCTGCTCATCATTCCGAACAATTTATGGGACCAACTCGGGACTCTCACTTTCCAAATAAAAAAAGAATGATCGAAATCGGATTTTATTTACAACGTTACACACATTGTAGACTATCGTAATATTAGTTCCCAGAGAAATTCAGAGGCTCACAGCAATCCATACAAGAGAATAAACCACTAATTAAATCTCCGAAGATCTCTTCCAGATTCACGGTTCCTTACCTTTTCCTATTATCTATGAGTTATACTTAACCACAGTAGGTACTTTTAACATTTGCAAAATTCTAGGTACCTATTGCATAGGTAACCAAAAGAAGCCAGGTGCACTCAAATATTATCAACGTGTTTGCATTTATTATCTGCTGATGTAGATCGTCGATCATTGTGTCATTTGTGCGAATTGTAACCCATATTAACCCATTTAGATCCATCGCAGATATCAAAAAGTTCATAAAATGACTGTTGAGCGTCGATGTTAATACAATATTCACTTATATTTGCGCGATTTGAACTCTAAACAACAATCTAATCGTGATCTCAAACATTATCATCTATCACACTCGTTCCGAGGGACTTCCCAGATTCAAGAATCAAGAATATTTATTAAATAACTGTGTACATTAAGGTGACATGGAAATGTGTTATAATAAGTATCAACAGTTGGTCCATCCCGGACATACAATATTATAGTCACTTAATCTAAGCATTAGGTACTTCTAAATAAAAATTAACAATTATTAATTATTAACATAATTAGAGTCAACAAATTAATCTTATATGTACTTAAAGTAAACATCTGTACATCTAAACAACAGTAATTTTCCGGTTCCGGCTTTTTGACGTAAAGACGCAATAATATCGAGCTCCGCTTTTCGTTACAAAAACTGTACAAATAATACACTATCTACTGCAAATACGTGCAAATCTTGTGCATATTCCACCATTGTGTACAACAAACAATAAAATTCAGTGAACATTGTGTTTTTCAACATTGTTTACAAGTGATTCAAATAAAAAACTTTGAGGTTATTTTGATGATAGTGAAAAAACTATTGACAGATCATTTTCATTGACATTGTCACATATTGATGACAGAAGTGTAGTGTTGCCATTCTGAATATTACAATAAAATCGTGTACCAACCTAACAACTTCGAGCAAATGAAAATTGAGATGTCAAACCAAACTAAAGATATTATCACACAGTTAGATGAGAAATTGGCACCCTTTGCTCGGGGAATTGAAGAATTAAGGTCAGAAAACCAAATATTGAAGGAAAAAATAAGCCACCTTGAAGAACATAGGAGGATCAACAACATAATACTATAGAGTGCGTTTCATCTTTAAATTCCTATGCCGTCATGTTGGTAGCAAAACAAAAAAGTGCAAAATACAAAAAATAATGTGCTACCATGAGTTTAGGGGGATTTGTATATAAAGAATGAATTAACGAATCTTCCTGTATTCAAGGTTTAGGGTATAGCACATTCAAGATATTAATGCAAGATTTTTTTGTTTTGCTACCAACATGACGGCATAGGTAATTAAAGATGAAACGCACGGAATAAAAGAAAGCGAAAACTCGTCCATTGCTCTCATGGAAACAGTAAAAACTAAACTAAAAGATGATTTAAATATTTTTTATGAAAACCGAGACATAAATATGATTTATAGAATTGGTAAAAACGACAGTAAAAATGGAAAAGAAAGACCAATACTCAAATCATTTGTTAACAACTGGAAAAAAAATGAGATCATGAAAAATAAATATAAATTTAAGAACGCATACGCATCTGAAGACTATCCAAAAGAGGTTCTTGACAAAAGGAAGGAACTACAACCAAAACTAGAAGAGGAAAAGAGGAAGGGCAATTATGCAGTCATTACCTACGATAAACTGTTCATTAAGTAGGGGCGACCAGGAAACGAGAAGCGTAAAAGAGATGCATCGACCTCGCCCTCTACAACAGAGCAGCCTCGAAAACAACAATTAAACAAAAACTTAAATCGACTTAACGCATTTGATATCATGAGGAATATGAGCAACTCCCTGCCTATTACAAACCCATCTTCAGAGCATAAAGAATAGGATACAATCGTCAGCCGCCGGAACAAAACAACATGAATGTATACATCTAAACAATATTACAAACAAAACATTCCCCAAGCCGACTGGTCCTCGTGGGGAATTAGACCACCACCCTCCACCTAAAAATAAATGAAAAGAAAATAAAACAAGTCCAGTAGTCACAGAATATAGCGACTTTAACAGTCGGGACGGGACCCATTGACTACCTAAAATCTAGCTCATCATATACCTTTTTAATAATGGGTCCCGCTCCCGACTGTTAAAGTCGCTATATTCTGTGACTACTGGACTTGTTTTGGATGGGCAATTTAGAACTGCCCTTGCGCTGGTTGCTTGCGTGGAAGTAATGCGATTTTGCAAGGGTTTTGAGGAGTGGACTGTATGGAAATTGAAGGGTGGAAGATTATGAAGAAGAAGGACTTGCTCACTCACCTGGTTTCACCTTCTGGCGCGAGAGGGCCTAGGCTAACGGCCCAGGGTTTGGGAGCGGGCGGTGCGGTGCAGCCGACCACTTGGTTGCTTCCTTTATTATAGTTCATCTTAGATCTAACACTGGTTTGAGGTTACGCGGCGAGAATCGAACTATTTTCACTGTTTTTTGTATTTTTGCTGAAATCACTGTTCGTTGGTTTAGAGTTAAGTTCGAACTGAGGACGACGTGTTGTCTCTCTGTTTGCGGGGTTCGCGCGACGCGCATACGTCCATCTTCTTTCTCGCTCCAACTTGCAGCGTTGCGTGAGCAATGAAAGGGATAGGGAATAGGATGGGAAAAGATTTGAATTCGCGCGCGGTAGTTAAATTAAAATATACTAATATGGAATGATTCGATAATGGCGCGAACATGTTTTATTTTCTTTTCAGTTTTTATTATGCACTCTCCACCGAATAAAATCGTAATCGCCATTACGGAATTTTTCTTTTTATTACATATTCGTTAATTGGAGGTCGGATTACATCTTGTCAATTTTTTTGGAAAATTTATCATGCGTATTTAAAAAGATAGTAAAGTCGCAATGGATTTACCGATATTATTCGTGTTAAAGTATAAACCAGTTAAACACACGAATAAACAAGTAAACAGCAGTTTGTAAAGTTTACTACTGTACCTTATAATAGAAAACATTTGAAATAATATTAATGTACGGCACACTTTGTAAAATTCTTAACTTGCAAAGCAATTTTACTGTATTTGTATCTACAAAATCGAACGAGTTACATATTTCGCTCTCATGTTTTTTCTCTGCTAAGAAAGGCATAACAAATATTTCGTATTCCAGCACTTGCTGACCAGTTGGTTTTATTTGTTTAGATTATTTTCATCAGAGTCGTGTATAGATTTTTAGGCAATACGTACCGGAATAGCTATGATTATATTTCTAACAAAAAACTTATAATAATTTTACTTGTGTGAAATATTCTTAAAGCTGGACTAAATTAGTGTACTAAAATGAAAATATACGGTTTTCAAACCAGTCAACTAGAAGAATATAATATTCAATGTAGCTATTTTCTACTATCTAGTTCTATACCCATAAGTGCATCAAGACATGTTTAAAATTCTATTAGTAAGTATGTTTTTATTACAAATTAACGTGATAGAATTCACAATATTACAAGATGATAATAAATTGAGGGTATAGTGGGGTGAGGTTTTCCATGTCATCACAGGGGTACAAGACTGTAGGTATGTGAGCCTAACAGAGATAGGTTAGAAAGAAGGAACTCTCATCTCAAAGTACCTCAGGGGCTTCAGTGTTATGTTAACTGAAACGAAACATCAATCAACATATAACTCAGCACTTGTCTAACTGTTTCGGCAGCTAACGGAATACCTAGGTAGGTATTCCTACCTACGACATTAGGTAGGAACACCTATTTAATGTCCTGAAACTGTACATCTGAGTTACTTGAAAAGAAAATGTTGGTAGATAAAGTCAGCGTCTGGATTGCATATGATTGTTGAACAGACAAACACTTATCAGGAGTTGTAGTTTTCTGAATAGGCTTAAGTACCTGTACTATTTTAATACTGGATTGTATGAGGAGTCACTCAACGTAGTATGAAAATATTAGAGTTGTTAGTTCCTCAGGCTAGGATACATACAATCAGTTCACCAACATCTGACACAGGGTTAAAATATCTGCTTGAAGTAGAGACAGCCTCTTTCAGGTTATTCTTAGCTACACTCTCATTAATGGGAAATACAGCTGCGTTTTCTCATAGATTGTCATGTTAACTAATACCTGACAGAAAACTAGCTTTATAATTTGATTGCAGTGACTCAAATATAATATAGACAACATATTTGGACCTATTAACTTTATTTTTAACAAAAACGATTGACGTTTGGGTGAGTTTCATAGAAATAGAATCCAAAGCCCTGACTAATTAACTGACTGACTTATAAAATGACAGAGTTCAAATCAGTAGATGGATCAGGCTCAAATTTGGTATACAGGTAGCTTGTATAATGTAGGAATCCACTGTTAAAGGATTTTGAGGAATTCCAACGGGATCGGGATATAAGTAACGAAAACCGCAACACACAGCAAACTTAAATAAAATGAATTAACCTAAAATAAAACGTTGCTTTTTTGGATATATTTAAATCATCTTACGTATATTTTGAAATTTTAATAATTTCTAATGTAAAAAAAGACTTAATTTTTATTACGATATATTGATCCAAAAATGTGAGCATCATTATTCAACTAAATAACTGTATGGTTCAATACTTAAAAAGAATCGAATAATTCGTTCGTCGAATAATATGATAAAATACATATACTGAATTATGTTATACATAATATTGTGACCCCGAACTATGTGATGCATCAATACTATACAGACTTTTTTCACCGTATACTACGAACAATACCGCAATGAGTTATTATGTGCAAGACTTTTTTAGGATTTTACCCGAATAAAATCGTAATAGTACTTTACCGACAGCGACTGTGGTGGTTTAATACAGTAAAATTATTTTTGCCAATTACTTCTATTCTATTAAAAAATAATTATAAATAATAATACACACATGAAGGTAATAAAAATAGCTTTCTTTTGACATATAAATTATGCTTTTCCGTTAACACGTTTTCAAGTTATAAACGAAATACACATTTTTGGCTCTCCTGTAAAGTTTGAGTTTTGTCGAATACGATTATGTTCGGTGGATAGTGCGATATGTTTTTATTTAAATTTTTTTTAAGCAGGCGGGTTTTTTAAATTTTTATTTAATTTTTTTGTTTTGCGCTTTTTAGTCAGCATTAGGTGCAAGACGTTATTATATCAATTTTATTGTATTTTAATCGCAATGCCATCATTTCATTGAGGGGGTTATTAAGTTGAGGATTATTCAGTAAGTTGCGGTAGGTAATCTAAGGTATGGACGACTTCTACCTAACTTTAAACCGTTGTAGATCCCAAATGGTTACATTAAATGAAAAACGGCTAAAGAAACCTAACCATGATTTTCGAAAACCTATTCAACGATACCCCACTTGATATAGTCAGTCAACTTTTGTTTTCTTATAAAACTTTAAGTCGTTGTAGATCCCAAATAGTTAAACTAAATGAAAAATGGTCAAGGAAACCTAAAAATGATTTTGAAATACCTATTCGACGATACCCCACTCGATATAGTCAGTCAATTTTTCTTTTTTTCTTTTTACAATATGGCGGCTGGTGGTCGCCATTTTGAATTTTGATAACTGTCATGTCTTTAGTGACACTTCCAAGATTAAGACGAATCGATTGACGTACGAATCATCAAAATCGGTCCATCCGTTTGGGCTCTGGAGCGCCACAAAGGAACAAACATACATACATACATAGACTGATAAACACATAACCCTTCTTTGCGTCGCGCAGTCGGGTAAAAAGAAGACAAACACGTAAAACTATGTAGTACATTCAATGTCAAATCTCTATCATCAACAGAAAAATACCTTGAATTGTGTTACGCCCTGGAAAACATTAACTTTGATATCGTAGGAGTTTCTGAAGTCAGAAAAATGGGCTGTGAAATTGAAGAACATCAGGATTATATCCTCTGTTGTATTGGACAAACCAAGGGTTTATATGGAGTGGGCTTTCTAATTTAAGAAAAAACACAAACACAATAATATAATAAACTTTACTGGGATCTCTGAAAGAGTAGCAATACTGCAATTAAAATATGAAAATGTTCCTATATCAATAGTTCAAGTATATGCACCTACAGAAAGATCAACCATGGACGAAATTGAACAATTTTATAACGACGTTGAAACTGCTCATGCATTATCTGACGAGAAAATAGTAGTAAATTTTATCAGAATTTTCAAATAATGGGGATTTGTGGACAAAAAGTTCACAAATCCCCATGAATGGGGATTATCAATGGGGATTAGTGGAATAACCCAATTTAAGATATGGTTTGATTCTCTGGGGTAACTCTTGTGAAGCAGAGTCTGTGTTTACTGCGCAAAAAAAATGTATGAGAGCATTATTTAAAATAAATGATCAAACATATCACTGTAAACCTCTTTTTAAAGAAACGAACACACTATCATTATGTTGTCTGTATATTTATGAGGTATGTGTTTTCGTGAAAACCAATTTTGAGTATTTCAAAGAGAAGCCCAATACCTACTCTGAAAGGTTAAGAGACCGTAATTACAAAAAATTGATCGAACCAAAGTTTAGACTAACAGGTAGCAATAAAAGTGTCTATGGAATGTGTGCTAAAATTTACAATGCTCTCCCATTGAATCTTAGACAACTGACGTTAAACAAGTTTAAAAAGGAACTTTATAAGTTTTTATGTGAAAAATGTTATTATGACATAAAAGAAATTGTACCCGATTGTATTATTTGAAGTATGTTGTAATTAACCATATTGACATTGTTTTCTATATTATTGTACAAGTTATTGATTACCTACTTGACATTCATTGTGTTCTCTGTCTATCTAATCACTTTTGACTTATTTCTCAATTTCTTATTTGACATTTAACTAATTATTAATCTTGACATTATCTAATAGTATTTAAACAAAATTGTGATGAAACATTAATATTGAATTAGATGGTAGACAAATTTAAGATACTATACGCTCAATAGAGCAAATCATGTCGAACTTATGTATTGTGTATATTCCAACTAATTTGTACCATGATTATAGTGAATAAATGAATTGAAAAATTGAATTGAATTGAATATTTTGTTGTATTCTAAATCATAGTCTGATAAGTAGGCTTTACAAAGATATATACATGTTGTTTGTTAGTAAACACAATTTTTGAGTAAATTGAGAAATTCTGAATATCCCTAGACGGTGTTGATGTGTGTAGTAGCGCGATAGGCTCCAAAAATCAATATTCCCCAAACTATTGCCATTTAAGTCCACGACCTATAGCGACTCGTTTCCGCACCTTAAGTCTTCAAAGTAAGAACATTGAGTTTGCAGCCTTCCGTGATAAATTGATAATAGTAGCGCGATAGGCTCTAAAAATCAATATTCCCCAAACGCTCCCAAACTATTGCCATTTAAGTCCACGACCTATAGCGACTCGTTTCCGCACCTTAAGTCTTCAAAGTAAGTACTTTGATTTTGCAGCCTTCCGTGACAAATTGACAATAGTAGCGATAGGCTCCAAAAATCAATATTCCCCAAACGCTCCCAAACTATTGCCATTTAAGTCCACGACCTATAGCGACTCGTTTCCGCACGTTAAGTCTTCAAAGTGAGTACTTTGATTTTGGAGCGTTCCGTGACAATAGGTATGTCCCTCCCTCCCATAGGCTCGAAAATCAATATTCCCCAAACGCTCCAAAACGATTGCCATTTAAGTCCACGACCTATAGCGACTCGTTTCCGCACGTTAAGTCTTCAAAGTAAGTACTTTGATTTTGGAGCGTTCCGTGATAATAGTTGCGCGATAGGCTCCAAAAATCAATATTCCCCAAACGCTCCCAAACTATTGCCATTTAAGTCCACGACCTATAGCGACTCGTTTCCGCACCTTAAGTCTTCAAAGTAAGTACTTTGATTTTGGAGCGTTCCGTAACAATAGGTATGTCCCTCCCTCCCATATGCTCGAAAATCAATATTCCCCAAACGCTCCAAAACTATTGTTATTTAAGTCCACGACCTATAGCGACTCGTTTCCGCACGTTAAGTCTTCAAAGTAAGTACTTTGATTTTGGAGCGTTCCGTGACAATAGGTATGTCCCTCCCTCCCAAAGGCTCGAAAATCAATATTCCCCAAACGCTCCAAAACTATTGCCATTTAAGTCCACGACCTATAGCGACTCGTTTCCGCACGTTAAGTCTTCAAAGTAAGTACTTTGATTTTGGAGCGTTCCGTGATAATAGTTGCGCGATAGGCTCCAAAAATCAATATTCCCCAAACGCTCCCAAACTATTGCCATTTAAGTCCACGACCTATAGCGACTCGTTTCCGCACCTTAAGTCTTCAAAGTAAGTACTTTGATTTTGCAGCCTTCCGTGACAATAGTAGCGATAGGCTCCAAAAATCAATATTCCCCAAACGCTCCCAAACTATTGCCATTTAAGTCCACGACCTATGGCGACTCGTTTCCGCACGTTAAGTCTTCAAAGTAAGTACTTTGATTTTGGAGCGTTCCGTGACAATAGGTATGTCCCTCCCTCCCATATGCTCGAAAATCAATATTCCCCAAACTCTCCCAAACTAGTGCCATTTAAGTCCACGACCTATAGCGACTCGTTTCCGCACGTTAAGTCTTCAAAGTAAGTATTTTGATTTTGGAGCGTTCCGTGACAATAGGTATGTCCCTCCCTCCCATAGGCTCGAAAATCAATATTCCCCAAACGCTCCCAAACTACTACCATTTAAGTCCACGACCTATAGAGACTCGTTTCCGCACCTTAAGTCTTCAAAGTAAGTACTTTGAGTTTGCAGCCTTCCGTGATAATAGTTGCGCGATAGGCTCCAAAAATCAATATTCCCCAAACGCTCCCAAACTATTGCCATTTAAGTCCACGACCTATAGCGACTCGTTTCCGCACCTTAAGTCTTCAAAGTAAGTACTTTGATGTTGGAGCGTTCCGTGACAATAGGTATGTCCCTCCCTCCCATAGGCTCGAAAATCAATATTCCCCAAACGCTCCAAAACTAGTGCCATTTAAGTCCACGACCTATAGCGACTCGTTTCCGCACCTTAAGTCTTCAAAGTAAGTACTTTGATTTTGCAGCCTTCCGTGATAATAGTAGCGCAATAGGCTCCAAAAATCAATATTCCCCAAACGCTCCCAAACTATTGCCATTTAAGTCCACGGCCTATAGCGACTCGTTTCCGCACCTTAAGTCTTCAAAGTAAGTACTTTGATTTTGCAGCCTTCCGTGATAATAGTAGCGCGATAGGCTCCAGAAATCAATATTCCCCAAACGCTCCCAAACTATTGCCATTTAAGTCCACGACCTATAGCGACTCGTTTCCGCACCTTAAGTCTTTAAAGTAAGTACTTTGATTTTGCAGCCTTCCGTGACAATAGTAGCGCGATAGGCTCCAAAAATCAATATTCCCCAAACGCTCCCAAACTATTGCCATTTAAGTCCACGACCTATAGCGACTCGTTTCCGCACCTTAAGTCTTCAAAGTAAGTACTTTGATGTTGGAGCGTTCCGTGACAATAGGTATGTCCCTCCCTCCCATAGGCTCGAAAATCAATATTCCCCAAACGCTCCAAAACTAGTGCCATTTAAGTCCACGACCTATAGCGACTCGTTTCCGCACCTTAAGTCTTCAAAGTAAGTACATTGAGTTTGCAGCCTTCCGTGATAAATTGATAATAGTAGCGCGATAGGCTCTAAAAATCAATATTCCCCAAACGCTCCCAAACTATTGCCATTTAAGTCCACGACCTATAGCGACTCGTTTCCGCACCTTAAGTCTTCAAAGTAAGTACTTTGATTTTGCAGCCTTCCGTGATAATAGTAGCGCGATAGGCTCCAAAAATCAATATTCCCCAAACGCTCCCAAACTATTGCCATTTAAGTCCACGACCTATAGCGACTCGTTTCCGCACCTTATGTCTTCAAAGTAAGTACTTTGATTTTGCAGCCTTCCGTGATAATAGTAGCGCGATAGGCTCTAAAAATCAATATTCCCCAAACGCTCCCAAACTATTGCCATTTAAGTCCACGACCTATAGCGACTCGTTTCCGCACCTTAAGTCTTCAAAATAAGTACTTTAATTTTGCAGCCTTCCGTGACAATAGTAGCGATAGGCTCCAAAAATCAATATTCCCCAAACGCTCCCAAACTATTGCCATTTAAGTCCACGACCTATAGCGACTCGTTTCCGCACGTTAAGTCTTCAAAGTAAGTACTTTGATTTTGGAGCGTTCCGTGACAATAGGTATGTCCCTCCCTCCCATATGCTCGAAAATCAATATTCCCCAAACGCTCCCAAACTATTGCCATTTAAGTCCACGACCTATAGCGACTCGTTTCCGCACGTTAAGTCTTCAAAGTAAGTACTTTGATTTTGGAGCGTTCCGTGACAATAGGTATGTCCCTCCCTCCCATAGGCTCGAAAATCAATATTCCCCAAACGCTCCAAAACTATTGCCATTTAAGTCCACGACCTATAGCGACTCGTTTCCGCACCTTAAGTCTTCAAAGTAAGTACTTTGATTTTGCAGCCTTCCGTGATAATAGTAGCGCGATAGGATCTAAAAATCAATATTCCCTAAACGCTCCCAAACTATTGCCATTTAAGTCCACGACCTATAGCGACTCGTTTCCGCACCTTATGTCTTCAAAGTAAGTACTTTGATTTTGCAGCCTTCCGTGATAATAGTAGCGCGATAGGCTCTAAAAATCAATATTCCCCAAACGCTCCCAAACTATTGCCATTTAAGTCCACGACCTATAGCGACTCGTTTCCGCACCTTAAGTCTTCAAAATAAGTACTTTAATTTTGCAGCCTTCCGTGACAATAGTAGCGATAGGCTCCAAAAATCAATATTCCCCAAACGCTCCCAAACTATTGCCATTTAAGTCCACGACCTATAGCGACTCGTTTCCGCACGTTAAGTCTTCAAAGTAAGTACTTTGATTTTGGAGCGTTCCGTGACAATAGGTATGTCCCTCCCTCCCATATGCTCGAAAATCAATATTCCCCAAACGCTCCCAAACTATTGCCATTTAAGTCCACGACCTATAGCGACTCGTTTCCGCACCTTAAGTCTTCAAAGTAAGTACTTTGATTTTGGAACGTTCCGTGACAATAGGTATGTCCCTCTCCCTCCCATAGGCTCGAAAATCAATATTCCCCAAACGCTCCAAAACTATTGCCATTCAAGTCCACGACCTATAGCGACTCGTTTCCGCACGTTAAGTCTTCAAAGTAAGTACTTTGATTTTGGAGCGTTCCGTGACAATAGGTATGTCCCTCCCTCCCATAGGCTCGAAAATCAATATTCCCCAAACGCTCCAAAACTAGTGCCATTTAAGTCCACGACCTATAGCGACTCGTTTCCGCACGTTAAGTCTTCAAAGTAAGTACTTTGATTTTGGAGCGTTCCGTGACAATAGGTATGTCCCTCCCTCCCATAGGCTCGAAAATCAATAGTCCCCAAACGCTCCAAAACTAGTGCCATTTAAGTCCACGACCTATAGCGACTCGTTTCCGCACGTTAAGTCTTCAAAGTAAGTACTTTGATTTTGGAGCGTTCCGTGACAATAGGTATGTCCCTCCCTCCCATAGGCTCGAAAATCAATATTCCCCAAACGCTCCAAAACTAGTGCCATTTAAGTCCACGACCTATAGCGACTCGTTTCCGCACCTTAAGTCTTCAAAGTAAGTACTTTGATTTTGCAGCCTTCCGTGATAATAGTAGCGATAGGCTCTAAAAATCAATATTCCCCAAACGCTTCCAAACTACTACCATTTAAGTCCACGACCTATAGCGACTCGTTTCCGCACCTTAAGTCTTCAAAGTAAGTACTTTGAGTTTGCAGCCTTCCGTGATAATAGTTGCGCGATAGGCTCCAAAAATCTATATTCCCCAAACGCTCCCAAACTATTGCCATTTAAGTCCACGACCTATAGCGATTCGTTTCCGCACCTTAAGTCTTCAAAGTAAGTACTTTGATTTTGAAGCCTTCCGTGACAATAGTATAGCGATAGGCTCCTAAAATCAATATTCCCCAAACGCTCCCAAACTATTGCCATTTAAGTCCACGACCTATAGCGACTCGTTTCCGCACCTTAAGTCCTCAAAGTAAGTACTTTGATTTTGAAGCCTTCCGTGACAATAGTAGCGATAGGCTCCAAAAATCAATATTCCCCAAACGCTCCCAAACTATTGCCATTTAAGTCCACGACCTATAGCGACTCGTTTCCGCACCTTAAGTCTTCAAAGTAAGTACTTTGATTTTGAAGCTTTCCGTGATAATAGTACCGCGATAGGCTCCAAAAATCAATATTCCCCAAACGCTCCCAAACTATATCCATTTAAGTCCACGACCTATAGCGACTCGTTTCCGCACCTTAAGTCTTCAAAGTAAGTACTTTGATTTTGAAGCCTTCCGTGACAATAGTAGCGATAGGCTCCAAAAATCAATATTCCCCAAACGCTCCCAAACTATTGCCATTTAAGTCCATGACCTATAGCGACTCGTTTCCGCACCTTAAGTCTTCAAAGGAAGTACTTTGATTTTGAAGCCTTCCGTGATAATAGTAGCGCGATAGGCTCCAAAAATAAATATTCCCCAAACGCTCCCAAACTATTGCTATTTAAGTCCACGACCTATAGCGATTCGTTTCCGCACCTTAAGTCTTCAAAGTAAGTACTTTGATTTTGAAGCCTTCCGTGACAATAGTATAGCGATAGGCTTCTAAAATCAATATTCCCCAAACGCTCCCAAACTATTGCCATTTAAGTCCACGACCTATAGCGACTCGTTTCCGCACCTTAAGTCTTCAAAGTAAGTACTTTGATTTTGAAGCCTTCCGTGACAATAGTAGCGATAGGCTCCAAAAATCAATATTCCCCAAACGCTCCCAAACTATTGCCATTTAAGTCCACGACCTATAGCGACTCGTTTCCGCACCTTAAGTCTTCAAAGTAAGTACTTTGATTTTGGAGCGTTCCGTGACAATAAGTACCCTCCCATATGCTCGAAAATCAATATTCCCCAAACGCTCCAAAACTAGTGCCATTTAAGTCCACGACCTATAGCGACTCGTTTCCGCACCTTAAGTCTTCAAAGTTAGTACTTTGATTTTGAAGCCTTCCGTGATAATAGTAGCGCGATAGGCTCCAAAATCAATATTCCCCAAACGCTCCCAAACTATTGCCATTTAAGTCCACGACCTATGGCGACTCATTTCCGCACCTTAAGTCTTCAAAGTTAGTACTTTAATTTTGAAGCCTTCCGTGACAATAGTAGCGATAGGCTCCAAAAATCAATATTCCCCAAACGCTCCCAAACTATTGCCATTTAAGTCCACGACCTATAGCGACTCGTTTCCGCACCTTAAGTCTTCAAAGTAAGTACTTTGATTTTGAAGCCTTCCGTGATAATAGTATAGCGATAGGCTCCTAAAATCAATATTCCCCAAACGCTCCCAAACTATTGCCATTTAAGTCCACGACCTATAGCGACTCGTTTCCGCACCTTAAGTCTTCAAAGTAAGTACTTTGATTTTGAAGCCTTCCGTGATAATAGTATAGCGATAGGCTCCTAAAATCAATATTCCCCAAACGCTCCCAAACTATTGCCATTTAAGTCCACGACCTATAGCGACTCGTTTCCGCACCTTAAGTCTTCAAAGTAAGTACTTTGATTTTGAAGCCTTCCGTGACAATAGTAGCGATAGGCTCCAAAAATCAATATTCCCCAAACGCTCCCAAACTATTGCCATTTAAGTCCACGACCTATAGCGACTCGTTTCCGCACCTTAAGTCTTCAAAGTAAGTACTTTGATTTTGAAGCTTTCCGTGATAATAGTACCGCGATAGGCTCCAAAAATCAATATTCCCCAAACGCTCCCAAACTATATCCATTTAAGTCCACGACCTATAGCGACTCGTTTCCGCACCTTAAGTCTTCAAAGTAAGTACTTTGATTTTGAAGCCTTCCGTGACAATAGTAGCGATAGGCTCCAAAAATCAATATTCCCCAAACGCTCCCAAACTATTGCCATTTAAGTCCACGACCTATAGCGACTCGTTTCCGCACCTTAAGTCTTCAAAGGAAGTACTTTGATTTTGAAGCCTTCCGTAATAATAGTAGCGATAGGCTCCAAAAATAAATATTCCCCAAACGCTCCCAAACTATTGCTATTTAAGTCCACGACCTATAGCGATTCGTTTCCGCACCTTAAGTCTTCAAAGTAAGTACTTTGATTTTGAAGCCTTCCGTGACAATAGTATAGCGATAGGCTTCTAAAATCAATATTCCCCAAACGCTCCCAAACTATTGCCATTTAAGTCCACGACCTATAGCGACTCGTTTCCGCACCTTAAGTCTTCAAAGTAAGTACTTTGATGTTGGAGCGTTCCGTGACAATAGGTATGTCCCTCTCCCTCCCATAGGCTCGAAAATCAATATTCCCCAAATGCTCCCAAACTATTGCCATTTAAGTCCACGACCTATAGCGACTCGTTTCCGCACCTTAAGTCTTCAAAGTAAGTACTTTGATGTTGGAGCGTTCCGTGACAATAGGTATGTCCCTCCCTCCCATAGGCTCGAAAATCAATATTCCCCAAACGCTCCAAAACTATTGCCATTTAAGTCCACGACCTATAGCGACTCGTTTCCGCACGTTAAGTCTTCAAAGTAAGTACTTTGATGTTGGAGCGTTCCGTGACAATAGGTATGTCCCTCCCTCCCATAGGCGCGAAAATCAATATTCCCCAAACGCTCCAAAACTAGTGCCATTTAAGTCCACGACCTATAGCGACTCGTTTCCGCACCTTAAGTCTTCAAAGTAAGTACTTTGATTTTGCAGCCTTCCGTGATAATAGTAGCGCGATAGGATCTAAAAATCAATATTCCCTAAACGCTCCCAAACTATTGCCATTTAAGTCCACGACCTATAGCGACTCGTTTCCGCACCTTAAGTCTTCAAAGTAAGTACTTTGATTTTGCAGCCTTCCGTGATAATAGTAGCGCGATAGGCTCTAAAAATCAATATTCCCCAAACGCTCCCAAACTATTGCCATTTAAGTCCACGACCTATAGCGACTCGTTTCCGCACCTTAAGTCTTCAAAGTAAGTACTTTGATTTTGCAGCCTTCCGTGACAATAGTAGCGATAGGCTCCAAATCAAATCAATCAAATCAAAGTACGTTTATTCATTCGGATATTAGCAAGATATCTCTTTGACATGTCATTTTTTTTTTATTTAATTTACTCTACTATGTCTTCGGATCGCGACCTCCATGACATGAGAAGAAGACACAAGAAACTCATGGGGTTTTTTTTTTTTGTATATTTTTTTTTGCAGTAATCATGTGATTTACATTGTCGCATATATAATATTATTGAAGAAAAGTGGAACTGGAGCAATAATCCATACTTACTATAATAATCCTTACTAGCATTACAAGAGCGAAAGTAACTCTGTCTGTCTGTCTATCTGTTCAAATAAATTATAATATACAAAATAATAAACATAAAAAAAAAAAAAAAAAAAAAAATACTTAAACACTATCTCATCCACAAACACACAACCCGCCCAACACCGCCCAAACCGCCCCGGGACCCACCACCAGAGTTCTGTGGTACCAGCCTTGCATTCCTTTCCTACACTCTAGAATTTTATTATAAAATTCGTAGGTAGAACCATCTATTTACTCCTTTCCATAACTTATCCTGCTACTTTACCACAGAACTCCATGAATACGCCCCAGGACGAACCGAACCGAGCCGAACGAACCAAGCATTCGCGAACGCGATCGTGCCCCTGTCTGTCCCCGTCTTTCAATAAAGTATTCATTTCCATGGATTTTTATCGTTAATATAATCCGATGTATTATAGTATGCCATCCTGTACAGTTTGCTTTTAATATATGTTTTAAATTTATTAATGGACATGTCACACACATTCTTGGGTAACTTATTATAGTAGAGCATAGATGAGCTAGAGAAGGACCTGTTTATTTTCTGGAGCCTACTCCAGGGCACAGTTAGATCATCTTTATTTCTTAAATTAAATAAATGTATGTCCCGATTTTTAACAAGCTTGTCCTTATTTTTATGGACGTATAAAAGATTTTCGTAAATATATTGTGAATATACTGTTAAAATATTTATTTCTTTAAATTTTTCTCTAAGTGATTCTCTAGGGCCCAACCCGTAGATAGCTCGAACCGCTCTCTTCTGTAAAATGAAGATATCCTTAATATCTGCAGCACACCCCCACAGCAGGATGCCATATGACATAATGCTGTGGAAGTAGCCGAAATAGACCAGGCGGGCAGTCTTAATATCTGTGAATTCACGAATTTTCTTAACAGCGTAAGCTGCAGAACTTAGTCTAGCGGACAAAGCTTCCACATGTGGGCCCCATTGAAGCTTAGAGTCTAGAGTTATACCTAGAAAGACAGCCTTCTCAACCTTTTCGACTTCCTCGTTATTAATTTTCACTACAGTTTTGACATGTTTAACATTAGGAAGTGTGAATTTAATACATTTTGTTTTGGATCCATTCAGTAAAAGATTATTGGTATTGAACCAATATACTATTTTAGAGAGAGCATTGTTCACGTCGTCTATATTTAATTGGCGTCTTTTAACTTTAAATACCAATGAGGTATCATCTGCAAACAATACTATCTCATGTTTGTCCCTTACTAGGTAAGGTAGGTCATTAATATAAACTAAAAACAGGAATGGTCCTAATATGGATCCTTGAGGAACCCCCATTGTTACAGGAGAGCCGGGGGATCGTTTTCCGTTGACATCGACACACTGAACCCTATTGCTCAAATAGGAGGAAATAAGATCCAGAGCGCTATCTTTAATACCATAGTGATGTAGTTTCATGATCAATGTATCATGTTTAACGCAATCAAATGCCTTGGATAAGTCACAGAACACCCCATAGGCATCGTGTGACTCCTCCCAGGCTTTATATATACTTTGAAGTAATGCAATACCTGCATCAGTAGTTGAACGTCCCTTACTGAAACCGAACTGTTTATTGTGGAGAATATTATTATCATGAAAATGTTTTAAAAGTTGGTTTAAAATAATTTTTTCAAAGATTTTACTAAGTGATGGTAGTACAGAAATTGGTCTAAAATTAGTGGGATCTGACGTACTACCCGATTTAAATAAGGGAGTAATTTTACTTAATTTCATTAGATCAGGAAATACACCACAGTCAATACACCTATTGAAAATCATGACTAAATCTGGCACAATATGTTCAATAATAGACTTTACAATAGGCACGGAGATCCCCCATAGATCTTTAGTCTTCTTCAGATTTATTTGCTTAAGGCTTACCATAATATCATGATTTCTTACATGTTGAAATTTAAATTTTGTGTTGCATTCGAGTACATGACTTTTTAACAAAGATTCTGCAATGGGGGTTGAGGAGTTCAAAGTTTTTGTCAAAGTAATAGGTATACTTGTGAAAAAGGATTCAAATTCGCTTGCAACATCTACATCATTAATGATTATCCTATTATCTATCTTTAATTTAAATATACTATTTTTAGCTGTGGTTCTCCCTGTTTCAGCATTTATAATTTTCCAAGAGTCTTTAATTATATTATTGCTATTTTTGATTTTTGTTTGAATGGAAAAAGATTTAGCAAGCACACATACTCTGTGAAATATTTTGGAATAATTTTTAACATAAACCTTAAACTCCTCTGAAAAATTGAACTGTCTTTCCGCATATAGCTCATATAGTTTTTGTCTACTTCGATGGATTCCAACTGTTGCCCAGTCACTAAATTCGCGTTTGTTAGAAACTACCATTGTTCGAGGAGTGAAAATTGATTTAAATTGGTCATTGAGTACCGAGAAGAAATTATTATACAATACATTTGGATCCATTTCACACGGAAGAAATGGTATAATGTTAGTTAAATTTAATTTTAATTTCTCAAGACGAGCTAAAGTTACTGGTACATAGGTTATCTTCCTCTTAGGTATAGGTTTTATAACGATGGCGAAATTTATTAACTGACCATAGTGATCAGATTTAATTTTTTTAAAAACACATTTACTGTTTACATTTACACTTTCAGAAACATAGATATTATCAATACATGTTGCCGAAGTATCCGTTACTCTAGTAGGCTCCAGGAAGACATTGGACAGGTTGTATGTGTTGTATAAATTTAGGAGTTTATTTGAAAAAGAATAAACTCTAAAGAGATCTACATTAAAATCACCACATACAACCAGTTGTTTCTTAGAATTAGATAACTTTCCTAGCAAAGCATCAAGTACTTCAATAAATACGTTAAAATTATCATCAACAGGCCTTCTGTATACACTAGCCACTATTAATTGCTCCAATTCCACACAAGCTATTTCTATGACACTCTCTACAGAGAGAGACACAACATCTTTTCTTTCTTTAAATACTAAATTTTTATTTAATAAGACAAGAGATCCCCCCTTTGCCATGCTCTTTCTGCAGAATGCGCTACCGACCTGGTGATTGCTGAAATTAAACATGAGCTCGTGTGCCCGCAGGTGATGCTCAGTTAAACATACAATATCAATATTATCCGAGTTCATGAATAATTCCAGTGTTAGTATCTTGCCCTTTGTCAAACGATCAATGTTTAGATGCACCAGGTTTATATTACAATTAATTTTAGTATTATTTTTAATTTTATTTGATTGAGGGCATTTATTTAGGTAACCATTATTATTTGACTTTTTGGACAATGCTATTAAAAATTGAGCAATGTCCTTATTATTTTCTACCACTAATGAGCTAGAGGATACCTCTATTGTCTCAGATTGTAATTTAAATTATTCGATGAAAGGTTTTCATCAGAAATGTCACTATTCAAAATGTCATACTGCTCAATAGAGACAGCCTGGTTATTAGCCAAGTTCTTGGCTGAAATATTTAAAAAATAGGATAGCGAACAAGCTATCTGTCGTTTACTCCTATTATTAAGGTAGTATTTACCTTTTGTCATATAAAAAGCCAAAAATCAATATTCCCCAAACGCTCCCAAACTATTGCCATTTAAGTCCACGACCTATGGCGACTCGTTTCCGCACGTTAAGTCTTCAAAGTAAGTACTTTGATTTTGGAGCGTTCCGTGACAATAGGTATGTCCCTCCCTCCCATATGCTCGAAAATCAATATTCCCCAAACGCTCCCAAACTAGTGCCATTTAAGTCCACGACCTATAGCGACTCGTTTCCGCACGTTAAGTCTTCAAAGTAAGTACTTTGATTTTGGAGCGTTCCGTGACAATAGGTATGTCCCTCCCTCCCATAGGCTCGAAAATCAATATTCCCCAAACGCTCCCAAACTACTACCATTTAAGTCCACGACCTATAGAGACTCGTTTCCGCACCTTAAGTCTTTAAAGTAAGTACTTTGATTTTGCAGCCTTCCGTGATAATAGTAGCGCAATAGGCTCCAAAAATCAATATTCCCCAAACGCTCCCAAACTATTGCCATTTAAGTCCACGACCTATAGCGACTCGTTTCCGCACCTTAAGTCTTCAAAGTAAGTACTTTGATTTTGCAGCCTTCCGTGACAATAGTAGCGATAGGCTCCAAAAATCAATATTCCCCAAACGCTCCCAAACTATTGCCATTTAAGTCCACGACCTATAGCGACTCGTTTCCGCACCTTAAGTCTTCAAAGTAAGTACTTTGATGTTGGAGCGTTCCGTGACAATAGGTATGTCCCTCCCTCCCATAGGCTCGAAAATCAATATTCCCCAAACGCTCCAAAACTAGTGCCATTTAAGTCCACGACCTATAGCGACTCGTTTCCGCACCTTAAGTCTTCAAAGTAAGTACTTTGATTTTGCAGCCTTCCGTGATAATAGTAGCGCAATAGTCTCCAAAAATCAATATTCCCCAAACGCTCCCAAACTATTGCCATTTAAGTCCACGGCCTATAGCGACTCGTTTCCGCACCTTAAGTCTTCAAAGTAAGTACTTTGATTTTGCAGCCTTCCGTGATAATAGTAGCGCGATAGGCTCCAGAAATCAATATTCCCCAAACGCTCCCAAACTATTGCCATTTAAGTCCACGACCTATAGCGACTCGTTTCCGCACCTTAAGTCTTTAAAGTAAGTACTTTGATTTTGCAGCCTTCCGTGACAATAGTAGCGCGATAGGCTCCAAAAATCAATATTCCCCAAACGCTCCCAAACTATTGCCATTTAAGTCCACGACCTATAGCGACTCGTTTCCGCACCTTAAGTCTTCAAAGTAAGTACTTTGATGTTGGAGCGTTCCGTGACAATAGGTATGTCCCTCCCTCCCATAGGCTCGAATATCAATATTCCCCAAACGCTCCAAAACTAGTGCCATTTAAGTCCACGACCTATAGCGACTCGTTTCCGCACCTTAAGTCTTCAAAGTAAGTACTTTGATTTTGCAGCCTTCCGTGATAATAGTAGCGCGATAGGCTCCAAAAATCAATATTCCCCAAACGCTCCCAAACTATTGCCATTTAAGTCCACGACCTATAGCGACTCGTTTCCGCACCTTAAGTCTTCAAAGTAAGTACTTTGAGTTTGCAGCCTTCCGTGATAATAGTAGCGCGATAGGCTCCAAAAATCAATATTCCCCAAACGCTCCCAAACTATTGCCATTTAAGTCCACGACCTATGGCGACTCATTTCCGCACCTTAAGTCTTCAAAGTTAGTACTTTGATTTTGAAGCCTTCCGGCTCCAAAAATCAATATTCCCCAAACGCTCCAAAACTATTACCATTTAAGTCCACGACCTATAGCGACTCGTTTCCGCACCTTAAGTCTTCTAAGTAAGTACTTTAAATTTGCAGCCTTCCGTGATAATAGTAGCGCGATAGGCTCCAAAAATCAATATTCCCCAAACGCTCCCAAACTATTGCCATTTAAGTCCACGACCTATGGCGACTCATTTCCGCACCTTAAGTCTTCAAAGTTAGTACTTGATTTTGAAGCCTTCCGGCTCCAAAAATCAATATTCCCCAAACGCTCCCAAACTATTGCCATTTAAGTCCACGACCTATAGCGACTCGTTTCCGCACGTTAAGTCTTCAAAGTAAGTACTTTGATTTTGGAGCGTTCCGTGACAATAGGTATGTCCCTCCCTCCCATAGGCTCGAAAATCAATATTCCCCAAACGCTCCAAAACTAGTGCCATTTAAGTCCACGACCTATAGCGACTCGTTTCCGCACGTTAAGTCTTCAAAGTAAGTACTTTGAGTTTGCAGCCTTCCGTGATAATAGTTGCGCGATAGGCTCCAAAAATCAATATTCCCCAAACGCTCCCAAACTATTGCCATTTAAGTCCACGACCTATAGCGACTCGTTTCCGCACCTTAAGTCTTCAAAGTAAGTACTTTGATTTTGCAGCCTTCCGTGACAATAGTAGCGATAGGCTCCAAAAATCAATATTCCCCAAACGCTCCCAAACTATTGCCATTTAAGTCCACGACCTATAGCGACTCGTTTCCGCACCTTAAGTCTTCAAAGTAAGTACTTTGATGTTGGAGCGTTCCGTGACAATAGGTATGTCCCTCCCTCCCATAGGCTCGAAAATCAATATTCCCCAAACGCTCCAAAACTAGTGCCATTTAAGTCCACGACCTATAGCGACTCGTTTCCGCACCTTAAGTCTTCAAAGTAAGTACTTTGATTTTGCAGCCTTCCGTAATAATAGTAGCGCAATAGGCTCCAAAAATCAATATTCCCCAAACGCTCCCAAACTATTCCCATTTAAGTCCACGACCTATAGCGACTCGTTTCCGCACCTTAAGTCTTCAAAGTAAGTACTTTGATTTTGCAGCCTTCCGTGACAATAGTAGCGATAGGCTCCAAAAATCAATATTCCCCAAACGCTCCCAAACTATTGCCATTTAAGTCCACGACCTATAGCGACTCGTTTCCGCACCTTAAGTCTTCAAAGTAAGTACTTTGATGTTGGAGCGTTCCGTGACAATAGGTATGTCCCTCCCTCCTATAGGCTCGAAAATCAATATTCCCCAAACGCTCCAAAACTAGTGCCATTTAAGTCCACGACCTATAGCGACTCGTTTCCGCACCTTAAGTCTTCAAAGTAAGTACTTTGATTTTGCAGCCTTCCGTAATAATAGTAGCGCAATAGGCTCCAAAAATCAATATTCCCCAAACGCTCCCAAACTATTGCCATTTAAGTCCACGGCCTATAGCGACTCGTTTCCGCACCTTAAGTCTTCAAAGTAAGTACTTTGATTTTGCAGCCTTCCGTGATAATAGTAGCGCGATAGGCTCCAGAAATCAATATTCCCCAAACGCTCCCAAACTATTGCCATTTAAGTCCACGACCTATAGCGACTCGTTTCCGCACCTTATGTCTTAAAAGTAAGTACTTTGATTTTGCAGCCTTCCGTGATAATAGTAGCGCGATAGGCTCTAAAAATCAATATTCTCCAAACGCTCCCAAACTATTGCCATTTAAGTCCACGACCTATAGCGACTCGTTTCAAACCTTAAGTCTTCAAAATAAGTACTTTGATTTTGCAGCCTTCCGTGACAATAGTAGCGATAGGCTCCAAAAATCAATATTCCCCAAACGCTCCCAAACTATTGCCATTTAAGTCCACGACCTATAGCGACTCGTTTCCGCACGTTAAGTCTTCAAAGTAAGTACTTTGATTTTGGAGCGTTCCGTGACAATAGGTATGTCCCTCCCTCCCATATGCTCGAAAATCAATATTCCCCAAACGCTCCCAAACTATTGCCATTTAAGTCCACGACCTATAGCGACTCGTTTCCGCACGTTAAGTCTTTAAAGTAAGTACTTTGATTTTGGAACGTTCCGTGACAATAGGTATGTCCCTCTCCCTCCCATAGGCTCGAAAATCAATATTCCCCAAATGCTCCCAAACTATTGCCATTTAAGTCCACGACCTATAGCGACTCGTTTCCGCACCTTAAGTCTTCAAAGTAAGTACTTTGATGTTGGAGCGTTCCGTGACAATAGGTATGTCCCTCCCTCCCATAGGCTCGAAAATCAATATTCCCCAAACGCTCCAAAACTAGTGCCATTTAAGTCCACGACCTATAGCGACTCGTTTCCGCACCTTAAGTCTTCAAAGTAAGTACTTTGATTTTGGAGCGTTCCGTGTCAATAGGTATGTCCCTCCCTCCCATAGGCTCGAAAATCAATATTCCCCAAACGCTCCAAAACGATTGCCATTTAAGTCCACGACCTATAGCGACTCGTTTCCGCACGTTAAGTCTTCAAAGTAAGTACTTTGATTTTGGAGCGTTCCGTGACAATAGGTACCCTCCCATATGCTCGAAAATCAATATTCCCCAAACGCTCCAAAACGATTGCCATTTAAGTCCACGACCTATAGCGACTCGTTTCCGCACCTTAAGTCTTCAAAGTAAGTACTTTGATTTTGCAGCCTTCCGTGACAATAGTAGCGATAGGCTCCAAAAATCAATATTCCCCAAACGCTCCCAAACTATTGCCATTTAAGTCCACGACCTATAGCGACTCGTTTCCGCACGTTAAGTCTTCAAAGTAAGTACTTTGATGTTGGAGCGTTCCGTGACAATAGGTATGTCCCTCCCTCCCATAGGCGCGAAAATCAATATTCCCCAAACGCTCCAAAACTAGTGCCATTTAAGTCCACGACCTATAGCGACTCGTTTCCGCACCTTAAGTCTTCAAAGTAAGTACTTTGATTTTGCAGCCTTCCGTGATAATAGTAGCGCGATAGGATCTAAAAATCAATATTCCCTAAACGCTCCCAAACTATTGCCATTTAAGTCCACGACCTATAGCGACTCGTTTCCGCACCTTAAGTCTTCAAAGTAAGTACTTTGATGTTGGAGCGTTCCGTGACAATAGGTATGTCCCTCCCTCCCATAGGCTCGAAAATCAATATTCCCCAAACGCTCCAAAACTATTGCCATTTAAGTCCACGACCTATAGCGACTCGTTTCCGCACGTTAAGTCTTCAAAGTAAGTACTTTGATGTTGGAGCGTTCCGTGACAATAGGTATGTCCCTCCCTCCCATAGGCGCGAAAATCAATATTCCCCAAACGCTCCAAAACTAGTGCCATTTAAGTCCACGACCTATAGCGACTCGTTTCCGCACCTTAAGTCTTCAAAGTAAGTACTTTGATTTTGCAGCCTTCCGTGATAATAGTAGCGCGATAGGATCTAAAAATCAATATTCCCTAAACGCTCCCAAACTATTGCCATTTAAGTCCACGACCTATAGCGACTCGTTTCCGCACCTTAAGTCTTCAAAGTAAGTACTTTGATTTTGCAGCCTTCCGTGATAATAGTAGCGCGATAGGCCCTAAAAATCAATATTCCCCAAACGCTCCCAAACTATTGCCATTTAAGTCCACGACCTATAGCGACTCGTTTCCGCACCTTAAGTCTTCAAAGTAAGTACTTTGATTTTGCAGCCTTCCGTGACAATAGTAGCGATAGGCTCCAAAAATCAATATTCCCCAAACGCTCCCAAACTATTGCCATTTAAGTCCACGACCTATGGCGACTCGTTTCCGCACGTTAAGTCTTCAAAGTAAGTACTTTGATTTTGGAGCGTTCCGTGACAATAGGTATGTCCCTCCCTCCCATATGCTCGAAAATCAATATTCCCCAAACGCTCCCAAACTAGTGCCATTTAAGTCCACGACCTATAGCGACTCGTTTCCGCACGTTAAGTCTTCAAAGTAAGTACTTTGATTTTGGAGCGTTCCGTGACAATAGGTATGTCCCTCCCTCCCATAGGCTCGAAAATCAATATTCCCCAAACGCTCCCAAACTACTACCATTTAAGTCCACGACCTATAGAGACTCGTTTCCGCACCTTAAGTCTTTAAAGTAAGTACTTTGATTTTGCAGCCTTCCGTGATAATAGTAGCGCAATAGGCTCCAAAAATCAATATTCCCCAAACGCTCCCAAACTATTGCCATTTAAGTCCACGACCTATAGCGACTCGTTTCCGCACCTTAAGTCTTCAAAGTAAGTACTTTGATTTTGCAGCCTTCCGTGACAATAGTAGCGATAGGCTCCAAAAATCAATATTCCCCAAACGCTCCCAAACTATTGCCATTTAAGTCCACGACCTATAGCGACTCGTTTCCGCACCTTAAGTCTTCAAAGTAAGTACTTTGATGTTGGAGCGTTCCGTGACAATAGGTATGTCCCTCCCTCCCATAGGCTCGAAAATCAATATTCCCCAAACGCTCCAAAACTAGTGCCATTTAAGTCCACGACCTATAGCGACTCGTTTCCGCACCTTAAGTCTTCAAAGTAAGTACTTTGATTTTGCAGCCTTCCGTAATAATAGTAGCGCAATAGGCTCCAAAAATCAATATTCCCCAAACGCTCCCAAACTATTCCCATTTAAGTCCACGACCTATAGCGACTCGTTTCCGCACCTTAAGTCTTCAAAGTAAGTACTTTGATTTTGCAGCCTTCCGTGACAATAGTAGCGATAGGCTCCAAAAATCAATATTCCCCAAACGCTCCCAAACTATTGCCATTTAAGTCCACGACCTATAGCGACTCGTTTCCGCACCTTAAGTCTTCAAAGTAAGTACTTTGATGTTGGAGCGTTCCGTGACAATAGGTATGTCCCTCCCTCCTATAGGCTCGAAAATCAATATTCCCCAAACGCTCCAAAACTAGTGCCATTTAAGTCCACGACCTATAGCGACTCGTTTCCGCACCTTAAGTCTTCAAAGTAAGTACTTTGATTTTGCAGCCTTCCGTAATAATAGTAGCGCAATAGGCTCCAAAAATCAATATTCCCCAAACGCTCCCAAACTATTGCCATTTAAGTCCACGGCCTATAGCGACTCGTTTCCGCACCTTAAGTCTTCAAAGTAAGTACTTTGATTTTGCAGCCTTCCGTGATAATAGTAGCGCGATAGGCTCCAGAAATCAATATTCCCCAAACGCTCCCAAACTATTGCCATTTAAGTCCACGACCTATAGCGACTCGTTTCCGCACCTTATGTCTTAAAAGTAAGTACTTTGATTTTGCAGCCTTCCGTGATAATAGTAGCGCGATAGGCTCTAAAAATCAATATTCTCCAAACGCTCCCAAACTATTGCCATTTAAGTCCACGACCTATAGCGACTCGTTTCAAACCTTAAGTCTTCAAAATAAGTACTTTGATTTTGCAGCCTTCCGTGACAATAGTAGCGATAGGCTCCAAAAATCAATATTCCCCAAACGCTCCCAAACTATTGCCATTTAAGTCCACGACCTATAGCGACTCGTTTCCGCACGTTAAGTCTTCAAAGTAAGTACTTTGATTTTGGAGCGTTCCGTGACAATAGGTATGTCCCTCCCTCCCATATGCTCGAAAATCAATATTCCCCAAACGCTCCCAAACTATTGCCATTTAAGTCCACGACCTATAGCGACTCGTTTCCGCACGTTAAGTCTTTAAAGTAAGTACTTTGATTTTGGAACGTTCCGTGACAATAGGTATGTCCCTCTCCCTCCCATAGGCTCGAAAATCAATATTCCCCAAATGCTCCCAAACTATTGCCATTTAAGTCCACGACCTATAGCGACTCGTTTCCGCACCTTAAGTCTTCAAAGTAAGTACTTTGATGTTGGAGCGTTCCGTGACAATAGGTATGTCCCTCCCTCCCATAGGCTCGAAAATCAATATTCCCCAAACGCTCCAAAACTAGTGCCATTTAAGTCCACGACCTATAGCGACTCGTTTCCGCACCTTAAGTCTTCAAAGTAAGTACTTTGATTTTGGAGCGTTCCGTGTCAATAGGTATGTCCCTCCCTCCCATAGGCTCGAAAATCAATATTCCCCAAACGCTCCAAAACGATTGCCATTTAAGTCCACGACCTATAGCGACTCGTTTCCGCACGTTAAGTCTTCAAAGTAAGTACTTTGATTTTGGAGCGTTCCGTGACAATAGGTACCCTCCCATATGCTCGAAAATCAATATTCCCCAAACGCTCCAAAACGATTGCCATTTAAGTCCACGACCTATAGCGACTCGTTTCCGCACCTTAAGTCTTCAAAGTAAGTACTTTGATTTTGCAGCCTTCCGTGACAATAGTAGCGATAGGCTCCAAAAATCAATATTCCCCAAACGCTCCCAAACTATTGCCATTTAAGTCCACGACCTATAGCGACTCGTTTCCGCACGTTAAGTCTTCAAAGTAAGTACTTTGATGTTGGAGCGTTCCGTGACAATAGGTATGTCCCTCCCTCCCATAGGCGCGAAAATCAATATTCCCCAAACGCTCCAAAACTAGTGCCATTTAAGTCCACGACCTATAGCGACTCGTTTCCGCACCTTAAGTCTTCAAAGTAAGTACTTTGATTTTGCAGCCTTCCGTGATAATAGTAGCGCGATAGGATCTAAAAATCAATATTCCCTAAACGCTCCCAAACTATTGCCATTTAAGTCCACGACCTATAGCGACTCGTTTCCGCACCTTAAGTCTTCAAAGTAAGTACTTTGATGTTGGAGCGTTCCGTGACAATAGGTATGTCCCTCCCTCCCATAGGCTCGAAAATCAATATTCCCCAAACGCTCCAAAACTATTGCCATTTAAGTCCACGACCTATAGCGACTCGTTTCCGCACGTTAAGTCTTCAAAGTAAGTACTTTGATGTTGGAGCGTTCCGTGACAATAGGTATGTCCCTCCCTCCCATAGGCGCGAAAATCAATATTCCCCAAACGCTCCAAAACTAGTGCCATTTAAGTCCACGACCTATAGCGACTCGTTTCCGCACCTTAAGTCTTCAAAGTAAGTACTTTGATTTTGCAGCCTTCCGTGATAATAGTAGCGCGATAGGATCTAAAAATCAATATTCCCTAAACGCTCCCAAACTATTGCCATTTAAGTCCACGACCTATAGCGACTCGTTTCCGCACCTTAAGTCTTCAAAGTAAGTACTTTGATTTTGCAGCCTTCCGTGATAATAGTAGCGCGATAGGCCCTAAAAATCAATATTCCCCAAACGCTCCCAAACTATTGCCATTTAAGTCCACGACCTATAGCGACTCGTTTCCGCACCTTAAGTCTTCAAAGTAAGTACTTTGATTTTGCAGCCTTCCGTGACAATAGTAGCGATAGGCTCCAAAAATCAATATTCCCCAAACGCTCCCAAACTATTGCCATTTAAGTCCACGACCTATGGCGACTCGTTTCCGCACGTTAAGTCTTCAAAGTAAGTACTTTGATTTTGGAGCGTTCCGTGACAATAGGTATGTCCCTCCCTCCCATATGCTCGAAAATCAATATTCCCCAAACGCTCCCAAACTAGTGCCATTTAAGTCCACGACCTATAGCGACTCGTTTCCGCACGTTAAGTCTTCAAAGTAAGTACTTTGATTTTGGAGCGTTCCGTGACAATAGGTATGTCCCTCCCTCCCATAGGCTCGAAAATCAATATTCCCCAAACGCTCCCAAACTACTACCATTTAAGTCCACGACCTATAGAGACTCGTTTCCGCACCTTAAGTCTTTAAAGTAAGTACTTTGATTTTGCAGCCTTCCGTGATAATAGTAGCGCAATAGGCTCCAAAAATCAATATTCCCCAAACGCTCCCAAACTATTGCCATTTAAGTCCACGACCTATAGCGACTCGTTTCCGCACCTTAAGTCTTCAAAGTAAGTACTTTGATTTTGCAGCCTTCCGTGACAATAGTAGCGATAGGCTCCAAAAATCAATATTCCCCAAACGCTCCCAAACTATTGCCATTTAAGTCCACGACCTATAGCGACTCGTTTCCGCACCTTAAGTCTTCAAAGTAAGTACTTTGATGTTGGAGCGTTCCGTGACAATAGGTATGTCCCTCCCTCCCATAGGCTCGAAAATCAATATTCCCCAAACGCTCCAAAACTAGTGCCATTTAAGTCCACGACCTATAGCGACTCGTTTCCGCACCTTAAGTCTTCAAAGTAAGTACTTTGATTTTGCAGCCTTCCGTGATAATAGTAGCGCAATAGTCTCCAAAAATCAATATTCCCCAAACGCTCCCAAACTATTGCCATTTAAGTCCACGGCCTATAGCGACTCGTTTCCGCACCTTAAGTCTTCAAAGTAAGTACTTTGATTTTGCAGCCTTCCGTGATAATAGTAGCGCGATAGGCTCCAGAAATCAATATTCCCCAAACGCTCCCAAACTATTGCCATTTAAGTCCACGACCTATAGCGACTCGTTTCCGCACCTTAAGTCTTTAAAGTAAGTACTTTGATTTTGCAGCCTTCCGTGACAATAGTAGCGCGATAGGCTCCAAAAATCAATATTCCCCAAACGCTCCCAAACTATTGCCATTTAAGTCCACGACCTATAGCGACTCGTTTCCGCACCTTAAGTCTTCAAAGTAAGTACTTTGATGTTGGAGCGTTCCGTGACAATAGGTATGTCCCTCCCTCCCATAGGCTCGAATATCAATATTCCCCAAACGCTCCAAAACTAGTGCCATTTAAGTCCACGACCTATAGCGACTCGTTTCCGCACCTTAAGTCTTCAAAGTAAGTACTTTGATTTTGCAGCCTTCCGTGATAATAGTAGCGCGATAGGCTCCAAAAATCAATATTCCCCAAACGCTCCCAAACTATTGCCATTTAAGTCCACGACCTATAGCGACTCGTTTCCGCACCTTAAGTCTTCAAAGTAAGTACTTTGAGTTTGCAGCCTTCCGTGATAATAGTAGCGCGATAGGCTCCAAAAATCAATATTCCCCAAACGCTCCCAAACTATTGCCATTTAAGTCCACGACCTATGGCGACTCATTTCCGCACCTTAAGTCTTCAAAGTTAGTACTTTGATTTTGAAGCCTTCCGGCTCCAAAAATCAATATTCCCCAAACGCTCCAAAACTATTACCATTTAAGTCCACGACCTATAGCGACTCGTTTCCGCACCTTAAGTCTTCTAAGTAAGTACTTTAAATTTGCAGCCTTCCGTGATAATAGTAGCGCGATAGGCTCCAAAAATCAATATTCCCCAAACGCTCCCAAACTATTGCCATTTAAGTCCACGACCTATGGCGACTCATTTCCGCACCTTAAGTCTTCAAAGTTAGTACTTGATTTTGAAGCCTTCCGGCTCCAAAAATCAATATTCCCCAAACGCTCCCAAACTATTGCCATTTAAGTCCACGACCTATAGCGACTCGTTTCCGCACGTTAAGTCTTCAAAGTAAGTACTTTGATTTTGGAGCGTTCCGTGACAATAGGTATGTCCCTCCCTCCCATAGGCTCGAAAATCAATATTCCCCAAACGCTCCAAAACTAGTGCCATTTAAGTCCACGACCTATAGCGACTCGTTTCCGCACGTTAAGTCTTCAAAGTAAGTACTTTGAGTTTGCAGCCTTCCGTGATAATAGTTGCGCGATAGGCTCCAAAAATCAATATTCCCCAAACGCTCCCAAACTATTGCCATTTAAGTCCACGACCTATAGCGACTCGTTTCCGCACCTTAAGTCTTCAAAGTAAGTACTTTGATTTTGCAGCCTTCCGTGACAATAGTAGCGATAGGCTCCAAAAATCAATATTCCCCAAACGCTCCCAAACTATTGCCATTTAAGTCCACGACCTATAGCGACTCGTTTCCGCACCTTAAGTCTTCAAAGTAAGTACTTTGATGTTGGAGCGTTCCGTGACAATAGGTATGTCCCTCCCTCCCATAGGCTCGAAAATCAATATTCCCCAAACGCTCCAAAACTAGTGCCATTTAAGTCCACGACCTATAGCGACTCGTTTCCGCACCTTAAGTCTTCAAAGTAAGTACTTTGATTTTGCAGCCTTCCGTAATAATAGTAGCGCAATAGGCTCCAAAAATCAATATTCCCCAAACGCTCCCAAACTATTCCCATTTAAGTCCACGACCTATAGCGACTCGTTTCCGCACCTTAAGTCTTCAAAGTAAGTACTTTGATTTTGCAGCCTTCCGTGACAATAGTAGCGATAGGCTCCAAAAATCAATATTCCCCAAACGCTCCCAAACTATTGCCATTTAAGTCCACGACCTATAGCGACTCGTTTCCGCACCTTAAGTCTTCAAAGTAAGTACTTTGATGTTGGAGCGTTCCGTGACAATAGGTATGTCCCTCCCTCCTATAGGCTCGAAAATCAATATTCCCCAAACGCTCCAAAACTAGTGCCATTTAAGTCCACGACCTATAGCGACTCGTTTCCGCACCTTAAGTCTTCAAAGTAAGTACTTTGATTTTGCAGCCTTCCGTAATAATAGTAGCGCAATAGGCTCCAAAAATCAATATTCCCCAAACGCTCCCAAACTATTGCCATTTAAGTCCACGGCCTATAGCGACTCGTTTCCGCACCTTAAGTCTTCAAAGTAAGTACTTTGATTTTGCAGCCTTCCGTGATAATAGTAGCGCGATAGGCTCCAGAAATCAATATTCCCCAAACGCTCCCAAACTATTGCCATTTAAGTCCACGACCTATAGCGACTCGTTTCCGCACCTTATGTCTTAAAAGTAAGTACTTTGATTTTGCAGCCTTCCGTGATAATAGTAGCGCGATAGGCTCTAAAAATCAATATTCTCCAAACGCTCCCAAACTATTGCCATTTAAGTCCACGACCTATAGCGACTCGTTTCAAACCTTAAGTCTTCAAAATAAGTACTTTGATTTTGCAGCCTTCCGTGACAATAGTAGCGATAGGCTCCAAAAATCAATATTCCCCAAACGCTCCCAAACTATTGCCATTTAAGTCCACGACCTATAGCGACTCGTTTCCGCACGTTAAGTCTTCAAAGTAAGTACTTTGATTTTGGAGCGTTCCGTGACAATAGGTATGTCCCTCCCTCCCATATGCTCGAAAATCAATATTCCCCAAACGCTCCCAAACTATTGCCATTTAAGTCCACGACCTATAGCGACTCGTTTCCGCACGTTAAGTCTTTAAAGTAAGTACTTTGATTTTGGAACGTTCCGTGACAATAGGTATGTCCCTCTCCCTCCCATAGGCTCGAAAATCAATATTCCCCAAATGCTCCCAAACTATTGCCATTTAAGTCCACGACCTATAGCGACTCGTTTCCGCACCTTAAGTCTTCAAAGTAAGTACTTTGATGTTGGAGCGTTCCGTGACAATAGGTATGTCCCTCCCTCCCATAGGCTCGAAAATCAATATTCCCCAAACGCTCCAAAACTAGTGCCATTTAAGTCCACGACCTATAGCGACTCGTTTCCGCACCTTAAGTCTTCAAAGTAAGTACTTTGATTTTGGAGCGTTCCGTGTCAATAGGTATGTCCCTCCCTCCCATAGGCTCGAAAATCAATATTCCCCAAACGCTCCAAAACGATTGCCATTTAAGTCCACGACCTATAGCGACTCGTTTCCGCACGTTAAGTCTTCAAAGTAAGTACTTTGATTTTGGAGCGTTCCGTGACAATAGGTACCCTCCCATATGCTCGAAAATCAATATTCCCCAAACGCTCCAAAACGATTGCCATTTAAGTCCACGACCTATAGCGACTCGTTTCCGCACCTTAAGTCTTCAAAGTAAGTACTTTGATTTTGCAGCCTTCCGTGACAATAGTAGCGATAGGCTCCAAAAATCAATATTCCCCAAACGCTCCCAAACTATTGCCATTTAAGTCCACGACCTATAGCGACTCGTTTCCGCACGTTAAGTCTTTAAAGTAAGTACTTTGATTTTGGAGCGTTCCGTGACAATAGGTATGTCCCTCCCTCCCATAGGCTCGAAAATCAATATTCCCCAAACGCTCCAAAACTAGTGCCATTTAAGTCCACGACCTATAGCGACTCGTTTCCGCACGTTAAGTCTTCAAAGTAAGTACTTTGATTTTGGAGCGTTCCGTGACAATAGGTATGTAGCCCTCCCTCCCATAGGCTCGAAAATCAATAGTCCCCAAACGCTCCAAAACTAGTGCCATTTATGTCCACGACCTATAGCGACTCGTTTCCGCACGTTAAGTCTTCAAAGTAAGTACTTTGATTTTGGAGCGTTCCGTGACAATAGGTATGTCCCTCCCTCCCATAGGCTCGAAAATCAATATTCCCCAAACGCTCCAAAACTAGTGCCATTTAAGTCCACGACCTATAGCGACTCGTTTCCGCACCTTAAGTCTTCAAAGTAAGTACTTTGATTTTGCAGCCTTCCGTGATAATAGTAGCGATAGGCTCTAAAAATCAATATTCCCCAAACGCTTCCAAACTACTACCATTTAAGTCCACGACCTATAGCGACTCGTTTCCGCACCTTAAGTCTTCAAAGTAAGTACTTTGAGTTTGCAGCCTTCCGTGATAATAGTTGCGCGATAGGCTCCAAAAATCAATATTCCCCAAACGCTCCCAAACTATTGCCATTTAAGTCCACGACCTATAGCGACTCGTTTCCGCACCTTAAGTCTTCAAAGTAAGTACTTTGATTTTAGCAGCCTTCCGTGATAATAGTAGCGCGATAGGCTCCAAAAATCAATATTCCCCAAACGCTCCTAAACTATTGCCATTTAAGTCCACGACCTATAGCGACTCGTTTCCGCACCTTATGTCTTCAAAGTAAGTACTTTGATTTTGCAGCCTTCCGTGATAATAGTAGCGCGATAGGCTACAAAAATCAATATTCCCCAAACGCTCCCAAACTATTGCCATTTAAGTCCACGACCTATAGCGACTCGTTTCCGCACCTTAAGTCTTCAAAGTAAGTACTTTGAATTTGCAGCCTTCCGTGACAATAGTAGCGATAGGCTCCAAAAATCAATATTCCCCAAACGCTTAACTATTGCCATTTAAGTCCACGGCCTATAGCGACTCGTTTCCGCACCTTAAGTCTTCAAAGTAAATACTTTGATTTTGCAGCCTTCCGTGACAATAGTAGCGATAGGCTCCAAAAATCAATATTCCCCAAACGCTCCCAAACTATTGCCATTTAAGTCCACGACCTATAGCGACTCGTTTCCGCACCTTAAGTCTTCAAAGTAAGTACTTTCAGTTTGCAGCCTTCCGTGATAATAGTTGCGCGATAGGCTCCAAAAATCAATATTCCCCAAACGCTCCCAAACTATTGCCATTTAAGTCCACGACCTATAGCGACTCGTTTCCGCACCTTAAGTCTTCAAAATAAGTACTTTGATTTTGCAGCCTTCCGTGACAATAGTAGCGCGATAGGCTCCAAAAATAAATATTCCCCAAACGCTCCCAAACTATTGCCATTTAAGTCCACGACCTATAGCGACTCGTTTCCGCACCTTAAGTCTTCAAAGTAAGTACTTTGATGTTGGAGCGTTCCGTGACAATAGGTATGTCCCTCCCTCCCATAGGCTCGAAAATCAATATTCCCCAAACGCTCAAAAACTAGTGCCATTTAAGTCCACGACCTATAGCGACTCGTTTCCGCACCTTAAGTCTTCAAAGTAAGTACTTTGATTTTGCAGCCTTCCGTGATAATAGTAGCGCGATAGGCTCCAAAAATCAATATTCCCCAAACGCTCCCAAACTATTGCCATTTAAGTCCACGGCCTATAGCGACTCGTTTCCGCACCTTAAGTCTTCAAAGTAAGTACTTTGATTTTGCAGCCTTCCGTGACAATAGTAGCGATAGGCTCCAAAAATCAATATTCCCCAAACGCTCCCAAACTATTGCCATTTAAGTCCACGACCTATAGCGACTCGTTTCCGCACCTTAAGTCTTCAAAATAAGTACTTTGATTTTGCAGCCTTCCGTGACAATAGTAGCGATAGGCTCCAGAAATCAATATTCCCCAAACGCTCCAAAACTATTGCCATTTAAGTCCACGACCTATAGCGACTCGTTTCCGCACGTTAAGTCTTCAAAGTAAGTACTTTTATTTTGGAGCGTTCCGTGACAATAGGTATGTCCCTCCCTCCCATATGCTCGAAAATCAATATTCCCCAAACGCTCCCAAACTAGTGCCATTTAAGTCCACGACCTATAGCGACTCGTTTCCGCACGTTAAGTCTTCAAAGTAAGTACTTTGATTTTGGAGCGTTCCGTGACAACAGGTATGTCCCTCCCTCCCATAGTGAAGGATTTTAAGCAAATAAGGATACGTAATTTGAGTAATAAAGCACTTTTATTAGTAAAATTTGGAAGAACACGCTGCAACACGAGTCGCGAGCTGACACGGAAAAAGCATGGACAAAGATAGTGGCTCCACCGGGGAAAGTGGTGAACCAAAAACAAAACTAAACCGATTGCGTTCCATTTTCAACACCCACCCCAGAACGCAATCCCATCTTCAACACACAGAACAGGTGTTTATCTAAAGTTGTCCCTTTAGTTAAAACATCAGAAACATTGTTTATGCCCTTTACATAACAAAATTTAAGTTTTAAATTATTCACATGTTCCCTCAAAAAATGATATCTAATATCAATATGTTTGGATCTTGGTAAATAGCATTCATTGGCAGTGAGTTTTATAGCGCTTTGGTTATCGCTATAAATAAGTAAAGGACGATCGCGGTGTCCGATGAGCTCTCCCTGTAGTTGCTGGAGCCAGAGCGCCTCTTGCGCCGCCGCCGACATCGCCATATACTCGGCCTCTGCAGTGGAAAGGGCCACAGTCTGTTGCTTGCGCGAGCCCCACGATATTGCACCACCCTGCAAAATAAAAACGTAACCCGTGCACGATTTACGGTCGCGAGTGTCACTCGCCCAATCTGCATCACAGTAGCCTGTGATGTCATCTTCACCATTCTTAGTATAAGTAAGTTTATATTGCTTGGTGCCCTGTAGGTATCTCATTATCCTCTTCACAGCTGACCAGTGTTCTGATTCGGGTGAGTATCGGCTGAGAGCATTCACAGCATAAGAGATATCCGGTCTTGTTCCTTGCGCTACATACAATAAGCAACCTATGGCATGCTGATAAGGGCAATCGTACACTTCATTGGTGTTATTAAATTTCAGACCTACCTCTATAGGTGTTTTTGCTGGCTTACAATCTTTCATGTCGAATCTTGACAAAATTTCATTTATGTATTTTTCCTGGTCCAAGGTAATTGAATCTTTTCCTCTAATTATGTTTAAGCCAATACATTGTTTTACTTCGCCAAGATCTTTCATCTTTAATCTAGAATTCAGATTTCCTTTCAGTTCTTCAATTGTTGCTGGATGAGAGCCGAAAATGATGATGTCATCTACCCAAACTGCAATGTAAATTGCTTTATTATGGTCATAATAAACACAGGGGTCAGTCTTTGACTGTTCAATTCCCATTTCCTTCAATACTTTGCTTAATTTAGCATTCCATAGTCTGCTCGCCTGTTTAAGTCCATAGATAGATTTAAGTAAATGACATACCTTGTCTCCTTCTTTATACATTTCTGGCTGTAACATGTATATGTAGAAAAGCCCACACAGCATCCATCTGTTCAATGTGCAGACTGTGTTGTGCTGCTAAAGCAAACAAATAGCGAATTGAAGTATATCTTACCACTGGAGAATAAACTTCTTGGTAATCTATTCCTCTCTTTTGTGTATAACCTTTTATGACAAGTCTTGCTTTATATCTAATAACTTTTCCTCGTTGATCTGTTTTTGCTTTAAAAACCCACTTATTTGGTAAGGCCTTTTTGTTACTAGGCATGTCAACAAGCTGCCAAGTATCATTTTCAATCAAAGAGTTGTATTCCTCATCCATTGCTTTCTTCCATTCACAGGCATGTGGGGATGATAAAGCTTCTTCCACACTCTGTGGGTCTGAAGCACTTGTGTATAAACAAAGTAATGACATCTTGTCATCATTATTCTTATTACGGGGCCTTAGTGTCATATGACTGTTCTGCTGGTTTTGCTGTTGTGATGTCTTTGGAGGCTGGTAACTATCGTCTAATTCACCGGAATCAGTTTCATACTCACTAGAGTCTTCATCTTCGGTTCCTTTCAAAATCGGATTTACAACTGATCCACTGTGCTGAGGAATGATGATAGACTCTTTCTGATTCTGTTGCTGTTCTGAGTGAGCTTGACCTTCATATTTGACCGACTCATTTTCAACAGGGTTTACTGAAATTGAGCATTCATTATTATGATTAGTATTTTCAAAGAAAATAACATCCCTGCTCTTCATGACCTGATGAGTTACAGGATTCATAATGCGATATCCTTTTGTATTATCACAATAACCAACAAATATCATTTCGATTGACTTTCTGTCCCATTTAAGGCGTTTCTCTTTTGGAACTTGTACCATTACTTTTGAACCAAATATTCTAATATGATTCAGTTTGGGTTCCTTTCCGGTCCACATTTTGTACGGTGTGGAATCTCCCAATACTTTGGTCGGTGACCTATTAGTAATATATGCGGCTGTGGCTACAGCTTCGGCCCAGAGAGCTTTCTCTGAATTAGCATAAAACATCATGCATCTTGCTTTTTCTACTAAAGTGCGGTTCATGCGCTCCGCAAGGCCATTTTGCTGGGGGGTGTACGGGGTACTGGTCTGATGGATAATACCACAACTATCCAAATATTTCTCGAAATTAGAATTACAATATTCTGTTCCATTAACAGTTCTTAAGATTTTAATAGTATGATCCATTTGATTCTCTACTTTCTTCTTATAATCTTTAAAAACTTCTATTATGTTTAGCTTGTCTTTCAAGAAATATACATGTACCATTCTAGTGTAATCATCAATAAAGGATATAAAATATTTCATACCTCCGTAAGACATACTTTCCATCGGTCCACATAAGTCGGAGTGTATTGTTTCCAATGGCTTTGTTGCTCGAGATCCTGCATGTTTAAATTGTAACCTCGCTTGTTTTCCTTCGCAACATGTAGTACACTGAATATCTTTCTGTGGATCCAACGACAGAGTAACCCCCTCAGCACACTCAGGCAACTTCTTCAAAGCTGAAACATTTAAATGGGCCATCCGAAGATGCCATAAGTTTATATCTCTCGGATTGATTTTAGTTGATACCAAATGTGCAGTTTCATCAACCTCTGCAGAGGTGTCCAAGACATAAAGTTTATTTTTTAAAGTAGCTGAACATAATAACTTTCCAGCAGCATTTTTAATATTACAACCTTTCTTATTGAATGATACAATATACCCATTCTTTGTAATTGTACTTACTGACAGTAAATTAGCTGCTAACCCAGGAACATGGAGAACATCTCTTACTTGTATTTTATTTTGAGCCGAAATCTGAATATTTATATCTCCAACACATTCTACAGATAATGGTTCCCTGTTTGCCACCGTGATGGTTTTTACTGATGGTTCCCGAATGTTGTACATCAAATTCTTGTTACTGACCATATGTGCTGAGCATCCGCTGTCTATATACCATCTGTCAGTATTTTTATCTGAAAAAGCTGTAAAACTAGAAAAAGCTGCAACAAAACTCTCTTGCTTCTTATCCTCTTTGGTGGTAGATTTCTTTGGATATTTGCAGTACTTAGCCAAGTGTCCGAAACCATTACAATTATAACATCGTGGACCTCTATACTTTATGAATGGTTTTTGCTTCTGCATATTCTGATGATTATTTCTTTTGGGATTAGAGTAGAATGCAGTGCTTGAGCCTTCAGTTTTCACTTCTTGAAGTAATTTAGTCTTTACAAAATCTGCACTGATTTTTGCACCGGAGTTCTCTAACCCCATTATCATAGGTTTGTACTCATCAGATAAGCCTGCCAACATAAGTGTGCCGAGCCATTCATCGTTCACTTCAAAACCAATGTTTCTTAGTTTGTGTGCGGCACTCATAATCTTGCAAACGTAGTCTTCTAAGCCAGCACTCGACTCAAGTGACGCGTTTATCAATTCCTTCAACAAGCTTACTTTTGTAGTGAGCCCATTGTCATCAAAGGCCTTATGTAAACTGTCCCAGACTTCTTTCGCGGTCTTAGACTCCTGAACATGTACATAGTTTTGAGTACTAATTGACAAACTAAGTTTGGACTTAGCCTTCACGTCCTTCGCCGGGTCTACCGGTTCCTCTTTGCTAATTTCTATGCAATCCCATAAATTTTCGTGCTGCAGAAAAGTTTTCATACAAAATTTCCACGTTGCAAAATTGTCTCGTCCGTTCAACTTCTCAACATTAAATATATTTGAGCCCATGTTGAGGTTTTTCACTATCTTCAATTGTTTTTGCAAAACATGGAAAAAGCATGGACAAAGATAGTGGCTCCACCGGGGAAAGTGGTGAACCAAAAACAAAACTAAACCGATTGCTTTCCATTTTCAACACATAGGCTCGAAAATCAATATTCCCCAAACGCTCCCAAACTACTACCATTTAAGTCCACGACCTATAGCGACTCGTTTCCGCACCTTAAGTCTTCAAAGTAAGTACTTTGAGTTTGCAGCCTTCCGTGATAATAGTTGCGCGATAGGCTCCAAAAATCAATATTCCCCAAACGCTCCCAAACTATTGCCATTTAAGTCCATGACCTATAGCGACTCGTTTCCGCACCTTAAGTCTTCAAAGTAAGTACTTTGATTTTGCAGCCTTCCGTGATAATAGTAGCGCGATAGGCTCCAAAAATCAATATTCCCCAAACGCTCCCAAACTATTGCCATTTAAGTCCACGACCTATAGCGACTCGTTTCCGCACCTTAAGTCTTCAAAGTAAGTACTTTGATTTTGCAGCCTTCCGTGATAATAGTAGCGCAATAGGCTCCAAAAATCAATATTCCCCAAACGCTCCCAAACTATTCCCATTTAAGTCCACGACCTATAGCGACTCGTTTCCGCACCTTAAGTCTTCAAAGTAAGTACTTTGATTTTGCAGCCTTCCGTGACAATAGTAGCGATAGGCTCCAAAAATCAATATTCCCCAAACGCTCCCAAACTATTGCCATTTAAGTCCACGACCTATAGCGACTCGTTTCCGCACCTTAAGTCTTCAAAGTAAGTACTTTGATGTTGGAGCGTTCCGTGACAATAGGTATGTCCCTCCCTCCCATAGGCTCGAAAATCAATATTCCCCAAACGCTCCAAAACTAGTGCCATTTAAGTCCACGACCTATAGCGACTCGTTTCCGCACCTTAAGTCTTCAAAGTAAGTACTTTGATTTTGCAGCCTTCCGTGATAATAGTAGCGCAATAGGCTCCAAAAATCAATATTCCCCAAACGCTCCCAAACTATTGCCATTTAAGTCCACGGCCTATAGCGACTCGTTTCCGCACCTTAAGTCTTCAAAGTAAGTACTTTGATTTTGCAGCCTTCCGTGATAATAGTAGCGCGATAGGCTCCAGAAATCAATATTCCCCAAACGCTCCCAAACTATTGCCATTTAAGTCCACGACCTATAGCGACTCGTTTCCGCACCTTAAGTCTTTAAAGTAAGTACTTTGATTTTGCAGCCTTCCGTGACAATAGTAGCGCGATGGGCTCCAAAAATGGTATGGGAACCAAACTAACCAAGTTAGGTGGGCTAACAGTCTCTCGGGGTCCTATGGGTTGGAGTGTGGAGTGAGACAGGGGGGGCTGACGTCTCCTAGACTCTTCAACCTGTACGTTGATGGACTCATAGTCGAGCTCAGCAGCATGCGTGTCGGATGCAAGGTTGGTGGTGTTAATGTCAATAACATTAGCTACGCAGATGACATGGTTCTGCTGGGACCGACTGTGAAGTCCATCGGGGAGATGTTGGGGGTCTGTGAAGCCTACGCAGCGTCACATGGTCTTATTTACACCTTAAGTAAGAGTGTGTACATGGTTTTTAAGGCCGCCGGTAAATGTCCTGACTCCGTGCCACCTATAATTTTGAATGGTACCAGCCTTATGCGTGTGCACCAATTTAAATATCTTGGACACGTGGTCGCCGATGACCTTAAAGATGATGGAGATATAGAGAGGGAGCGCAGGGCTATGGCGGTTCGTGGTAACATGCTGGCCCGGATATTTGCCCGGTGTACGGACGAAGTCAAAATAACACTCTTCAAGGCATACTGTCAGGGTCTGTACACGGGCGGTCTCTGGTTCAGCTGTGCCAAGAAATCGCTAGAGACTCTGCGCATCCAGTATAATAACATCTTCAGGATGTTGTTGAGACTCAACCCTTTTTGTTCGGCATCTGAGATGTTTGCGAAGACACGAACGGACGGCTTTAATGCCGTTCTTCGTAAAAAAGTGACGTCTCTGGTGAGGGGGTTGAGGGTGAGTGACAACAGCATCCTAAAGGCCGTTGCAGATGATCCGCGTGCACCTGTGCTTAGGCATCTCTTTCGAACGATGGCCGCCGTTGAAAACCACTCGGGCGGTGGTCGTTTGATTGATTTGTCTTCCAGGTACACGAAATATTAATTTAAGTTTTGTTTCACTTTTACTAACGTAGTTTATTAAGTTTTCTTTTCTACTAACAAATTGGATCTTGTTGTCTGAATAAATGAATTTGAATTTGAATTTGAAAAATCAATATTCCCCAAACGCTCCCAAACTATTGCCATTTAAGTCCACGACCTATAGCGACTCGTTTCCGCACCTTAAGTCTTCAAAGTAAGTACTTTGAGTTTGCAGCCTTCCGTGATAATACTAGCGCGATAGGCTCCAAAAATCAATATTCCCCAAACGCTCCCAAACTATTGCCATTTAAGTCCACGACCTATGGCGACTCATTTCCGCACCTTAAGTCTTCAAAGTTAGTACTTTGATTTTGAAGCCTTCCGGCTCCAAAAATCAATATTCCCCAAACGCTCCCAAACTATTGCCATTTAAGTCCACGACCTATAGCGACTCGTTTCCGCACGTTAAGTCTTCAAAGTAAGTACTTTGATTTTGGAGCGTTCCGTGACAATAGGTATGTCCCTCCCTCCCATGGGCTCGAAAATCAATATTCCCCAAACGCTCCAAAACTAGTGCCATTTATGTCCACGACTTATAGCGACTCGTTTCCGCACGTTAAGTCTTCAAAGTAAGTACTTTGATTTTGGAGCGTTCCGTGACAATAGGTATGTCCCTCCCTCCCATAGGCTCGAAAATCAATATTCCCCAAACGCTCCAAAACTAGTGCCATTTAAGTCCACCACCTATAGCGACTCGTTTCCGCACCTTAAGTCTTCAAAGTAAGTACTTTGATTTTGCAGCCTTCCGTGATAATAGTAGCGATAGGCTCTAAAAATCAATATTCCCCAAACGCTTCCAAACTACTACCATTTAAGTCCACGACCTATAGCGACTCGTTTCCGCACCTTAAGTCTTCAAAGTAAGTACTTTGAGTTTGCAGCCTTCCGTGATAATAGTTGCGCGATAGGCTCCAAAAATCAATATTCCCCAAACGCTCCCAAACTATTGCCATTTAAGTCCACGACCTATAGCGACTCGTTTCCGCACCTTAAGTCTTCAAAGTAAGTACTTTGATTTTGCAGCCTTCCGTGATAATAGTAGCGCGATAGGCTCCAAAAATCAATATTCCCCAAACGCTCCCAAACTATTGCCATTTAAGTCCACGACCTATAGCGACTCGTTTCCGCACCTTAAGTCTTCAAAGTAAGTACTTTGAGTTTGCAGCCTTCCGTGATAATAGTTGCGCGATAGGCTCCAAAAATCAATATTCCCCAAACGCTCCCAAACTATTGCCATTTAAGTCCACGACCTATAGCGACTCGTTTCCGCACCTTAAGTCTTCAAAATAAGTACTTTGATTTTGCAGCCTTCCGTGACAATAGTAGCGATAGGCTCCAAAAATCAATATTCCCCAAACGCTCCCAAACTATTGCCATTTAAGTCCACGACCTATAGCGACTCGTTTCCGCACGTTAAGTCTTCAAAGTAAGTACTTTGATTTTGGAGCGTTCCGTGACAATAGGTATGTCCCTCCCTCCCATATGCTCGAAAATCAATATTCCCCAAACGCTCCCAAACTATTGCCATTTAAGTCCACGACCTATAGCGACTCGTTTCCGCACCTTAAGTCTTCAAAGTAAGTACTTTGATTTTGGAACGTTCCGTGACAATAGGTATGTCCCTCTCCCTCCCATAGGCTCGAAAATCAATATTCCCCAAACGCTCCAAAACTATTGCCATTCAAGTCCACGACCTATAGCGACTCGTTTCCGCACGTTAAGTCTTCAAAGTAAGTACTTTGATTTTGGAGCGTTCCGTGACAATAGGTATGTCCCTCCCTCCCATAGGCTCGAAAATCAATATTCCCCAAACGCTCCAAAACTAGTGCCATTTAAGTCCACGACCTATAGCGACTCGTTTCCGCACGTTAAGTCTTCAAAGTAAGTACTTTGATTTTGGAGCGTTCCGTGACAATAGGTATGTCCCTCCCTCCCATAGGCTCGAAAATCAATAGTCCCCAAACGCTCCAAAACTAGTGCCATTTAAGTCCACGACCTATAGCGACTCGTTTCCGCACGTTAAGTCTTCAAAGTAAGTACTTTGATTTTGGAGCGTTCCGTGACAATAGGTATGTCCCTCCCTCCCATAGGCTCGAAAATCAATATTCCCCAAACGCTCCAAAACTAGTGCCATTTAAGTCCACGACCTATAGCGACTCGTTTCCGCACCTTAAGTCTTCAAAGTAAGTACTTTGATTTTGCAGCCTTCCGTGATAATAGTAGCGATAGGCTCTAAAAATCAATATTCCCCAAACGCTTCCAAACTACTACCATTTAAGTCCACGACCTATAGCGACTCGTTTCCGCACCTTAAGTCTTCAAAGTAAGTACTTTGAGTTTGCAGCCTTCCGTGATAATAGTTGCGCGATAGGCTCCAAAAATCTATATTCCCCAAACGCTCCCAAACTATTGCCATTTAAGTCCACGACCTATAGCGATTCGTTTCCGCACCTTAAGTCTTCAAAGTAAGTACTTTGATTTTGAAGCCTTCCGTGACAATAGTATAGCGATAGGCTCCTAAAATCAATATTCCCCAAACGCTCCCAAACTATTGCCATTTAAGTCCACGACCTATAGCGACTCGTTTCCGCACCTTAAGTCTTCAAAGTAAGTACTTTGATTTTGAAGCCTTCCGTGACAATAGTAGCGATAGGCTCCAAAAATCAATATTCCCCAAACGCTCCCAAACTATTGCCATTTAAGTCCACGACCTATAGCGACTCGTTTCCGCACCTTAAGTCTTCAAAGTAAGTACTTTGATTTTGAAGCTTTCCGTGATAATAGTACCGCGATAGGCTCCAAAAATCAATATTCCCCAAACGCTCCCAAACTATATCCATTTAAGTCCACGACCTATAGCGACTCGTTTCCGCACCTTAAGTCTTCAAAGTAAGTACTTTGATTTTGAAGCCTTCCGTGACAATAGTAGCGATAGGCTCCAAAAATCAATATTCCCCAAACGCTCCCAAACTATTGCCATTTAAGTCCACGACCTATAGCAACTCGTTTCCGCACCTTAAGTCTTCAAAGGAAGTACTTTGATTTTGAAGCCTTCCGTAATAATAGTAGCGATAGGCTCCAAAAATAAATATTCCCCAAACGCTCCCAAACTATTGCTATTTAAGTCCACGACCTATAGCGATTCGTTTCCGCACCTTAAGTCTTCAAAGTAAGTACTTTGATTTTGAAGCCTTCCGTAACAATAGTATAGCGATAGGCTTCTAAAATCAATATTCCCCAAACGCTCCCAAACTATTGCCATTTAAGTCCACGACCTATAGCGACTCGTTTCCGCACCTTAAGTCTTCAAAGTAAGTACTTTGATTTTGAAGCCTTCCGTGACAATAGTAGCGATAGGCTCCAAAAATCAATATTCCCCAAACGCTCCCAAACTATTGCCATTTAAGTCCACGACCTATAGCGACTCGTTTCCGCACCTTAAGTCTTCAAAGTAAGTACTTTGATTCTGGAGCGTTCCGTGTCAATAGGTATGTCCCTCCCTCTCATAGGCTCGAAAATCAATATTCCCCAAACGCTCCAAAACGATTGCCATTTAAGTCCACGACCTATAGCGACTCGTTTCCGCACGTTAAGTCTTCAAAGTAAGTACTTTGATTTTGGAGCGTTCCGTGACAATAAGTACCCTCCCATATGCTCGAAAATCAATATTCCCCAAACGCTCCAAAACTAGTGCCATTTAAGTCCACGACCTATAGCGACTCGTTTTCGCACCTTAAGTCTTCAAAGTTAGTACTTTGATTTTGAAGCCTTCCGTGATAATAGTAGCGCGATAGGCTCCAAAATCAATATTCCCCAAACGCTCCCAAACTATTGCCATTTAAGTCCACGACCTATGGCGACTCATTTCCGCACCTTAAGTCTTCAAAGTTAGTACTTTAATTTTGAAGCCTTCCGTGACAATAGTAGCGATAGGCTCCAAAAATCAATATTCCCCAAACGCTCCCAAACTATTGCCATTTAAGTCCACGACCTATAGCGACTCGTTTCCGCACCTTAAGTCTTCAAAGTAAGTACTTTGATTTTGAAGCCTTCCGTGATAATAGTATAGCGATAGGCTCCTAAAATCAATATTCCCCAAACGCTCCCAAACTATTGCCATTTAAGTCCACGACCTATAGCGACTCGTTTCCGCACCTTAAGTCTTCAAAGTAAGTAATAATAATAATAATAATAATAATATTTTATTGACCAAAAAGAAGTGTTACATTTTATCAACGGTAAATTCCACACTAGGCAAAGCCTGTATCGTGGAATCCAGAATTTCTCTACTTTATACAATTTCAGTTTACAGTTAGGTATGGATGTACTCTATTTGCAATTTACAATTATTTTTCTACTGAAAAATTCACAAATTTTTGTAAGTTACACATTAATTACAAAAGCCAAAATATTTTTACTACAGGTTAACCAGCATTTAGTGAGTGTGCATGACAGTGTGTGTTTATCTGGTTTTAAATGAGCGTATTTAACAAATTTTGCAATGAGAGGGGAATTGGGTATATGAGGGTGAGTGAATGTGTGTGAGTAAATGAGTGAAGTTCGCCTACTATGATACATACATATAATAACTACATATAGTAAATACATATATAATGTATTTACTATATGTAGTTATTATATGTATGTATCATAGTAGGCGAACTTAGTAGAAGTACTTTGATTTTGAAGCCTTCCGTGATAATAGTATAGCGATAGGCTCCTAAAATCAATATTCCCCAAACGCTCCCAAACTATTGCCATTTAAGTCCACGACCTATAGCGACTCGTTTCCGCACCTTAAGTCATCAAAGTAAGTACTTTGATTTTGAAGCCTTCCGTGACAGACAATAGTAGCGATAGGCTCCAAAAATCAATATTCCCCAAACGCTCCCAAACTATTGCCATTTAAGTCCACGACCTATAGCGACTCGTTTCCGCACCTTAAGTCTTCAAAGTAAGTACTTTGATTTTGAAGCCTTCCGTGACAATAGTAGCGCGATAGGCTCCAAAAATCAATATTCCCCAAACGCTCCCAAACTATTGCCATTTAAGTCCACGACCTATAGCGACTCGTTTCCGCACCTTAAGTCTTCAAAGTAAGTACTTTGATTTTGAAGCCTTCCGTGACAATAGTAGCGATAGGCTCCAAAAATCAATATTCCCCAAACGCTCCCAAACTATTGCCATTTAAGTCCACGACCTATAGCGACTCGTTTCCGCACCTTAAGTCTTCAAAGTAAGTACTTTGATTTTGAAGCCTTCCGTGACAATAGTAGCGATAGGCTCCAAAAATCAATATTCCCCAAACGCTCCCAAACTATTGCCATTTAAGTCCACGACCTATAGCGACTCGTTTCCGCACCTTAAGTCTTCAAAGTAAGTACTTTGATTTTGGAGCGTTCCGTGTCAATAGGTATGTCCCTCCCTCCCATAGGCTCGAAAATCAATATTCCCCAAACGCTCCAAAACGATTGCCATTTAAGTCCACGACCTATAGCGACTCGTTTCCGCACGTTAAGTCTTCAAAGTAAGTACTTTGATTTTGGAGCGTTCCGTGACAATAGGTACCCTCCCATATGCTCGAAAATCAATATTCCCCAAACGCTCCAAAACTAGTGCCATTTAAGTCCACGACCTATAGCGACTCGTTTCCGCACCTTAAGTCTTCAAAGTTAGTACTTTGATTTTGAAGCCTTCCGTGATAATAGTAGCGCGATAGGCTCCAAAATCAATATTCCCCAAACGCTCCCAAACTATTGCCATTTAAGTCCACGACCTATGGCGACTCATTTCCGCACCTTAAGTCTTCAAAGTTAGTACTTTGATTTTGAAGCCTTCCGTGACAATAGTAGCGATAGGCTCCAAAAATCAATATTCCCCAAACGCTCCCAAACTATTGCCATTTAAGTCCACGACCTATAGCGACTCGTTTCCGCACCTTAAGTCTTCAAAGTAAGTACTTTGATTTTAAAGCCTTCCGTGACAATAGTAGCGATAGGCTCCAAAAATCAATATTCCCCAAACGCTCCCAAACTATTGCCATTTAAGTCCACGACCTATAGCGACTCGTTTCCGCACCTTAAGTCTTCAAAGTAAGTACTTTGATTTTGGAGCGTTCCGTGTCAATAGGTATGTCCCTCCCTCCCATAGGCTCGAAAATCAATATTCCCCAAACGCTCCAAAACGATTGCCATTTAAGTCCACGACCTATAGCGACTCGTTTCCGCACGTTAAGTCTTCAAAGTAAGTACTTTGATTTTGGAGCGTTCCGTGACAATAGGTACCCTCCCATATGCTCGAAAATCAATATTCCCCAAACGCTCCAAAACTAGTGCCATTTAAGTCCACGACCTATAGCGACTCGTTTCCGCACCTTAAGTCTTCAAAGTTAGTACTTTGATTTTGAAGCCTTCCGTGATAATAGTAGCGCGATAGGCTCCAAAATCAATATTCCCCAAACGCTCCCAAACTATTGCCATTTAAGTCCACGACCTATGGCGACTCATTTCCGCACCTTAAGTCTTCAAAGTTAGTACTTTGATTTTGAAGCCTTCCGTGACAATAGTAGCGATAGGCTCCAAAAATCAATATTCCCCAAACGCTCCCAAACTATTGCCATTTAAGTCCACGACCTATAGCGACTCGTTTCCGCAACTTAAGTCTTCAAAGTAAGTACTTTGATTTTGAAGCGTTCCGTGATAATAGTACCGCGATAGGCTCCAAAAATCAATATTCCCCAAACGCTCCCAAACTATATCCATTTAAGTCCACGACCTATAGCGACTCGTTTCCGCACCTTAAGTCTTCAAAGTAAGTACTTTGATTTTGAAGCCTTCCGTGACAATAGTAGCGATAGGCTCCAAAAATCAATATTCCCCAAACGCTCCCACAACTATTTAAAGCGGTCACGATAAATGAAAGTCGACGTAAAATGGCTCACGATTATTAGGCGTGACGTCAATGTTTTCGACGTCGATGGCATAATTCATCGGAAACCTGCTTGTTCCTTTGGTTGCATTTTATCAATGTCTTGTGTTATTCTTTTTAATAAAATGGACGTAAACAACTTGTAGGTATACTGGCTAACAGACTAATGGCTAACGGCCTATAATTTCCTATATCTAGGGGGTTTCCTTTTTTGAAGAGGAGAATTATATCGGATGCGCACCATTGTAGTGGAACCGTTTCTGTGTCTAATACCATGTTAAATATTTTTGTTAGATGGTAAGTAATAATGGGTGCACCTATTACAAGAACTTCATTACATAATCCATCAGGCCCAGGACTCTTCTCAACTTTGAGGCGTTTTACGTGTTCGTAAATTTCTGAGACTCCAATTGGTTCGATGCAATTGATTCCGCTCCCGCAGTTTGATGGTATTTCGATTTCGTTGTTATCTCTTTTCTGATATAAATGCTTGTAGAAGTATGTTGTATGGCGTATAACGTCTTTCCTAGATTTTGTTCTTTCTGACGTTTGTTCTAGTTCTTGTATCCATGTTCTATGTGGAATTAATTCTTTGTTAGCTCTTTTAATACTTCTGAATTTTTTAATGTTTCGTGAGATAATTTTGTATCTATAATTACTGTAGTCTTTCCTGATAGATCTGTTAGTTTCATTGTATATTTTGCTAAGTTCGTTCTTCATCTCCTTGGTTTTATTCTTTGTGTGTATTAATTCAGTACGCCTTTTTATTAGATTTTCTGTGTCTTTACTAAAAATCTTATGTTGTTTCATTTGAGTAGTATTCTGTGACTTCAAGCTTTTCGTTATGCTTTCTTCCAAGTGATTATAGTACTTTTGGACATCATTTGTTTCTTTTCCTTTGTTCTGTAGGTTGGTTTGTAGGTTGGTGATGAAGTTTTTGGTTTCTTCTTCAGTTTTTGGAACATTGAATGCTGTAGCGAAGTTTTTTCTGCTCTTTTTAGGTTGACTTAGATGCAAGGTGGCTCTCAAGTACCTAGTCTGTGATCCGTAGAAAATTTTATATTGCTTAGTATCTCTATATTAGTTATTAATTTGGGGATGTTAGTCATGATGAAATCTATTTCGTTTTTTTGTCTTTTGGTCAGGTGATATCCATGTCCACTTCCGACTGTTCTTTTTCTTGAAAAATGTGTTCATTATGGACAGTTTATGTTGGAAAGCATAATTTATAAGACGGTCACCTCTTTCGTTGCGCTGTCCGAAACCATATTGCCCCATGATCGGATATTGATCTTTTTGTGGGAAACCTATTTTAGTATTAAAATCGGGTTATTCCGATTTTAATACTAAAATGAATTTAATACTAAAACTCTGAAGTTAGAGTCTACGTTCCTGATGATGGCTTTTTAAAGCCGAAACGCGTCGAAGCATGGTTAATGATTGGTGTCACTAGCACTGAAGCGCATTTCTGCCGCATGCAAGGAGCGGTGGGAGGGTGGTGCTCTTTGCAAGCTGCACACTGCGCGCTGTGTTGTGACACTGGTCGGGTGTCGGGACTAAAAACTAGATATTATTCTTTTACAGAGTAGTTATGGAGTTCCGAAAAGTAACGCCTAATACAATCAATTACCCATTGATAATCCCCATTCATGGGGATTTGTGAACTTTTTGTCCACAAATCCCCATTATTTGAAAATTCTGATAAAATGGGGATTAGTGGACAAAAAGTTCACAAATCCCCATTAATGGGGATTATCAATGGGGATTAGTGGAATAACCCCTTAAATTAGACCCCACATAACCATGATAGGCCATTAAGCCAATTTTAAATGAGGAAACATTTACAATTCTTCGCAAAACATAAATATACCTATTTAACTTTGTACATAGATTCTGACAATGGTCTTTCCAATTAACATGTTGATCCAATGTCATGCCCAAAAATGTAATTTTATCTACTCTTTCTATTTCTATATTTTCATAATTGATTTTTAGTAGTGGTGCTTTGCTTTGTGGGTTATGAAACTGCACGTATTTAGTCTTTTCGACATTCAAAATTAAATTATTGTTTTCCATCCACGCACCTAATTTTAGTAAACTTTGATTTGCTTCATTTCCTAGTCTCTCACTATTCTCTCTTATTGTTTTATGCTTTAATATTTTTTTATTTTAAAAAACGCAAAAAGTGAAATAATGTTAAATTTAAGATAAAATGTCTATCTAAGGAACAAAATAAAGTAAAACGAAATTATTAGGTTTTTTTATTTGAAATTAAAATTAGTAGTCAGTGAAACCACCCATGACGTTAATCACGGCCCTGCAACGGTTTTTCATGCTTTGAATCAGGTTGTCAATATCTTGCTGCGGAATATTGTCCCAGGTCCTGCTAAGATGCAAAAAAAGTTGCTCTTCAGTCGCAACATTTGGAGGCAAATTCCTCAAAGCCCTTCTTTGAAGCATATCCCACGCGTGCTCTATGGGGTTTAGGTCTGGTGACTGCGCGGGCCAGTCTAAGACCGACACGTCGTGCTCCTCTAGCCAGCTGGTCACCACTCGCGCAGTGTGCGGACGGGCGTTGTCGTGCATGAGCGTGAAAACTTGGCCCACTTGCAGTCGATGGGGATAGATTTTGGTGCTAGCACCTGATTACGGCATTTTTCGGCAGTCATAGTGTTTCTGATCCAAACGAGGTCTGTTCTTCCACCAATACGAATTCCCGCCCAAACCATAATTGTTCCGCCATGGTATGGATGGACCTCCTGAGGGTGTTGCAGACGGTTGTCACGACCAGAAGCTCGCCATACGCGTACTCAACGTGAATCAGGATGAAATCCGAATCGGGACTCATCGGTAAACAACACTATCGACCACTCGATATCTTCCCAAGGCAAATGTTCTCTAGCCCACTGTAATCTTCGTCCACGATTTCCTCTGCGTCGTGCTAGAGTACGAAGCGGCCTGCGAGAATGAAGGTTAGCCTCGTGCAGTCTTCTCCTCACAGTTTGGTCACTGACAAGCACCTGGTGGTTTGACTGGAGCGTTTGAACCAACTGCATGGCCGTAACATTTGGTTGTCTTCTCGCGGCCACTTGCAAAAATCGGTCTTGTCTTTGGGTAGTTATCCGCTTTCCGCCTGGATGCCTTTCAGCCACTTCACCAGTAGCACGATAACGTGACCACAATCTTGATATCACGTTTTGTCTTGTTCCAATCTCCTCGGCAATACTCCGTTGAGTAGCCCCAGCTTGGAGCGTTCCTACTGCCCTTAACATTTCGTTACTTGTTAAATGACGCCGCTGCATGATGCATACAGTTGTATTAAATTGTAATTAATCAAAAAAAAATTAAAACTTCAATTTGTTTAAACAAAATGCTTAAAACTGCGTTAAGTAAATTTAAACCTTCGAACTCGCTACAATAATTGCCGCGCTAATCTTATGTTTTTAATTAATTTTATAAAATTCAAATTTGGAATCATACAATAAGGCCTACACAATAAGGTTCCATTAAAATATTTTTAAATCGGCCAGTATTTTTTAAGTTTAAGAACTTTATATAAAATATCCCTAGACGATGTTGATGTGTGTATTATCACGGAAGGCTGCAAAATCAAAGTACTTACTTTGAAGACTTAAGGTGCGGAAACGAGTCGCTATAGGTCGTGGACTTAAATGGCAATAGTTTGGGAGCGTTTGGGGAATATTGATTTTTGGAGCCTATCGCTACTATTGTCACGGAAGGCTGCAAAATCAAAGAACTTACTTTGAAGACTTAAGGTGCGGAAACGAGTCGCTATAGGTCGTGGACTTAAATGGCAATAGTTTGGGAGCGTTTGGGGAATATTGATTTTTGGAGCCTATCGCGCTACTATTATCACGGAAGGCTTCAAAATCAAAGTACTAACTTTGAAGACTTAAGGTGCGGAAACGAGTCGCTATGAGTCGTGGACTTAAATGGCAATAGTTTGGGAGCGTTTGGGGAATATTGATATTTGGAGCCTATCGCTACTATTGTCTGTCACGGAAGGCTTCAAAATCAAAGTACTTACTTTGAAGACTTAAGGTGCGGAAACGAGTCGCTATAGGTCGTGGACTTAAATGGCAATAGTTTGGGAGCGATTGAGGAATATTGATTTTTGGAGCCTATCGCTACTATTGTCTGTCACGGAAGGCTTCAAAATCAAAGTACTTACTTTGAAGACTTAAGGTGCGGAAACGAAACGCTATAGGTCGTGGACTTAAATGGCAATAGTTTTGGAGCGTTTGGGGAATATTGATTTTCGAGCCTATGGGAGGGAGGGACATACCTATTGCCACGGAACGCTCCAACATCAAAGTACTTACTTTGAAGACTTAACGTGCGGAAACGAGTCGCTATAGGTCGTGAACTTAAATGGCAATAGTTTTGGAGCGTTTGGGGAATATTGATTTTCGAGCCTATGGGAGGGAGGGACATACCTATTGTCACGGAACGCTCCAAAATCAAAGTACTTACTTTGAAGACTTAAGGTGCGGAAACGAGTTGCTATAGGTCGTGGACTTAAATGGCAATAGTTTGGGAGCGTTTGGGGAATATTGATTTTTAGAGCCTATCGCTACTATTGTCACGGAAGGCTGCAAAATCAAAGTACTAACTTTGAAGACTTAAGGTGCGGAAACGAGTCGCTATAGGTCGTGGACTTAAATGGCAATCGTTTGGGAGCGTTTAGGGAATATTGATTTTGGAGCCTATCGCGCTACTATTATCACGGAAGGCTGCAAAATCAAAGTACTTACTTTGAAGACTTAAGGTGCGGAAACGAGTCGCTATAGGTCGTGGACTTAAATGGCAATAGTTTTGGAGCGTTTGGGGAATATTGATTTTTGGAGCCTATCGCGCTACTATTATCACGGAAGGCTGCAAAATCAAAGTACTTACTTTGAAGACTTAAGGTGCGGAAACGAGTCGCTGTAGGTCGTGGACTTAAATGGCAATAGTTTGGGAGCGTTTGGGGAATATTGATTTTTGGAGCCTATCGCGCTACTATTATCACGGAAGGCTGCAAAATCAAAGTACTTACTTTGAAGACTTAAATGGCAATAGTTTTGGAGCGTTTGGGGAATATTGATTTTTGGAGCCTATCGCGCTACTATTATCACGGAAGGCTGCAAAATCAAAGTACTTACTTTGAAGACTTAAGGTGCGGAAACGAGTCGCTGTAGGTCGTGGACTTAAATGGCAATAGTTTGGGAGCGTTTGGGGAATATTGATTTTTGGAGCCTATCGCGCTACTATTATCACGGAAGGCTGCAAAATCAAAGTACTTACTTTGAAGACTTAAGGTGCGGAAACGAGTCGCTATAGGTCGTGGACTTAAATGGCAATAGTTTGGGAGCGTTTGGGGAATATTGATTTCTGGAGCCTATCGCGCTACTATTATCACGGAAGGCTGCAAAATCAAAGTACTTACTTTGAAGACTTAAGGTGCGGAAACGAGTCGCTATAGGTCGTGGACTTAAATGGCAATAGTTTGGGAGCGTTTGGGGAATATTGATTTTTGGAGCCTATCGCGCTACTATTATCACGGAAGGCTGCAAAATCAAAGTACTTACTTTGAAGACTTAAGGTGCGGAAACGAGTCGCTATAGGTCGTGGACTTAAATGGCAATAGTTTGGGAGCGTTTGGGGAATATTGATTTCTGGAGCCTATCGCGCAACTATTATCACGGAAGGCTTTAAAATCAAAGTACTTACTTTAAAGACTTAAGGTGCGGAAACAAGTCGCTATAGGTCGTGGACTTAAATGGCAATAGTTTGGGAGCGTTTGGGGAATATTGATTTATGGAGCCTATCGCGCTACTATTATCACGGAAGGCTGCAAAATCAAATTACTTACTTTGAAGACTTAAGGTGCGGAAACGAGTCGCTAAAGGTCGTGGACTTAAATGGCAATCGTTTGGGAGCGTTTGGGGAATATTGATTTTTGGAGCCTATCGCTACTATTGTCACGGAAGGCTGCAAAATCAAAGTACTAACTTTGAAGACTTAAGGTGCAGAAACGAGTCGCTATAGGTCGTGGACTTAAATTGCAATAGTTTGGGAGCGTTTGGGGAATATTGATTTTTGGAGCCTATCGCTACTATTGTCACGGAAGGCTTCAAAATCAAAGTACTTACTTTGAAGACTTAAGGTGCGGAAACGAGTCGCTATAGGTCGTGGACTTAAATGGCAATAGTTTGGGAGCGTTTGGGGAATATTGATTTTTAGAGCCTATCGCGCTACTATTATCACGGAAGGCTGCAAAATCAAAGTACTTACTTTGAAGACTTAAGGTGCGGAAACGAGTCGCTAAAGGTCGTGGACTTAAATGGCAATAGTTTGGGAGCGTTTGGGGAATATTGATTTCTGGAGCCTATCGCGCTACTATTATCACGGAAGGCTGCAAAATCAAAGTACTTACTTTGAAGACTTAAGGTGCGGAAACGATTCGCTATAGGTCGTGGATTTAAATGGCAATAGTTTGGGAGCGTTTGGGGAATATTGATTTCTGGAGCCTATCGCGCTACTATTATCACGGAAGGCTGCAAAATCAAAGTACTTACTTTGAAGACTTAAGGTGCGGAAACGAGTCGCTATAGGTCGTGGACTTAAATGGCAATAGTTTGGGAGCGTTTGGGGAATATTGATTTTTAGAGCCTATCGCTACTATTGTCACGGAAGGCTGCAAAATCAAAGTACTTACTTTGAAGACTTAAGGTGCGGAAACGAGTCGCTATAGGTCGTGGACTTAAATGGCAATCGTTTTGGAGCGTTTGGGGAATATTGATTTTTGGAGCCTATCGCTACTATTGTCACGGAAGGCTTCAAAATCAAAGTACTTACTTTGAAGACTTAAGGTGCGGAAACGAGTCGCTATAGGTCGTGGACTTAAATGGCAATAGTTTGGGAGCGTTTGGGGAATATTGATTTTTGGAGCCTATCGCGCTACTATAATCACGGAAGGCTGCAAAATCAAAGTACTTACTTTGAAGACTTAAGGTGCGGAAACGAGTCGCTATAGGTCGTGGACTTAAATGGCAATAGTTTGGGAGCGTTTGGGGAATATTGATTTTTGGAGCCCATCGCGCTACTATTATCACGGAAGGCTGCAAAATCAAAGTACTTACTTTGAAGACTTAAGGTGCGGAAACGAGTCGCTATAGGTCGTGGACTTAAATGGCAATAGTTTGGGAGCGTTTGGGGAATATTGATTTTTGGAGCCTATCGCTACTATTGTCACGAAAGGCTTCAAAATCAAAGTACTTACTTGAAGACTTAAGGTGCGGAAACGAGTCGCTATAGGTCGTGGACTTACATGGCAATAGTTTGGGAGCGTTTGGGGAATATTGATTTTTGGAGCCTACTATTGTCACGGAAGGCTTCAAAATCAAAGTACTTACTTTGAAGTCTTAAGGTGCGGAAACGAGTCGCTATAGGTCGTGGACTTAAATGGCAATAGTTTGGGAGCGTTTGGGGAATATTGATTTTTGGAGCCTATCGCTACTATTGTCACGGAAGGCTTCAAAATCAAAGTACTTACTTTGAAGACTTAAGGTGCGGAAACGAGTCGCTATAGGTCGTGGACTTAAATGGCAATAGTTTGGGAGCGTTTGGGGAATATTGATTTTTGGAGCCTATCGCGCTACTATAATCACGGAAGGCTGCAAAATCAAAGTACTTACTTTGAAGACTTAAGGTGCGGAAACGAGTCGCTAGGTCAAGGACTTAAATGGCAATAGTTTTGGAGCGTTTGGGGAATATTGATTTTCGAGCCTATGGGAGGGAGGGACATACCTATTGTCACGGAACGCTCCAAAATCAAAGTACTTACTTTGAAGACTTAACGTGCGGAAACGAGTCGCTATAGGTCGTGGACTTAAATGGCACTAGTTTGGGAGCGTTTGGGGAATATTGATTTTTGGAGCCTATCGCGCTACTATTATCACGGAAGGCTGCAAAATCAAAGAACTTACTTTGAAGACTTAAGGTGCGGAAACGAGTCGCTGTAGGTCGTGGACTTAAATGGCAATAGTTTGGGAGCGTTTGGGGAATATTGATTTATGAAGCCTATCGCGCTACTATTATCACGGAAGGCTGCAAAATCAAAGTACTTACTTTGAAGACTTAAGGTGCGGAAACGAGTCGCTATAGGTCGTGGACTTAAATGGCAATAGTTTGGGAGCGTTTGGGGAATATTGATTTCTGGAGCCTATCGCGCAACTATTATCACGGAAGGCTTTAAAATCAAAGTACTTACTTTGAAGACTTAAGGTGCGGAAACAAGTCGCTATAGGTCGTGGACTTAAATGGCAATAGTTTGGGAGCGTTTGGGGAATATTGATTTATGGAGCCTATCGAGCTACTATTATCACGGAAGGCTGCAAAATCAAATTACTTACTTTGAAGACTTAAGGTGCGGAAACGAGTCGCTAAAGGTCGTGGACTTAAATGGCAATCGTTTGGGAGCGTTTGGGGAATATTGATTTTTGGAGCCTATCGCTACTATTGTCACGGAAGGCTGCAAAATCAAAGTACTAACTTTGAAGACTTAAGGTGCAGAAACGAGTCGCTATAGGTCGTGGATTAAAATTGCAATAGTTTGGGAGCGTTTGGGGAATATTGATTTTTGGAGCCTATCGCTACTATTGTCACGGAAGGCTTCAAAATCAAAGTACTTACTTTGAAGACTTAAGGTGCGGAAACGAGTCGCTATAGGTCGTGGACTTAAATGGCAATAGTTTGGGAGCGTTTGGGGAATATTGATTTTTAGAGCCTATCGCGCTACTATTATCACGGAAGGCTGCAAAATCAAAGTACTTACTTTGAAGACTTAAGGTGCGGAAACGAGTCGCTAAAGGTCGTGGACTTAAATGGCAATAGTTTGGGAGCGTTCGGGGAATATTGATTTTTGGAGCCTATCGCGCTACTATTATCACGGAAGGCTGCAAAATCAAAGTACTTACTTTGAAGACTTAAGGTGCGGAAACGATTCGCTATAGGTCGTGGATTTAAATGGCAATAGTTTGGGAGCGTTTGGGGAATATTGATTTCTGGAGCCTATCGCGCTACTATTATCACGGAAGGCTGCAAAATCAAAGTACTTACTTTGAAGACTTAAGGTGCGGAAACGAGTCGCTATAGGTCGTGGACTTAAATGGCAATAGTTTGGGAGCGTTTGGGGAATATTGATTTTTAGAGCCTATCGCTACTATTGTCACGGAAGGCTGCAAAATCAAAGTACTTACTTTGAAGACTTAAGGTGCGGAAACGAGTCGCTATGGGTCGTGGACTTAAATGGCAATCGTTTTGGAGCGTTTGGGGAATATTGATTTTTGGAGCCTATCGCTACTATTGTCACGGAAGGCTTCAAAATCAAAGTACTTACTTTGAAGACTTAAGGTGCGGAAACGAGTCGCTATAGGTCGTGGACTTAAATGGCAATAGTTTGGGAGCGTTTGGGGAATATTGATTTTTGGAGCCTATCGCTACTATTGTCACGGAAGGCTTCAAAATCAAAGTACTTACTTTGAAGACTTAAGGTGCGGAAACGAGTCGCTATAGGTCGTGGACTTAAATGGCAATAGTTTGGGAGCGTTTGGGGAATATTGATTTTTGGAGCCCATCGCGCTACTATTATCACGGAAGGCTGCAAAATCAAAGTACTTACTTTGAAGACTTAAGGTGCGGAAACGAGTCGCTATAGGTCGTGGACTTAAATGGCAATAGTTTGGGAGCGTTTGGGGAATATTGATTTTTGGAGCCTATCGCTACTATTGTCACGAAAGGCTTCAAAATCAAAGTACTTACTTGAAGACTTAAGGTGCGGAAACGAGTCGCTATAGGTCGTGGACTTAAATGGCAATAGTTTGGGAGCGTTTGGGGAATATTGATTTTTGGAGCCTACTATTGTCACGGAAGGCTTCAAAATCAAAGTACTTACTTTGAAGTCTTAAGGTGCGGAAACGAGTCGCTATAGGTCGTGGACTTAAATGGCAATAGTTTGGGAGCGTTTGGGGAATATTGATTTTTGGAGCCTATCGCTACTATTGTCACGGAAGGCTTCAAAATCAAAGTACTTACTTTGAAGACTTAAGGTGCGGAAACGAGTCGCTATAGGTCGTGGACTTAAATGGCAATAGTTTGGGAGCGTTTGGGGAATATTGATTTTTGGAGCCTATCGCGCTACTATAATCACGGAAGGCTGCAAAATCAAAGTACTTACTTTGAAGACTTAAGGTGCGGAAACGAGTCGCTAGGTCAAGGACTTAAATGGCAATAGTTTTGGAGCGTTTGGGGAATATTGATTTTCGAGCCTATGGGAGGGAGGGACATACCTATTGTCACGGAACGCTCCAAAATCAAAGTACTTACTTTGAAGACTTAACGTGCGGAAACGAGTCGCTATAGGTCGTGGACTTAAATGGCACTAGTTTTGGAGCGCTTGGGAAATATTGATTTTCGAGCCTATGGGAGGGAGGGACATACCTATTGTCACGGAACGCTCCAAAATCAAAGTACTTACTTTGAAGGCTTAAATTGCGGAAACGAGTCGCTATAGGTCGTGGACTTAAATGGCAACCGTTTGGGAGCGTTTGGGGAATATTGATTTTTGGAGCCTATCGCTACTATTGTCACGGAAGGCTTCAAAATCAAAGTACTTACTTTGAAGACTTAAGGTGCGGAAACGAGTCGCTATAGGTCGTGGACTTAAATGGCAATAGTTTGGGAGCGTTTGGGGAATATTGATTTTTGGAGCCCATCGCGCTACTATTATCACGGAAGGCTGCAAAATCAAAGTACTTACTTTGAAGACTTAAGGTGCGGAAACGATTCGCTATAGGTCGTGGATTTAAATGGCAATAGTTTGGGAGCGTTTGGGGAATATTGATTTCTGGAGCCTATCGCGCTACTATTATCACGGAAGGCTGCAAAATCAAAGTACTTACTTTGAAGACTTAAGGTGCGGAAACGAGTCGCTATAGGTCGTGGACTTAAATGGCAATAGTTTGGGAGCGTTTGGGGAATATTGATTTTTAGAGCCTATCGCTACTATTGTCACGGAAGGCTGCAAAATCAAAGTACTTACTTTGAAGACTTAAGGTGCGGAAACGAGTCGCTATGGGTCGTGGACTTAAATGGCAATCGTTTTGGAGCGTTTGGGGAATATTGATTTTTGGAGCCTATCGCTACTATTGTCACGGAAGGCTTCAAAATCAAAGTACTTACTTTGAAGACTTAAGGTGCGGAAACGAGTCGCTATAGGTCGTGGACTTAAATGGCAATAGTTTGGGAGCGTTTGGGGAATATTGATTTTTGGAGCCTATCGCTACTATTGTCACGGAAGGCTTCAAAATCAAAGTACTTACTTTGAAGACTTAAGGTGCGGAAACGAGTCGCTATAGGTCGTGGACTTAAATGGCAATAGTTTGGGAGCGTTTGGGGAATATTGATTTTTGGAGCCCATCGCGCTACTATTATCACGGAAGGCTGCAAAATCAAAGTACTTACTTTGAAGACTTAAGGTGCGGAAACGAGTCGCTATAGGTCGTGGACTTAAATGGCAATAGTTTGGGAGCGTTTGGGGAATATTGATTTTTGGAGCCTATCGCTACTATTGTCACGAAAGGCTTCAAAATCAAAGTACTTACTTGAAGACTTAAGGTGCGGAAACGAGTCGCTATAGGTCGTGGACTTAAATGGCAATAGTTTGGGAGCGTTTGGGGAATATTGATTTTTGGAGCCTACTATTGTCACGGAAGGCTTCAAAATCAAAGTACTTACTTTGAAGTCTTAAGGTGCGGAAACGAGTCGCTATAGGTCGTGGACTTAAATGGCAATAGTTTGGGAGCGTTTGGGGAATATTGATTTTTGGAGCCTATCGCTACTATTGTCACGGAAGGCTTCAAAATCAAAGTACTTACTTTGAAGACTTAAGGTGCGGAAACGAGTCGCTATAGGTCGTGGACTTAAATGGCAATAGTTTGGGAGCGTTTGGGGAATATTGATTTTTGGAGCCTATCGCGCTACTATAATCACGGAAGGCTGCAAAATCAAAGTACTTACTTTGAAGACTTAAGGTGCGGAAACGAGTCGCTAGGTCAAGGACTTAAATGGCAATAGTTTTGGAGCGTTTGGGGAATATTGATTTTCGAGCCTATGGGAGGGAGGGACATACCTATTGTCACGGAACGCTCCAAAATCAAAGTACTTACTTTGAAGACTTAACGTGCGGAAACGAGTCGCTATAGGTCGTGGACTTAAATGGCACTAGTTTTGGAGCGCTTGGGAAATATTGATTTTCGAGCCTATGGGAGGGAGGGACATACCTATTGTCACGGAACGCTCCAAAATCAAAGTACTTACTTTGAAGGCTTAAATTGCGGAAACGAGTCGCTATAGGTCGTGGACTTAAATGGCAACCGTTTGGGAGCGTTTGGGGAATATTGATTTTTGGAGCCTATCGCTACTATTGTCACGGAAGGCTTCAAAATCAAAGTACTTACTTTGAAGACTTAAGGTGCGGAAACGAGTCGCTATAGGTCGTGGACTTAAATGGCAATAGTTTGGGAGCGTTTGGGGAATATTGATTTTTGGAGCCCATCGCGCTACTATTATCACGGAAGGCTGCAAAATCAAAGTACTTACTTTGAAGACTTAAGGTGCGGAAACGAGTCGCTATAGGTCGTGGACTTAAATGGCAATAGTTTGGGAGCGTTTGGGGAATATTGATTTTTGGAGCCTATCGCTACTATTGTCACGAAAGGCTTCAAAATCAAAGTACTTACTTGAAGACTTAAGGTGCGGAAACGAGTCGCTATAGGTCGTGGACTTAAATGGCAATAGTTTGGGAGCGTTTGGGGAATATTGATTTTTAGAGCCTATCGCTACTATTGTCACGGAAGGCTGCAAAATCAAAGTACTTACTTTGAAGACTTAAGGTGCGGAAACGAGTCGCTATGGGTCGTGGACTTAAATGGCAATCGTTTTGGAGCGTTTGGGGAATATTGATTTTTGGAGCCTATCGCTACTATTGTCACGGAAGGCTTCAAAATCAAAGTACTTACTTTGAAGACTTAAGGTGCGGAAACGAGTCGCTATAGGTCGTGGACTTAAATGGCAATAGTTTGGGAGCGTTTGGGGAATATTGATTTTTGGAGCCTATCGCTACTATTGTCACGGAAGGCTTCAAAATCAAAGTACTTACTTTGAAGACTTAAGGTGCGGAAACGAGTCGCTATAGGTCGTGGACTTAAATGGCAATAGTTTGGGAGCGTTTGGGGAATATTGATTTTTGGAGCCTATCGCTACTATTGTCACGGAAGGCTTCAAATCAAAGTACTTACTTTGAAGACTTAAGGTGCGGAAACGAGTCGCTTTAAGTCGTGGACTTAAATGGCAATAGTTTGGGAGCGTTTGGGGAATATTGATTTCTGGAGCCTATCGCGCAACTATTATCACGGAAGGCTTTAAAATCAAAGTACTTACTTTGAAGACTTAAGGTGCGGAAACGAGTCGCTATAGGTCGTGGACTTAAATGGCAATAGTTTGGGAGCGTTTGGGGAATATTGATTTATGGAGCCTATCGCGCTACTATTATCACGGAAGGCTGCAAAATCAAAGTACTTTCTTTGAAGACTTAAGGTGCGGAAACGAGTCGCTAAAGGTCGTGGACTTAAATGGCAATAGTTTGGGAGCGTTTGGGGAATATTGATTTTTGGAGCCTATCGCTACTATTGTCACGGAAGGCTGCAAAATCAAAGTACTTACTTTGAAGACTTAAGGTGCAGAAACGAGTCGCTATAGGTCGTGGACTTAAATGGCACTAGTTTTGGAGCGTTTGGAAAATATTGATTGTCGAGCCTATGGGAGGGAGGGACATACCTATTGTCACGGAACGCTCCAAAATCAAAGTACTTACTTTGAAGGCTTAAATTGCGGAAACGAGTCGCTATAGGTCGTGGACTTAAATGGCAACCGTTTGGGAGCGTTTGGGGAATATTGATTTTTGGAGCCTATCGCTACTATTGTCACGGAAGGCTGCAAAATCAAAGTACTTACTCTGAAGACTTAAGGTGCAGAAACGAGTCGCTATAGGTAGTGGACTTAAATTGCAATAGTTTGGGAGCGTTTGGGGAATATTGATTTTTGGAGCCTATCGCTACTATTGTCACGGAAGGCTGCAAAATCAAAGTACTTACTTTGAAGGCTTAAATTGCGGAAACGAGTCGCTATAGGTCGTGGACTTAAATGGCAACCGTGTGGGAGCGTTTGGGGAATATTGATTTTTGGAGCCTATCGCTACTATTGTCACGGAAGGCTTCAAAATCAAAGTACTTACTTTGAAGACTTAAGGTGCGGAAACGAGTCGCTATAGGTCGTGGACTTAAATGGCAATAGTTTGGGAGCGTTTGGGGAATATTGATTTTTGGAGCCCATCGCGCTACTATTATCACGGAAGGCTGCAAAATCAAAGTACTTACTTTGAAGACTTAAGGTGCGGAAACGAGTCGCTATAGGTCGTGGACTTAAATGGCAATAGTTTGGGAGCGTTTGGGGAATATTGATTTTTGGAGCCTATCGCTACTATTGTCACGAAAGGCTTCAAAATCAAAGTACTTACTTGAAGACTTAAGGTGCGGAAACGAGTCGCTATAGGTCGTGGACTTAAATGGCAATAGTTTGGGAGCGTTTGGGGAATATTGATTTTTAGAGCCTATCGCTACTATTGTCACGGAAGGCTGCAAAATCAAAGTACTTACTTTGAAGACTTAAGGTGCGGAAACGAGTCGCTATGGGTCGTGGACTTAAATGGCAATCGTTTTGGAGCGTTTGGGGAATATTGATTTTTGGAGCCTATCGCTACTATTGTCACGGAAGGCTTCAAAATCAAAGTACTTACTTTGAAGACTTAAGGTGCGGAAACGAGTCGCTATAGGTCGTGGACTTAAATGGCAATAGTTTGGGAGCGTTTGGGGAATATTGATTTATGGAGCCTATCGAGCTACTATTATCACGGAAGGCTGCAAAATCAAATTACTTACTTTGAAGACTTAAGGTGCGGAAACGAGTCGCTAAAGGTCGTGGACTTAAATGGCAATCGTTTGGGAGCGTTTGGGGAATATTGATTTTTGGAGCCTATCGCTACTATTGTCACGGAAGGCTGCAAAATCAAAGTACTAACTTTGAAGACTTAAGGTGCAGAAACGAGTCGCTATAGGTCGTGGACTTAAATTGCAATAGTTTGGGAGCGTTTGGGGAATATTGATTTTTGGAGCCTATCGCTACTATTGTCACGGAAGGCTTCAAAATCAAAGTACTTACTTTGAAGACTTAAGGTGCGGAAACGAGTCGCTATAGGTCGTGGACTTAAATGGCAATAGTTTGGGAGCGTTTGGGGAATATTGATTTTTAGAGCCTATCGCGCTACTATTATCACGGAAGGCTGCAAAATCAAAGTACTTACTTTGAAGACTTAAGGTGCGGAAACGAGTCGCTAAAGGTCGTGGACTTAAATGGCAATAGTTTGGGAGCGTTCGGGGAATATTGATTTTTGGAGCCTATCGCGCTACTATTATCACGGAAGGCTGCAAAATCAAAGTACTTACTTTGAAGACTTAAGGTGCGGAAACGATTCGCTATAGGTCGTGGATTTAAATGGCAATAGTTTGGGAGCGTTTGGGGAATATTGATTTCTGGAGCCTATCGCGCTACTATTATCACGGAAGGCTGCAAAATCAAAGTACTTACTTTGAAGACTTAAGGTGCGGAAACGAGTCGCTATAGGTCGTGGACTTAAATGGCAATAGTTTGGGAGCGTTTGGGGAATATTGATTTTTAGAGCCTATCGCTACTATTGTCACGGAAGGCTGCAAAATCAAAGTACTTACTTTGAAGACTTAAGGTGCGGAAACGAGTCGCTATGGGTCGTGGACTTAAATGGCAATCGTTTTGGAGCGTTTGGGGAATATTGATTTTTGGAGCCTATCGCTACTATTGTCACGGAAGGCTTCAAAATCAAAGTACTTACTTTGAAGACTTAAGGTGCGGAAACGAGTCGCTATAGGTCGTGGACTTAAATGGCAATAGTTTGGGAGCGTTTGGGGAATATTGATTTTTGGAGCCTATCGCTACTATTGTCACGGAAGGCTTCAAAATCAAAGTACTTACTTTGAAGACTTAAGGTGCGGAAACGAGTCGCTATAGGTCGTGGACTTAAATGGCAATAGTTTGGGAGCGTTTGGGGAATATTGATTTTTGGAGCCCATCGCGCTACTATTATCACGGAAGGCTGCAAAATCAAAGTACTTACTTTGAAGACTTAAGGTGCGGAAACGAGTCGCTATAGGTCGTGGACTTAAATGGCAATAGTTTGGGAGCGTTTGGGGAATATCGATTTTTGGAGCCTATCGCTACTATTGTCACGAAAGGCTTCAAAATCAAAGTACTTACTTGAAGACTTAAGGTGCGGAAACGAGTCGCTATAGGTCGTGGACTTAAATGGCAATAGTTTGGGAGCGTTTGGGGAATATTGATTTTTGGAGCCTACTATTGTCACGGAAGGCTTCAAAATCAAAGTACTTACTTTGAAGTCTTAAGGTGCGGAAACGAGTCGCTATAGGTCGTGGACTTAAATGGCAATAGTTTGGGAGCGTTTGGGGAATATTGATTTTTGGAGCCTATCGCTACTATTGTCACGGAAGGCTTCAAAATCAAAGTACTTACTTTGAAGACTTAAGGTGCGGAAACGAGTCGCTATAGGTCGTGGACTTAAATGGCAATAGTTTGGGAGCGTTTGGGGAATATTGATTTTTGGAGCCTATCGCGCTACTATAATCACGGAAGGCTGCAAAATCAAAGTACTTACTTTGAAGACTTAAGGTGCGGAAACGAGTCGCTAGGTCAAGGACTTAAATGGCAATAGTTTTGGAGCGTTTGGGGAATATTGATTTTCGAGCCTATGGGAGGGAGGGACTTACCTATTGTCACGGAACGCTCCAAAATCAAAGTACTTACTTTGAAGACTTAACGTGCGGAAACGAGTCGCTATAGGTCGTGGACTTAAATGGCAATAGTTTGGGAGCGTTTGGGGAATATTGATTTATGGAGCCTATCGAGCTACTATTATCACGGAAGGCTGCAAAATCAAATTACTTACTTTGAAGACTTAAGGTGCGGAAACGAGTCGCTAAAGGTCGTGGACTTAAATGGCAATCGTTTGGGAGCGTTTGGGGAATATTGATTTTTGGAGCCTATCGCTACTATTGTCACGGAAGGCTTCAAAATCAAAGTACTTACTTTGAAGACTTAAGGTGCGGAAACGAGTCGCTATAGGTCGTGGACTTAAATGGCAATAGTTTGGGAGCGTTTGGGGAATATTGATTTATGGAGCCTATCGAGCTACTATTATCACGGAAGGCTGCAAAATCAAATTACTTACTTTGAAGACTTAAGGTGCGGAAACGAGTCGCTAAAGGTCGTGGACTTAAATGGCAATCGTTTGGGAGCGTTTGGGGAATATTGATTTTTGGAGCCTATCGCTACTATTGTCACGGAAGGCTGCAAAATCAAAGTACTAACTTTGAAGACTTAAGGTGCAGAAACGAGTCGCTATAGGTCGTGGACTTAAATTGCAATAGTTTGGGAGCGTTTGGGGAATATTGATTTTTGGAGCCTATCGCTACTATTGTCACGGAAGGCTTCAACATCAAAGTACTTACTTTGAAGACTTAAGGTGCGGAAACGAGTCGCTATAGGTCGTGGACTTAAATGGCAATAGTTTGGGAGCGTTTGGGGAATATTGATTTTTAGAGCCTATCGCGCTACTATTATCACGGAAGGCTGCAAAATCAAAGTACTTACTTTGAAGACTTAAGGTGCGGAAACGAGTCGCTAAAGGTCGTGGACTTAAATGGCAATAGTTTGGGAGCGTTCGGGGAATATTGATTTTTGGAGCCTATCGCGCTACTATTATCACGGAAGGCTGCAAAATCAAAGTACTTACTTTGAAGACTTAAGGTGCGGAAACGATTCGCTATAGGTCGTGGATTTAAATGGCAATAGTTTGGGAGCGTTTGGGGAATATTGATTTCTGGAGCCTATCGCGCTACTATTATCACGGAAGGCTGCAAAATCAAAGTACTTACTTTGAAGACTTAAGGTGCGGAAACGAGTCGCTATAGGTCGTGGACTTAAATGGCAATAGTTTGGGAGCGTTTGGGGAATATTGATTTTTAGAGCCTATCGCTACTATTGTCACGGAAGGCTGCAAAATCAAAGTACTTACTTTGAAGACTTAAGGTGCGGAAACGAGTCGCTATGGGTCGTGGACTTAAATGGCAATCGTTTTGGAGCGTTTGGGGAATATTGATTTTTGGAGCCTATCGCTACTATTGTCACGGAAGGCTTCAAAATCAAAGTACTTACTTTGAAGACTTAAGGTGCGGAAACGAGTCGCTATAGGTCGTGGACTTAAATGGCAATAGTTTGGGAGCGTTTGGGGAATATTGATTTTTGGAGCCTATCGCTACTATTGTCACGGAAGGCTTCAAAATCAAAGTACTTACTTTGAAGACTTAAGGTGCGGAAACGAGTCGCTATAGGTCGTGGACTTAAATGGCAATAGTTTGGGAGCGTTTGGGGAATATTGATTTTTGGAGCCCATCGCGCTACTATTATCACGGAAGGCTGCAAAATCAAAGTACTTACTTTGAAGACTTAAGGTGCGGAAACGAGTCGCTATAGGTCGTGGACTTAAATGGCAATAGTTTGGGAGCGTTTGGGGAATATTGATTTTTGGAGCCTATCGCTACTATTGTCACGAAAGGCTTCAAAATCAAAGTACTTACTTGAAGACTTAAGGTGCGGAAACGAGTCGCTATAGGTCGTGGACTTAAATGGCAATAGTTTGGGAGCGTTTGGGGAATATTGATTTTTGGAGCCTACTATTGTCACGGAAGGCTTCAAAATCAAAGTACTTACTTTGAAGTCTTAAGGTGCGGAAACGAGTCGCTATAGGTCGTGGACTTAAATGGCAATAGTTTGGGAGCGTTTGGGGAATATTGATTTTTGGAGCCTATCGCTACTATTGTCACGGAAGGCTTCAAAATCAAAGTACTTACTTTGAAGACTTAAGGTGCGGAAACGAGTCGCTATAGGTCGTGGACTTAAATGGCAATAGTTTGGGAGCGTTTGGGGAATATTGATTTTTGGAGCCTATCGCTACTATTGTCACGGAAGGCTTCAAAATCAAAGTACTTACTTTGAAGACTTAAGGTGCGGAAACGAGTCGCTATAGGTCGTGGACTTAAATGGCAATAGTTTGGGAGCGTTTGGGGAATATTGATTTTTGGAGCCTATCGCGCTACTATAATCACGGAAAGCTTCAAAATCAAAGTACTTACTTTGAAGACTTAAGGTGCGGAAACGAGTCGCTATAGGTCGTGGACTTAAATGGCAATAGTTTGGGAGCGTTTGGGGAATATTGATTTTTGGAGCCTATCGCTACTATTGTCACGGAAGGCTTCAAAATCAAAGTACTTACTTTGAAGACTTAAGGTGCGGAAACGAGTCGCTATAGGTCGTGGACTTAAATGGCAATAGTTTGGGAGCGTTTGGGGAATATTGATTTTTGGAGCCTATCGCGCTACTATAATCACGGAAGGCTGCAAAATCAAAGTACTTACTTTGAAGACTTAAGGTGCGGAAACGAGTCGCTAGGTCAAGGACTTAAATGGCAATAGTTTTGGAGCGTTTGGGGAATATTGATTTTCGAGCCTATGGGAGGGAGGGACTTACCTATTGTCACGGAACGCTCCAAAATCAAAGTACTTACTTTGAAGACTTAACGTGCGGAAACGAGTCGCTATAGGTCGTGGACTTAAATGGCACTAGTTTTGGAGCGCTTGGGAAATATTGATTTTCGAGCCTATGGGAGGGAGGGACATACCTATTGTCACGGAACGCTCCAAAATCAAAGTACTTACTTTGAAGGCTTAAATTGCGGAAACGAGTCGCTATAGGTCGTGGACTTAAATGGCAACCGTTTGGGAGCGTTTGGGGAATATTGATTTTTGGAGCCTATCGCTACTATTGTCACGGAAGGCTTCAAAATCAAAGTACTTACTTTGAAGACTTAAGGTGCGGAAACGAGTCGCTATAGGTCGTGGACTTAAATGGCAATAGTTTGGGAGCGTTTGGGGAATATTGATTTTTGGAGCCCATCGCGCTACTATTATCACGGAAGGCTGCAAAATCAAAGTACTTACTTTGAAGACTTAAGGTGCGGAAACGAGTCGCTATAGGTCGTGGACTTAAATGGCAATAGTTTGGGAGCGTTTGGGGAATATTGATTTTTGGAGCCTATCGCTACTATTGTCACGAAAGGCTTCAAAATCAAAGTACTTACTTGAAGACTTAAGGTGCGGAAACGAGTCGCTATAGGTCGTGGACTTAAATGGCAATAGTTTGGGAGCGTTTGGGGAATATTGATTTTTGGAGCCTACTATTGTCACGGAAGGCTTCAAAATCAAAGTACTTACTTTGAAGTCTTAAGGTGCGGAAACGAGTCGCTATAGGTCGTGGACTTAAATGGCAATAGTTTGGGAGCGTTTGGGGAATATTGATTTTTGGAGCCTATCGCTACTATTGTCACGGAAGGCTTCAAAATCAAAGTACTTACTTTGAAGACTTAAGGTGCGGAAACGAGTCGCTATAGGTCGTGGACTTAAATGGCAATAGTTTGGGAGCGTTCGGGGAATATTGATTTTTGGAGCCTATCGCGCTACTATTATCACGGAAGGCTTCAAAATCAAAGTACTTACTTTGAAGTCTTAAGGTGCGGAAACGAGTCGCTATAGGTCGTGGACTTAAATGGCAATAGTTTGGGAGCGTTTGGGGAATATTGATTTTTGGAGCCTATCGCTACTATTGTCACGGAAGGCTTCAAAATCAAAGTACTTACTTTGAAGACTTAAGGTGCGGAAACGAGTCGCTATGGGTCGTGGACTTAAATGGCAATCGTTTTGGAGCGTTTGGGGAATATTGATTTTTGGAGCCTATCGCTACTATTGTCACGGAAGGCTTCAAAATCAAAGTACTTACTTTGAAGACTTAAGGTGCGGAAACGAGTCGCTATAGGTCGTGGACTTAAATGGCAATAGTTTGGGAGCGTTTGGGGAATATTGATTTTTGGAGCCTATCGCTACTATTGTCACGGAAGGCTTCAAAATCAAAGTACTTACTTTGAAGACTTAAGGTGCGGAAACGAGTCGCTATAGGTCGTGGACTTAAATGGCAATAGTTTGGGAGCGTTTGGGGAATATTGATTTTTGGAGCCCATCGCGCTACTATTATCACGGAAGGCTGCAAAATCAAAGTACTTACTTTGAAGACTTAAGGTGCGGAAACGAGTCGCTATAGGTCGTGGACTTAAATGGCAATAGTTTGGGAGCGTTTGGGGAATATTGATTTTTGGAGCCTATCGCTACTATTGTCACGAAAGGCTTCAAAATCAAAGTACTTACTTGAAGACTTAAGGTGCGGAAACGAGTCGCTATAGGTCGTGGACTTAAATGGCAATAGTTTGGGAGCGTTTGGGGAATATTGATTTTTGGAGCCTACTATTGTCACGGAAGGCTTCAAAATCAAAGTACTTACTTTGAAGTCTTAAGGTGCGGAAACGAGTCGCTATAGGTCGTGGACTTAAATGGCAATAGTTTGGGAGCGTTTGGGGAATATTGATTTTTGGAGCCTATCGCTACTATTGTCACGGAAGGCTTCAAAATCAAAGTACTTACTTTGAAGACTTAAGGTGCGGAAACGAGTCGCTATAGGTCGTGGACTTAAATGGCAATAGTTTGGGAGCGTTTGGGGAATATTGATTTTTGGAGCCTATCGCGCTACTATAATCACGGAAGGCTGCAAAATCAAAGTACTTACTTTGAAGACTTAAGGTGCGGAAACGAGTCGCTAGGTCAAGGACTTAAATGGCAATAGTTTTGGAGCGTTTGGGGAATATTGATTTTCGAGCCTATGGGAGGGAGGGACATACCTATTGTCACGGAACGCTCCAAAATCAAAGTACTTACTTTGAAGACTTAACGTGCGGAAACGAGTCGCTATAGGTCGTGGACTTAAATGGCACTAGTTTTGGAGCGCTTGGGAAATATTGATTTTCGAGCCTATGGGAGGGAGGGACATACCTATTGTCACGGAACGCTCCAAAATCAAAGTACTTACTTTGAAGGCTTAAATTGCGGAAACGAGTCGCTATAGGTCGTGGACTTAAATGGCAACCGTTTGGGAGCGTTTGGGGAATATTGATTTTTGGAGCCTATCGCTACTATTGTCACGGAAGGCTTCAAAATCAAAGTACTTACTTTGAAGACTTAAGGTGCGGAAACGAGTCGCTATAGGTCGTGGACTTAAATGGCAATAGTTTGGGAGCGTTTGGGGAATATTGATTTTTGGAGCCCATCGCGCTACTATTATCACGGAAGGCTGCAAAATCAAAGTACTTACTTTGAAGACTTAAGGTGCGGAAACGATTCGCTATAGGTCGTGGATTTAAATGGCAATAGTTTGGGAGCGTTTGGGGAATATTGATTTCTGGAGCCTATCGCGCTACTATTATCACGGAAGGCTGCAAAATCAAAGTACTTACTTTGAAGACTTAAGGTGCGGAAACGAGTCGCTATAGGTCGTGGACTTAAATGGCAATAGTTTGGGAGCGTTTGGGGAATATTGATTTTTAGAGCCTATCGCTACTATTGTCACGGAAGGCTGCAAAATCAAAGTACTTACTTTGAAGACTTAAGGTGCGGAAACGAGTCGCTATGGGTCGTGGACTTAAATGGCAATCGTTTTGGAGCGTTTGGGGAATATTGATTTTTGGAGCCTATCGCTACTATTGTCACGGAAGGCTTCAAAATCAAAGTACTTACTTTGAAGACTTAAGGTGCGGAAACGAGTCGCTATAGGTCGTGGACTTAAATGGCAATAGTTTGGGAGCGTTTGGGGAATATTGATTTTTGGAGCCTATCGCTACTATTGTCACGGAAGGCTTCAAAATCAAAGTACTTACTTTGAAGACTTAAGGTGCGGAAACGAGTCGCTATAGGTCGTGGACTTAAATGGCAATAGTTTGGGAGCGTTTGGGGAATATTGATTTTTGGAGCCCATCGCGCTACTATTATCACGGAAGGCTGCAAAATCAAAGTACTTACTTTGAAGACTTAAGGTGCGGAAACGAGTCGCTATAGGTCGTGGACTTAAATGGCAATAGTTTGGGAGCGTTTGGGGAATATTGATTTTTGGAGCCTATCGCTACTATTGTCACGAAAGGCTTCAAAATCAAAGTACTTACTTGAAGACTTAAGGTGCGGAAACGAGTCGCTATAGGTCGTGGACTTAAATGGCAATAGTTTGGGAGCGTTTGGGGAATATTGATTTTTGGAGCCTACTATTGTCACGGAAGGCTTCAAAATCAAAGTACTTACTTTGAAGTCTTAAGGTGCGGAAACGAGTCGCTATAGGTCGTGGACTTAAATGGCAATAGTTTGGGAGCGTTTGGGGAATATTGATTTTTGGAGCCTATCGCTACTATTGTCACGGAAGGCTTCAAAATCAAAGTACTTACTTTGAAGACTTAAGGTGCGGAAACGAGTCGCTATAGGTCGTGGACTTAAATGGCAATAGTTTGGGAGCGTTTGGGGAATATTGATTTTTGGAGCCTATCGCGCTACTATAATCACGGAAGGCTGCAAAATCAAAGTACTTACTTTGAAGACTTAAGGTGCGGAAACGAGTCGCTAGGTCAAGGACTTAAATGGCAATAGTTTTGGAGCGTTTGGGGAATATTGATTTTCGAGCCTATGGGAGGGAGGGACATACCTATTGTCACGGAACGCTCCAAAATCAAAGTACTTACTTTGAAGACTTAACGTGCGGAAACGAGTCGCTATAGGTCGTGGACTTAAATGGCACTAGTTTTGGAGCGCTTGGGAAATATTGATTTTCGAGCCTATGGGAGGGAGGGACATACCTATTGTCACGGAACGCTCCAAAATCAAAGTACTTACTTTGAAGGCTTAAATTGCGGAAACGAGTCGCTATAGGTCGTGGACTTAAATGGCAACCGTTTGGGAGCGTTTGGGGAATATTGATTTTTGGAGCCTATCGCTACTATTGTCACGGAAGGCTTCAAAATCAAAGTACTTACTTTGAAGACTTAAGGTGCGGAAACGAGTCGCTATAGGTCGTGGACTTAAATGGCAATAGTTTGGGAGCGTTTGGGGAATATTGATTTTTGGAGCCCATCGCGCTACTATTATCACGGAAGGCTGCAAAATCAAAGTACTTACTTTGAAGACTTAAGGTGCGGAAACGAGTCGCTATAGGTCGTGGACTTAAATGGCAATAGTTTGGGAGCGTTTGGGGAATATTGATTTTTGGAGCCTATCGCTACTATTGTCACGAAAGGCTTCAAAATCAAAGTACTTACTTGAAGACTTAAGGTGCGGAAACGAGTCGCTATAGGTCGTGGACTTAAATGGCAATAGTTTGGGAGCGTTTGGGGAATATTGATTTTTAGAGCCTATCGCTACTATTGTCACGGAAGGCTGCAAAATCAAAGTACTTACTTTGAAGACTTAAGGTGCGGAAACGAGTCGCTATGGGTCGTGGACTTAAATGGCAATCGTTTTGGAGCGTTTGGGGAATATTGATTTTTGGAGCCTATCGCTACTATTGTCACGGAAGGCTTCAAAATCAAAGTACTTACTTTGAAGACTTAAGGTGCGGAAACGAGTCGCTATAGGTCGTGGACTTAAATGGCAATAGTTTGGGAGCGTTTGGGGAATATTGATTTTTGGAGCCTATCGCTACTATTGTCACGGAAGGCTTCAAAATCAAAGTACTTACTTTGAAGACTTAAGGTGCGGAAACGAGTCGCTATAGGTCGTGGACTTAAATGGCAATAGTTTGGGAGCGTTTGGGGAATATTGATTTTTGGAGCCTATCGCTACTATTGTCACGGAAGGCTTCAAATCAAAGTACTTACTTTGAAGACTTAAGGTGCGGAAACGAGTCGCTTTAAGTCGTGGACTTAAATGGCAATAGTTTGGGAGCGTTTGGGGAATATTGATTTCTGGAGCCTATCGCGCAACTATTATCACGGAAGGCTTTAAAATCAAAGTACTTACTTTGAAGACTTAAGGTGCGGAAACGAGTCGCTATAGGTCGTGGACTTAAATGGCAATAGTTTGGGAGCGTTTGGGGAATATTGATTTATGGAGCCTATCGCGCTACTATTATCACGGAAGGCTGCAAAATCAAAGTACTTTCTTTGAAGACTTAAGGTGCGGAAACGAGTCGCTAAAGGTCGTGGACTTAAATGGCAATAGTTTGGGAGCGTTTGGGGAATATTGATTTTTGGAGCCTATCGCTACTATTGTCACGGAAGGCTGCAAAATCAAAGTACTTACTTTGAAGACTTAAGGTGCAGAAACGAGTCGCTATAGGTCGTGGACTTAAATGGCACTAGTTTTGGAGCGTTTGGAAAATATTGATTGTCGAGCCTATGGGAGGGAGGGACATACCTATTGTCACGGAACGCTCCAAAATCAAAGTACTTACTTTGAAGGCTTAAATTGCGGAAACGAGTCGCTATAGGTCGTGGACTTAAATGGCAACCGTTTGGGAGCGTTTGGGGAATATTGATTTTTGGAGCCTATCGCTACTATTGTCACGGAAGGCTGCAAAATCAAAGTACTTACTCTGAAGACTTAAGGTGCAGAAACGAGTCGCTATAGGTAGTGGACTTAAATTGCAATAGTTTGGGAGCGTTTGGGGAATATTGATTTTTGGAGCCTATCGCTACTATTGTCACGGAAGGCTGCAAAATCAAAGTACTTACTTTGAAGGCTTAAATTGCGGAAACGAGTCGCTATAGGTCGTGGACTTAAATGGCAACCGTGTGGGAGCGTTTGGGGAATATTGATTTTTGGAGCCTATCGCTACTATTGTCACGGAAGGCTTCAAAATCAAAGTACTTACTTTGAAGACTTAAGGTGCGGAAACGAGTCGCTATAGGTCGTGGACTTAAATGGCAATAGTTTGGGAGCGTTTGGGGAATATTGATTTTTGGAGCCCATCGCGCTACTATTATCACGGAAGGCTGCAAAATCAAAGTACTTACTTTGAAGACTTAAGGTGCGGAAACGAGTCGCTATAGGTCGTGGACTTAAATGGCAATAGTTTGGGAGCGTTTGGGGAATATTGATTTTTGGAGCCTATCGCTACTATTGTCACGAAAGGCTTCAAAATCAAAGTACTTACTTGAAGACTTAAGGTGCGGAAACGAGTCGCTATAGGTCGTGGACTTAAATGGCAATAGTTTGGGAGCGTTTGGGGAATATTGATTTTTAGAGCCTATCGCTACTATTGTCACGGAAGGCTGCAAAATCAAAGTACTTACTTTGAAGACTTAAGGTGCGGAAACGAGTCGCTATGGGTCGTGGACTTAAATGGCAATCGTTTTGGAGCGTTTGGGGAATATTGATTTTTGGAGCCTATCGCTACTATTGTCACGGAAGGCTTCAAAATCAAAGTACTTACTTTGAAGACTTAAGGTGCGGAAACGAGTCGCTATAGGTCGTGGACTTAAATGGCAATAGTTTGGGAGCGTTTGGGGAATATTGATTTATGGAGCCTATCGAGCTACTATTATCACGGAAGGCTGCAAAATCAAATTACTTACTTTGAAGACTTAAGGTGCGGAAACGAGTCGCTAAAGGTCGTGGACTTAAATGGCAATCGTTTGGGAGCGTTTGGGGAATATTGATTTTTGGAGCCTATCGCTACTATTGTCACGGAAGGCTGCAAAATCAAAGTACTAACTTTGAAGACTTAAGGTGCAGAAACGAGTCGCTATAGGTCGTGGACTTAAATTGCAATAGTTTGGGAGCGTTTGGGGAATATTGATTTTTGGAGCCTATCGCTACTATTGTCACGGAAGGCTTCAAAATCAAAGTACTTACTTTGAAGACTTAAGGTGCGGAAACGAGTCGCTATAGGTCGTGGACTTAAATGGCAATAGTTTGGGAGCGTTTGGGGAATATTGATTTTTAGAGCCTATCGCGCTACTATTATCACGGAAGGCTGCAAAATCAAAGTACTTACTTTGAAGACTTAAGGTGCGGAAACGAGTCGCTAAAGGTCGTGGACTTAAATGGCAATAGTTTGGGAGCGTTCGGGGAATATTGATTTTTGGAGCCTATCGCGCTACTATTATCACGGAAGGCTGCAAAATCAAAGTACTTACTTTGAAGACTTAAGGTGCGGAAACGATTCGCTATAGGTCGTGGATTTAAATGGCAATAGTTTGGGAGCGTTTGGGGAATATTGATTTCTGGAGCCTATCGCGCTACTATTATCACGGAAGGCTGCAAAATCAAAGTACTTACTTTGAAGACTTAAGGTGCGGAAACGAGTCGCTATAGGTCGTGGACTTAAATGGCAATAGTTTGGGAGCGTTTGGGGAATATTGATTTTTAGAGCCTATCGCTACTATTGTCACGGAAGGCTGCAAAATCAAAGTACTTACTTTGAAGACTTAAGGTGCGGAAACGAGTCGCTATGGGTCGTGGACTTAAATGGCAATCGTTTTGGAGCGTTTGGGGAATATTGATTTTTGGAGCCTATCGCTACTATTGTCACGGAAGGCTTCAAAATCAAAGTACTTACTTTGAAGACTTAAGGTGCGGAAACGAGTCGCTATAGGTCGTGGACTTAAATGGCAATAGTTTGGGAGCGTTTGGGGAATATTGATTTTTGGAGCCTATCGCTACTATTGTCACGGAAGGCTTCAAAATCAAAGTACTTACTTTGAAGACTTAAGGTGCGGAAACGAGTCGCTATAGGTCGTGGACTTAAATGGCAATAGTTTGGGAGCGTTTGGGGAATATTGATTTTTGGAGCCCATCGCGCTACTATTATCACGGAAGGCTGCAAAATCAAAGTACTTACTTTGAAGACTTAAGGTGCGGAAACGAGTCGCTATAGGTCGTGGACTTAAATGGCAATAGTTTGGGAGCGTTTGGGGAATATCGATTTTTGGAGCCTATCGCTACTATTGTCACGAAAGGCTTCAAAATCAAAGTACTTACTTGAAGACTTAAGGTGCGGAAACGAGTCGCTATAGGTCGTGGACTTAAATGGCAATAGTTTGGGAGCGTTTGGGGAATATTGATTTTTGGAGCCTACTATTGTCACGGAAGGCTTCAAAATCAAAGTACTTACTTTGAAGTCTTAAGGTGCGGAAACGAGTCGCTATAGGTCGTGGACTTAAATGGCAATAGTTTGGGAGCGTTTGGGGAATATTGATTTTTGGAGCCTATCGCTACTATTGTCACGGAAGGCTTCAAAATCAAAGTACTTACTTTGAAGACTTAAGGTGCGGAAACGAGTCGCTATAGGTCGTGGACTTAAATGGCAATAGTTTGGGAGCGTTTGGGGAATATTGATTTTTGGAGCCTATCGCGCTACTATAATCACGGAAGGCTGCAAAATCAAAGTACTTACTTTGAAGACTTAAGGTGCGGAAACGAGTCGCTAGGTCAAGGACTTAAATGGCAATAGTTTTGGAGCGTTTGGGGAATATTGATTTTCGAGCCTATGGGAGGGAGGGACTTACCTATTGTCACGGAACGCTCCAAAATCAAAGTACTTACTTTGAAGACTTAACGTGCGGAAACGAGTCGCTATAGGTCGTGGACTTAAATGGCAATAGTTTGGGAGCGTTTGGGGAATATTGATTTATGGAGCCTATCGAGCTACTATTATCACGGAAGGCTGCAAAATCAAATTACTTACTTTGAAGACTTAAGGTGCGGAAACGAGTCGCTAAAGGTCGTGGACTTAAATGGCAATCGTTTGGGAGCGTTTGGGGAATATTGATTTTTGGAGCCTATCGCTACTATTGTCACGGAAGGCTTCAAAATCAAAGTACTTACTTTGAAGACTTAAGGTGCGGAAACGAGTCGCTATAGGTCGTGGACTTAAATGGCAATAGTTTGGGAGCGTTTGGGGAATATTGATTTATGGAGCCTATCGAGCTACTATTATCACGGAAGGCTGCAAAATCAAATTACTTACTTTGAAGACTTAAGGTGCGGAAACGAGTCGCTAAAGGTCGTGGACTTAAATGGCAATCGTTTGGGAGCGTTTGGGGAATATTGATTTTTGGAGCCTATCGCTACTATTGTCACGGAAGGCTGCAAAATCAAAGTACTAACTTTGAAGACTTAAGGTGCAGAAACGAGTCGCTATAGGTCGTGGACTTAAATTGCAATAGTTTGGGAGCGTTTGGGGAATATTGATTTTTGGAGCCTATCGCTACTATTGTCACGGAAGGCTTCAACATCAAAGTACTTACTTTGAAGACTTAAGGTGCGGAAACGAGTCGCTATAGGTCGTGGACTTAAATGGCAATAGTTTGGGAGCGTTTGGGGAATATTGATTTTTAGAGCCTATCGCGCTACTATTATCACGGAAGGCTGCAAAATCAAAGTACTTACTTTGAAGACTTAAGGTGCGGAAACGAGTCGCTAAAGGTCGTGGACTTAAATGGCAATAGTTTGGGAGCGTTCGGGGAATATTGATTTTTGGAGCCTATCGCGCTACTATTATCACGGAAGGCTGCAAAATCAAAGTACTTACTTTGAAGACTTAAGGTGCGGAAACGATTCGCTATAGGTCGTGGATTTAAATGGCAATAGTTTGGGAGCGTTTGGGGAATATTGATTTCTGGAGCCTATCGCGCTACTATTATCACGGAAGGCTGCAAAATCAAAGTACTTACTTTGAAGACTTAAGGTGCGGAAACGAGTCGCTATAGGTCGTGGACTTAAATGGCAATAGTTTGGGAGCGTTTGGGGAATATTGATTTTTAGAGCCTATCGCTACTATTGTCACGGAAGGCTGCAAAATCAAAGTACTTACTTTGAAGACTTAAGGTGCGGAAACGAGTCGCTATGGGTCGTGGACTTAAATGGCAATCGTTTTGGAGCGTTTGGGGAATATTGATTTTTGGAGCCTATCGCTACTATTGTCACGGAAGGCTTCAAAATCAAAGTACTTACTTTGAAGACTTAAGGTGCGGAAACGAGTCGCTATAGGTCGTGGACTTAAATGGCAATAGTTTGGGAGCGTTTGGGGAATATTGATTTTTGGAGCCTATCGCTACTATTGTCACGGAAGGCTTCAAAATCAAAGTACTTACTTTGAAGACTTAAGGTGCGGAAACGAGTCGCTATAGGTCGTGGACTTAAATGGCAATAGTTTGGGAGCGTTTGGGGAATATTGATTTTTGGAGCCCATCGCGCTACTATTATCACGGAAGGCTGCAAAATCAAAGTACTTACTTTGAAGACTTAAGGTGCGGAAACGAGTCGCTATAGGTCGTGGACTTAAATGGCAATAGTTTGGGAGCGTTTGGGGAATATTGATTTTTGGAGCCTATCGCTACTATTGTCACGAAAGGCTTCAAAATCAAAGTACTTACTTGAAGGCTTAAGGTGCGGAAACGAGTCGCTATAGGTCGTGGACTTAAATGGCAATAGTTTGGGAGCGTTTGGGGAATATTGATTTTTGGAGCCTACTATTGTCACGGAAGGCTTCAAAATCAAAGTACTTACTTTGAAGTCTTAAGGTGCGGAAACGAGTCGCTATAGGTCGTGGACTTAAATGGCAATAGTTTGGGAGCGTTTGGGGAATATTGATTTTTGGAGCCTATCGCTACTATTGTCACGGAAGGCTTCAAAATCAAAGTACTTACTTTGAAGACTTAAGGTGCGGAAACGAGTCGCTATAGGTCGTGGACTTAAATGGCAATAGTTTGGGAGCGTTTGGGGAATATTGATTTTTGGAGCCTATCGCTACTATTGTCACGGAAGGCTTCAAAATCAAAGTACTTACTTTGAAGACTTAAGGTGCGGAAACGAGTCGCTATAGGTCGTGGACTTAAATGGCAATAGTTTGGGAGCGTTTGGGGAATATTGATTTTTGGAGCCTATCGCGCTACTATAATCACGGAAAGCTTCAAAATCAAAGTACTTACTTTGAAGACTTAAGGTGCGGAAACGAGTCGCTATAGGTCGTGGACTTAAATGGCAATAGTTTGGGAGCGTTTGGGGAATATTGATTTTTGGAGCCTATCGCTACTATTGTCACGGAAGGCTTCAAAATCAAAGTACTTACTTTGAAGACTTAAGGTGCGGAAACGAGTCGCTATAGGTCGTGGACTTAAATGGCAATAGTTTGGGAGCGTTTGGGGAATATTGATTTTTGGAGCCTATCGCGCTACTATAATCACGGAAGGCTGCAAAATCAAAGTACTTACTTTGAAGACTTAAGGTGCGGAAACGAGTCGCTAGGTCAAGGACTTAAATGGCAATAGTTTTGGAGCGTTTGGGGAATATTGATTTTCGAGCCTATGGGAGGGAGGGACTTACCTATTGTCACGGAACGCTCCAAAATCAAAGTACTTACTTTGAAGACTTAACGTGCGGAAACGAGTCGCTATAGGTCGTGGACTTAAATGGCACTAGTTTTGGAGCGCTTGGGAAATATTGATTTTCGAGCCTATGGGAGGGAGGGACATACCTATTGTCACGGAACGCTCCAAAATCAAAGTACTTACTTTGAAGGCTTAAATTGCGGAAACGAGTCGCTATAGGTCGTGGACTTAAATGGCAACCGTTTGGGAGCGTTTGGGGAATATTGATTTTTGGAGCCTATCGCTACTATTGTCACGGAAGGCTTCAAAATCAAAGTACTTACTTTGAAGACTTAAGGTGCGGAAACGAGTCGCTATAGGTCGTGGACTTAAATGGCAATAGTTTGGGAGCGTTTGGGGAATATTGATTTTTGGAGCCCATCGCGCTACTATTATCACGGAAGGCTGCAAAATCAAAGTACTTACTTTGAAGACTTAAGGTGCGGAAACGAGTCGCTATAGGTCGTGGACTTAAATGGCAATAGTTTGGGAGCGTTTGGGGAATATTGATTTTTGGAGCCTATCGCTACTATTGTCACGAAAGGCTTCAAAATCAAAGTACTTACTTGAAGACTTAAGGTGCGGAAACGAGTCGCTATAGGTCGTGGACTTAAATGGCAATAGTTTGGGAGCGTTTGGGGAATATTGATTTTTAGAGCCTATCGCTACTATTGTCACGGAAGGCTGCAAAATCAAAGTACTTACTTTGAAGACTTAAGGTGCGGAAACGAGTCGCTATGGGTCGTGGACTTAAATGGCAATCGTTTTGGAGCGTTTGGGGAATATTGATTTTTGGAGCCTATCGCTACTATTGTCACGGAAGGCTTCAAAATCAAAGTACTTACTTTGAAGACTTAAGGTGCGGAAACGAGTCGCTATAGGTCGTGGACTTAAATGGCAATAGTTTGGGAGCGTTTGGGGAATATTGATTTTTAAAGCCTATCGCTACTATTGTCACGGAAGGCTTCAAAATCAAAGTACTTACTTTGAAGACTTAAGGTGCGGAAACGAGTCGCTATAGGTCGTGGACTTAAATGGCAATAGTTTGGGAGCGTTTGGGGAATATTGATTTTTGGAGCCTATCGCTACTATTGTCACGGAAGGCTTCAAATCAAAGTACTTACTTTGAAGACTTAAGGTGCGGAAACGAGTCGCTTTAAGTCGTGGACTTAAATGGCAATAGTTTGGGAGCGTTTGGGGAATATTGATTTCTGGAGCCTATCGCGCAACTATTATCACGGAAGGCTTTAAAATCAAAGTACTTACTTTGAAGACTTAAGGTGCAGAAACGAGTCGCTATAGGTCGTGGACTTAAATGGCAATAGTTTGGGAGCGTTTGGGGAATATTGATTTCTGGAGCCTATCGCGCTACTATTATCACGGAAGGCTGCAAAATCAAAGTACTTTCTTTGAAGACTTAAGGTGCGGAAACGAGTCGCTAAAGGTCGTGGACTTAAATGGCAATAGTTTGGGAGCGTTTGGGGAATATTGATTTTTGGAGCCTATCGCTACTATTGTCACGGAAGGCTGCAAAATCAAAGTACTTACTTTGAAGACTTAAGGTGCAGAAACGAGTCGCTATAGGTCGTGGACTTAAATGGCACTAGTTTTGGAGCGTTTGGAAAATATTGATTGTCGAGCCTATGGGAGGGAGGGACATACCTATTGTCACGGAACGCTCCAAAATCAAAGTACTTACTTTGAAGGCTTAAATTGCGGAAACGAGTCGCTATAGGTCGTGGACTTAAATGGCAACCGTTTGGGAGCGTTTGGGGAATATTGATTTTTGGAGCCTATCGCTACTATTGTCACGGAAGGCTGCAAAATCAAAGTACTTACTCTGAAGACTTAAGGTGCAGAAACGAGTCGCTATAGGTAGTGGACTTAAATTGCAATAGTTTGGGAGCGTTTGGGGAATATTGATTTTTGGAGCCTATCGCTACTATTGTCACGGAAGGCTGCAAAATCAAAGTACTTACTTTGAAGGCTTAAATTGCGGAAACGAGTCGCTATAGGTCGTGGACTTAAATGGCAACCGTTTGGGAGCGTTTGGGGAATATTGATTTTTGGAGCCTATCGCTACTATTGTCACGGAAGGCTTCAAAATCAAAGTACTTACTTTGAAGACTTAAGATGCGGAAACGAGTCGCTATAGGTCGTGGACTTAAATGGCAATAGTTTGGGAGCGTTTGGGGAATATTGATTTTTGGAGCCCATCGCGCTACTATTATCACGGAAGGCTGCAAAATCAAAGTACTTACTTTGAAGACTTAAGGTGCGGAAACGAGTCGCTATAGGTCGTGGACTTAAATGGCAATAGTTTGGGAGCGTTTGGGGAATATTGATTTTTGGAGCCTATCGCTACTATTGTCACGAAAGGCTTCAAAATCAAAGTACTTACTTGAAGACTTAAGGTGCGGAAACGAGTCGCTATAGGTCGTGGACTTAAATGGCAATAGTTTGGGAGCGTTTGGGGAATATTGATTTTTAGAGCCTATCGCTACTATTGTCACGGAAGGCTGCAAAATCAAAGTACTTACTTTGAAGACTTAAGGTGCGGAAACGAGTCGCTATGGGTCGTGGACTTAAATGGCAATCGTTTTGGAGCGTTTGGGGAATATTGATTTTTGGAGCCTATCGCTACTATTGTCACGGAAGGCTTCAAAATCAAAGTACTTACTTTGAAGACTTAAGGTGCGGAAACGAGTCGCTATAGGTCGTGGACTTAAATGGCAATAGTTTGGGAGCGTTTGGGGAATATTGATTTTTGGAGCCTATCGCTACTATTGTCACGGAAGGCTTCAAAATCAAAGTACTTACTTTGAAGACTTAAGGTGCGGAAACGAGTCGCTATAGGTCGTGGACTTAAATGGCAATAGTTTGGGAGCGTTTGGGGAATATTGATTTTTGGAGCCTATCGCTACTATTGTCACGGAAGGCTTCAAATCAAAGTACTTACTTTGAAGACTTAAGGTGCGGAAACGAGTCGCTTTAAGTCGTGGACTTAAATGGCAACCGTTTGGGAGCGTTTGGGGAATATTGATTTTTGGAGCCTATCGCTACTATTGTCACGGAAGGCTGCAAAATCAAAGTACTTACTCTGAAGACTTAAGGTGCAGAAACGAGTCGCTATAGGTAGTGGACTTAAATTGCAATAGTTTGGGAGCGTTTGGGGAATATTGATTTTTGGAGCCTATCGCTACTATTGTCACGGAAGGCTTCAAAATCAAAGTACTTACTTGAAGACTTAAGGTGCGGAAACGAGTCGCTATAGGTCGTGGACTTAAATGGCAATAGTTTGGGAGCGTTTGGGGAATATTGATTTTTGGAGCCTACTATTGTCACGGAAGGCTTCAAAATCAAAGTACTTACTTTGAAGTCTTAAGGTGCGGAAACGAGTCGCTATAGGTCGTGGACTTAAATGGCAATAGTTTGGGAGCGTTTGGGGAATATTGATTTTTGGAGCCTATCGCTACTATTGTCACGGAAGGCTTCAAAATCAAAGTACTTACTTTGAAGTCTTAAGGTGCGGAAACGAGTCGCTATAGGTCGTGGACTTAAATGGCAATAGTTTGGGAGCGTTTGGGGAATATTGATTTTTGGAGCCTATCGCTACTATTGTCACGGAAGGCTTCAAAATCAAAGTACTTACTTTGAAGACTTAAGGTGCGGAAACGAGTCGCTATAGGTCGTGGACTTAAATGGCAATAGTTTGGGAGCGTTTGGGGAATATTGATTTTTGGAGCCTATCGCGCTACTATAATCACGGAAGGCTGCAAAATCAAAGTACTTACTTTGAAGACTTAAGGTGCGGAAACGAGTCGCTAGGTCAAGGACTTAAATGGCAATAGTTTTGGAGCGTTTGGGGAATATTGATTTTCGAGCCTATGGGAGGGAGGGACATACCTATTGTCACGGAACGCTCCAAAATCAAAGTACTTACTTTGAAGACTTAACGTGCGGAAACGAGTCGCTATAGGTCGTGGACTTAAATGGCACTAGTTTTGGAGCGCTTGGGAAATATTGATTTTCGAGCCTATGGGAGGGAGGGACATACCTATTGTCACGGAACGCTCCAAAATCAAAGTACTTACTTTGAAGGCTTAAATTGCGGAAACGAGTCGCTATAGGTCGTGGACTTAAATGGCAACCGTTTGGGAGCGTTTGGGGAATATTGATTTTTGGAGCCTATCGCTACTATTGTCACGGAAGGCTTCAAAATCAAAGTACTTACTTTGAAGACTTAAGGTGCGGAAACGAGTCGCTATAGGTCGTGGACTTAAATGGCAATAGTTTGGGAGCGTTTGGGGAATATTGATTTTTGGAGCCCATCGCGCTACTATTATCACGGAAGGCTGCAAAATCAAAGTACTTACTTTGAAGACTTAAGGTGCGGAAACGAGTCGCTATAGGTCGTGGACTTAAATGGCAATAGTTTGGGAGCGTTTGGGGAATATTGATTTTTGGAGCCTATCGCTACTATTGTCACGAAAGGCTTCAAAATCAAAGTACTTACTTGAAGACTTAAGGTGCGGAAACGAGTCGCTATAGGTCGTGGACTTAAATGGCAATAGTTTGGGAGCGTTTGGGGAATATTGATTTTTAGAGCCTATCGCTACTATTGTCACGGAAGGCTGCAAAATCAAAGTACTTACTTTGAAGACTTAAGGTGCGGAAACGAGTCGCTATGGGTCGTGGACTTAAATGGCAATCGTTTTGGAGCGTTTGGGGAATATTGATTTTTGGAGCCTATCGCTACTATTGTCACGGAAGGCTTCAAAATCAAAGTACTTACTTTGAAGACTTAAGGTGCGGAAACGAGTCGCTATAGGTCGTGGACTTAAATGGCAATAGTTTGGGAGCGTTTGGGGAATATTGATTTTTAAAGCCTATCGCTACTATTGTCACGGAAGGCTTCAAAATCAAAGTACTTACTTTGAAGACTTAAGGTGCGGAAACGAGTCGCTATAGGTCGTGGACTTAAATGGCAATAGTTTGGGAGCGTTTGGGGAATATTGATTTTTGGAGCCTATCGCTACTATTGTCACGGAAGGCTTCAAATCAAAGTACTTACTTTGAAGACTTAAGGTGCGGAAACGAGTCGCTTTAAGTCGTGGACTTAAATGGCAATAGTTTGGGAGCGTTTGGGGAATATTGATTTCTGGAGCCTATCGCGCAACTATTATCACGGAAGGCTTTAAAATCAAAGTACTTACTTTGAAGACTTAAGGTGCGGAAACGAGTCGCTATAGGTCGTGGACTTAAATGGCAATAGTTTGGGAGCGTTTGGGGAATATTGATTTATGGAGCCTATCGCGCTACTATTATCACGGAAGGCTGCAAAATCAAAGTACTTTCTTTGAAGACTTAAGGTGCGGAAACGAGTCGCTAAAGGTCGTGGACTTAAATGGCAATAGTTTGGGAGCGTTTGGGGAATATTGATTTTTGGAGCCTATCGCTACTATTGTCACGGAAGGCTGCAAAATCAAAGTACTTACTTTGAAGACTTAAGGTGCAGAAACGAGTCGCTATAGGTCGTGGACTTAAATGGCACTAGTTTTGGAGCGTTTGGAAAATATTGATTGTCGAGCCTATGGGAGGGAGGGACATACCTATTGTCACGGAACGCTCCAAAATCAAAGTACTTACTTTGAAGGCTTAAATTGCGGAAACGAGTCGCTATAGGTCGTGGACTTAAATGGCAACCGTTTGGGAGCGTTTGGGGAATATTGATTTTTGGAGCCTATCGCTACTATTGTCACGGAAGGCTGCAAAATCAAAGTACTTACTCTGAAGACTTAAGGTGCAGAAACGAGTCGCTATAGGTAGTGGACTTAAATTGCAATAGTTTGGGAGCGTTTGGGGAATATTGATTTTTGGAGCCTATCGCTACTATTGTCACGGAAGGCTGCAAAATCAAAGTACTTACTTTGAAGGCTTAAATTGCGGAAACGAGTCGCTATAGGTCGTGGACTTAAATGGCAACCGTGTGGGAGCGTTTGGGGAATATTGATTTTTGGAGCCTATCGCTACTATTGTCACGGAAGGCTTCAAAATCAAAGTACTTACTTTGAAGACTTAAGGTGCGGAAACGAGTCGCTATAGGTCGTGGACTTAAATGGCAATAGTTTGGGAGCGTTTGGGGAATATTGATTTTTGGAGCCCATCGCGCTACTATTATCACGGAAGGCTGCAAAATCAAAGTACTTACTTTGAAGACTTAAGGTGCGGAAACGAGTCGCTATAGGTCGTGGACTTAAATGGCAATAGTTTGGGAGCGTTTGGGGAATATTGATTTTTGGAGCCTATCGCTACTATTGTCACGAAAGGCTTCAAAATCAAAGTACTTACTTGAAGACTTAAGGTGCGGAAACGAGTCGCTATAGGTCGTGGACTTAAATGGCAATAGTTTGGGAGCGTTTGGGGAATATTGATTTTTAGAGCCTATCGCTACTATTGTCACGGAAGGCTGCAAAATCAAAGTACTTACTTTGAAGACTTAAGGTGCGGAAACGAGTCGCTATGGGTCGTGGACTTAAATGGCAATCGTTTTGGAGCGTTTGGGGAATATTGATTTTTGGAGCCTATCGCTACTATTGTCACGGAAGGCTTCAAAATCAAAGTACTTACTTTGAAGACTTAAGGTGCGGAAACGAGTCGCTATAGGTCGTGGACTTAAATGGCAATAGTTTGGGAGCGTTTGGGGAATATTGATTTATGGAGCCTATCGAGCTACTATTATCACGGAAGGCTGCAAAATCAAATTACTTACTTTGAAGACTTAAGGTGCGGAAACGAGTCGCTAAAGGTCGTGGACTTAAATGGCAATCGTTTGGGAGCGTTTGGGGAATATTGATTTTTGGAGCCTATCGCTACTATTGTCACGGAAGGCTGCAAAATCAAAGTACTAACTTTGAAGACTTAAGGTGCAGAAACGAGTCGCTATAGGTCGTGGACTTAAATTGCAATAGTTTGGGAGCGTTTGGGGAATATTGATTTTTGGAGCCTATCGCTACTATTGTCACGGAAGGCTTCAAAATCAAAGTACTTACTTTGAAGACTTAAGGTGCGGAAACGAGTCGCTATAGGTCGTGGACTTAAATGGCAATAGTTTGGGAGCGTTTGGGGAATATTGATTTTTAGAGCCTATCGCGCTACTATTATCACGGAAGGCTGCAAAATCAAAGTACTTACTTTGAAGACTTAAGGTGCGGAAACGAGTCGCTAAAGGTCGTGGACTTAAATGGCAATAGTTTGGGAGCGTTCGGGGAATATTGATTTTTGGAGCCTATCGCGCTACTATTATCACGGAAGGCTGCAAAATCAAAGTACTTACTTTGAAGACTTAAGGTGCGGAAACGATTCGCTATAGGTCGTGGATTTAAATGGCAATAGTTTGTGAGCGTTTGGGGAATATTGATTTCTGGAGCCTATCGCGCTACTATTATCACGGAAGGCTGCAAAATCAAAGTACTTACTTTGAAGACTTAAGGTGCGGAAACGAGTCGCTATAGGTCGTGGACTTAAATGGCAATAGTTTGGGAGCGTTTGGGGAATATTGATTTTTAGAGCCTATCGCTACTATTGTCACGGAAGGCTGCAAAATCAAAGTACTTACTTTGAAGACTTAAGGTGCGGAAACGAGTCGCTATGGGTCGTGGACTTAAATGGCAATCGTTTTGGAGCGTTTGGGGAATATTGATTTTTGGAGCCTATCGCTACTATTGTCACGGAAGGCTTCAAAATCAAAGTACTTACTTTGAAGACTTAAGGTGCGGAAACGAGTCGCTATAGGTCGTGGACTTAAATGGCAATAGTTTGGGAGCGTTTGGGGAATATTGATTTTTGGAGCCTATCGCTACTATTGTCACGGAAGGCTTCAAAATCAAAGTACTTACTTTGAAGACTTAAGGTGCGGAAACGAGTCGCTATAGGTCGTGGACTTAAATGGCAATAGTTTGGGAGCGTTTGGGGAATATTGATTTTTGGAGCCCATCGCGCTACTATTATCACGGAAGGCTGCAAAATCAAAGTACTTACTTTGAAGACTTAAGGTGCGGAAACGAGTCGCTATAGGTCGTGGACTTAAATGGCAATAGTTTGGGAGCGTTTGGGGAATATCGATTTTTGGAGCCTATCGCTACTATTGTCACGAAAGGCTTCAAAATCAAAGTACTTACTTTGAAGACTTAAGGTGCGGAAACGAGTCGCTATAGGTCGTGGACTTAAATGGCAATAGTTTGGGAGCGTTTGGGGAATATTGATTTTTGGAGCCTACTATTGTCACGGAAGGCTTCAAAATCAAAGTACTTACTTTGAAGTCTTAAGGTGCGGAAACGAGTCGCTATAGGTCGTGGACTTAAATGGCAATAGTTTGGGAGCGTTTGGGGAATATTGATTTTTGGAGCCTATCGCTACTATTGTCACGGAAGGCTTCAAAATCAAAGTACTTACTTTGAAGACTTAAGGTGCGGAAACGAGTCGCTATAGGTCGTGGACTTAAATGGCAATAGTTTGGGAGCGTTTGGGGAATATTGATTTTTGGAGCCTATCGCGCTACTATAATCACGGAAGGCTGCAAAATCAAAGTACTTACTTTGAAGACTTAAGGTGCGGAAACGAGTCGCTAGGTCAAGGACTTAAATGGCAATAGTTTTGGAGCGTTTGGGGAATATTGATTTTCGAGCCTATGGGAGGGAGGGACTTACCTATTGTCACGGAACGCTCCAAAATCAAAGTACTTACTTTGAAGACTTAACGTGCGGAAACGAGTCGCTATAGGTCGTGGACTTAAATGGCAATAGTTTGGGAGCGTTTGGGGAATATTGATTTATGGAGCCTATCGAGCTACTATTATCACGGAAGGCTGCAAAATCAAATTACTTACTTTGAAGACTTAAGGTGCGGAAACGAGTCGCTAAAGGTCGTGGACTTAAATGGCAATCGTTTGGGAGCGTTTGGGGAATATTGATTTTTGGAGCCTATCGCTACTATTGTCACGGAAGGCTTCAAAATCAAAGTACTTACTTTGAAGACTTAAGGTGCGGAAACGAGTCGCTATAGGTCGTGGACTTAAATGGCAATAGTTTGGGAGCGTTTGGGGAATATTGATTTATGGAGCCTATCGAGCTACTATTATCACGGAAGGCTGCAAAATCAAATTACTTACTTTGAAGACTTAAGGTGCGGAAACGAGTCGCTAAAGGTCGTGGACTTAAATGGCAATCGTTTGGGAGCGTTTGGGGAATATTGATTTTTGGAGCCTATCGCTACTATTGTCACGGAAGGCTGCAAAATCAAAGTACTAACTTTGAAGACTTAAGGTGCAGAAACGAGTCGCTATAGGTCGTGGACTTAAATTGCAATAGTTTGGGAGCGTTTGGGGAATATTGATTTTTGGAGCCTATCGCTACTATTGTCACGGAAGGCTTCAACATCAAAGTACTTACTTTGAAGACTTAAGGTGCGGAAACGAGTCGCTATAGGTCGTGGACTTAAATGGCAATAGTTTGGGAGCGTTTGGGGAATATTGATTTTTAGAGCCTATCGCGCTACTATTATCACGGAAGGCTGCAAAATCAAAGTACTTACTTTGAAGACTTAAGGTGCGGAAACGAGTCGCTAAAGGTCGTGGACTTAAATGGCAATAGTTTGGGAGCGTTCGGGGAATATTGATTTTTGGAGCCTATCGCGCTACTATTATCACGGAAGGCTGCAAAATCAAAGTACTTACTTTGAAGACTTAAGGTGCGGAAACGATTCGCTATAGGTCGTGGATTTAAATGGCAATAGTTTGGGAGCGTTTGGGGAATATTGATTTCTGGAGCCTATCGCGCTACTATTATCACGGAAGGCTGCAAAATCAAAGTACTTACTTTGAAGACTTAAGGTGCGGAAACGAGTCGCTATAGGTCGTGGACTTAAATGGCAATAGTTTGGGAGCGTTTGGGGAATATTGATTTTTAGAGCCTATCGCTACTATTGTCACGGAAGGCTGCAAAATCAAAGTACTTACTTTGAAGACTTAAGGTGCGGAAACGAGTCGCTATGGGTCGTGGACTTAAATGGCAATCGTTTTGGAGCGTTTGGGGAATATTGATTTTTGGAGCCTATCGCTACTATTGTCACGGAAGGCTTCAAAATCAAAGTACTTACTTTGAAGACTTAAGGTGCGGAAACGAGTCGCTATAGGTCGTGGACTTAAATGGCAATAGTTTGGGAGCGTTTGGGGAATATTGATTTTTGGAGCCTATCGCTACTATTGTCACGGAAGGCTTCAAAATCAAAGTACTTACTTTGAAGACTTAAGGTGCGGAAACGAGTCGCTATAGGTCGTGGACTTAAATGGCAATAGTTTGGGAGCGTTTGGGGAATATTGATTTTTGGAGCCCATCGCGCTACTATTATCACGGAAGGCTGCAAAATCAAAGTACTTACTTTGAAGACTTAAGGTGCGGAAACGAGTCGCTATAGGTCGTGGACTTAAATGGCAATAGTTTGGGAGCGTTTGGGGAATATCGATTTTTGGAGCCTATCGCTACTATTGTCACGAAAGGCTTCAAAATCAAAGTACTTACTTGAAGACTTAAGGTGCGGAAACGAGTCGCTATAGGTCGTGGACTTAAATGGCAATAGTTTGGGAGCGTTTGGGGAATATTGATTTTTGGAGCCTACTATTGTCACGGAAGGCTTCAAAATCAAAGTACTTACTTTGAAGTCTTAAGGTGCGGAAACGAGTCGCTATAGGTCGTGGACTTAAATGGCAATAGTTTGGGAGCGTTTGGGGAATATTGATTTTTGGAGCCTATCGCTACTATTGTCACGGAAGGCTTCAAAATCAAAGTACTTACTTTGAAGACTTAAGGTGCGGAAACGAGTCGCTATAGGTCGTGGACTTAAATGGCAATAGTTTGGGAGCGTTTGGGGAATATTGATTTTTGGAGCCTATCGCGCTACTATAATCACGGAAGGCTGCAAAATCAAAGTACTTACTTTGAAGACTTAAGGTGCGGAAACGAGTCGCTAGGTCAAGGACTTAAATGGCAATAGTTTTGGAGCGTTTGGGGAATATTGATTTTCGAGCCTATGGGAGGGAGGGACTTACCTATTGTCACGGAACGCTCCAAAATCAAAGTACTTACTTTGAAGACTTAACGTGCGGAAACGAGTCGCTATAGGTCGTGGACTTAAATGGCACTAGTTTTGGAGCGCTTGGGAAATATTGATTTTCGAGCCTATGGGAGGGAGGGACATACCTATTGTCACGGAACGCTCCAAAATCAAAGTACTTACTTTGAAGGCTTAAATTGCGGAAACGAGTCGCTATAGGTCGTGGACTTAAATGGCAACCGTTTGGGAGCGTTTGGGGAATATTGATTTTTGGAGCCTATCGCTACTATTGTCACGGAAGGCTTCAAAATCAAAGTACTTACTTTGAAGACTTAAGGTGCGGAAACGAGTCGCTATAGGTCGTGGACTTAAATGGCAATAGTTTGGGAGCGTTTGGGGAATATTGATTTTTGGAGCCCATCGCGCTACTATTATCACGGAAGGCTGCAAAATCAAAGTACTTACTTTGAAGACTTAAGGTGCGGAAACGAGTCGCTATAGGTCGTGGACTTAAATGGCAATAGTTTGGGAGCGTTTGGGGAATATTGATTTTTGGAGCCTATCGCTACTATTGTCACGAAAGGCTTCAAAATCAAAGTACTTACTTGAAGACTTAAGGTGCGGAAACGAGTCGCTATAGGTCGTGGACTTAAATGGCAATAGTTTGGGAGCGTTTGGGGAATATTGATTTTTAGAGCCTATCGCTACTATTGTCACGGAAGGCTGCAAAATCAAAGTACTTACTTTGAAGACTTAAGGTGCGGAAACGAGTCGCTATGGGTCGTGGACTTAAATGGCAATCGTTTTGGAGCGTTTGGGGAATATTGATTTTTGGAGCCTATCGCTACTATTGTCACGGAAGGCTTCAAAATCAAAGTACTTACTTTGAAGACTTAAGGTGCGGAAACGAGTCGCTATAGGTCGTGGACTTAAATGGCAATAGTTTGGGAGCGTTTGGGGAATATTGATTTTTAAAGCCTATCGCTACTATTGTCACGGAAGGCTTCAAAATCAAAGTACTTACTTTGAAGACTTAAGGTGCGGAAACGAGTCGCTATAGGTCGTGGACTTAAATGGCAATAGTTTGGGAGCGTTTGGGGAATATTGATTTTTGGAGCCTATCGCTACTATTGTCACGGAAGGCTTCAAATCAAAGTACTTACTTTGAAGACTTAAGGTGCGGAAACGAGTCGCTTTAAGTCGTGGACTTAAATGGCAATAGTTTGGGAGCGTTTGGGGAATATTGATTTCTGGAGCCTATCGCGCAACTATTATCACGGAAGGCTTTAAAATCAAAGTACTTACTTTGAAGACTTAAGGTGCGGAAACGAGTCGCTATAGGTCGTGGACTTAAATGGCAATAGTTTGGGAGCGTTTGGGGAATATTGATTTCTGGAGCCTATCGCGCTACTATTATCACGGAAGGCTGCAAAATCAAAGTACTTTCTTTGAAGACTTAAGGTGCGGAAACGAGTCGCTAAAGGTCGTGGACTTAAATGGCAATAGTTTGGGAGCGTTTGGGGAATATTGATTTTTGGAGCCTATCGCTACTATTGTCACGGAAGGCTGCAAAATCAAAGTACTTACTTTGAAGACTTAAGGTGCAGAAACGAGTCGCTATAGGTCGTGGACTTAAATGGCACTAGTTTTGGAGCGTTTGGAAAATATTGATTGTCGAGCCTATGGGAGGGAGGGACATACCTATTGTCACGGAACGCTCCAAAATCAAAGTACTTACTTTGAAGGCTTAAATTGCGGAAACGAGTCGCTATAGGTCGTGGACTTAAATGGCAACCGTTTGGGAGCGTTTGGGGAATATTGATTTTTGGAGCCTATCGCTACTATTGTCACGGAAGGCTGCAAAATCAAAGTACTTACTCTGAAGACTTAAGGTGCAGAAACGAGTCGCTATAGGTAGTGGACTTAAATTGCAATAGTTTGGGAGCGTTTGGGGAATATTGATTTTTGGAGCCTATCGCTACTATTGTCACGGAAGGCTGCAAAATCAAAGTACTTACTTTGAAGGCTTAAATTGCGGAAACGAGTCGCTATAGGTCGTGGACTTAAATGGCAACCGTTTGGGAGCGTTTGGGGAATATTGATTTTTGGAGCCTATCGCTACTATTGTCACGGAAGGCTTCAAAATCAAAGTACTTACTTTGAAGACTTAAGATGCGGAAACGAGTCGCTATAGGTCGTGGACTTAAATGGCAATAGTTTGGGAGCGTTTGGGGAATATTGATTTTTGGAGCCCATCGCGCTACTATTATCACGGAAGGCTGCAAAATCAAAGTACTTACTTTGAAGACTTAAGGTGCGGAAACGAGTCGCTATAGGTCGTGGACTTAAATGGCAATAGTTTGGGAGCGTTTGGGGAATATTGATTTTTGGAGCCTATCGCTACTATTGTCACGAAAGGCTTCAAAATCAAAGTACTTACTTGAAGACTTAAGGTGCGGAAACGAGTCGCTATAGGTCGTGGACTTAAATGGCAATAGTTTGGGAGCGTTTGGGGAATATTGATTTTTAGAGCCTATCGCTACTATTGTCACGGAAGGCTGCAAAATCAAAGTACTTACTTTGAAGACTTAAGGTGCGGAAACGAGTCGCTATGGGTCGTGGACTTAAATGGCAATCGTTTTGGAGCGTTTGGGGAATATTGATTTTTGGAGCCTATCGCTACTATTGTCACGGAAGGCTTCAAAATCAAAGTACTTACTTTGAAGACTTAAGGTGCGGAAACGAGTCGCTATAGGTCGTGGACTTAAATGGCAATAGTTTGGGAGCGTTTGGGGAATATTGATTTTTGGAGCCTATCGCTACTATTGTCACGGAAGGCTTCAAAATCAAAGTACTTACTTTGAAGACTTAAGGTGCGGAAACTAGTCGCTATAGGTCGTGGACTTAAATGGCAATAGTTTGGGAGCGTTTGGGGAATATTGATTTTTGGAGCCTATCGCTACTATTGTCACGGAAGGCTTCAAATCAAAGTACTTACTTTGAAGACTTAAGGTGCGGAAACGAGTCGCTTTAAGTCGTGGACTTAAATGGCAACCGTTTGGGAGCGTTTGGGGAATATTGATTTTTGGAGCCTATCGCTACTATTGTCACGGAAGGCTGCAAAATCAAAGTACTTACTCTGAAGACTTAAGGTGCAGAAACGAGTCGCTATAGGTAGTGGACTTAAATTGCAATAGTTTGGGAGCGTTTGGGGAATATTGATTTTTGGAGCCTATCGCTACTATTGTCACGGAAGGCTGCAAAATCAAAGTACTTTCTTTGAAGACTTAAGGTGCGGAAACGAGTCGCTAAAGGTCGTGGACTTAAATGGCAATAGTTTGGGAGCGTTTGGGGAATATTGATTTTTGGAGCCTATCGCTACTATTGTCACGGAAGGCTGCAAAATCAAAGTACTTACTTTGAAGACTTAAGGTGCAGAAACGAGTCGCTATAGGTCGTGGACTTAAATGGCACTAGTTTTGGAGCGTTTGGAAAATATTGATTGTCGAGCCTATGGGAGGGAGGGACATACCTATTGTCACGGAACGCTCCAAAATCAAAGTACTTACTTTGAAGGCTTAAATTGCGGAAACGAGTCGCTATAGGTCGTGGACTTAAATGGCAACCGTTTGGGAGCGTTTGGGGAATATTGATTTTTGGAGCCTATCGCTACTATTGTCACGGAAGGCTGCAAAATCAAAGTACTTACTCTGAAGACTTAAGGTGCAGAAACGAGTCGCTATAGGTAGTGGACTTAAATTGCAATAGTTTGGGAGCGTTTGGGGAATATTGATTTTTGGAGCCTATCGCTACTATTGTCACGGAAGGCTGCAAAATCAAAGTACTTACTTTGAAGACTTAAGGTGCAGAAACGAGTCGCTATAGGTCGTGGACTTAAATGGCACTAGTTTTGGAGCGTTTGGAAAATATTGATTGTCGAGCCTATGGGAGGGAGGGACATACCTATTGTCACGGAACGCTCCAAAATCAAAGTACTTACTTTGAAGGCTTAAATTGCGGAAACGAGTCGCTATAGGTCGTGGACTTAAATGGCAACCGTTTGGGAGCGTTTGGGGAATATTGATTTTTGGAGCCTATCGCTACTATTGTCACGGAAGGCTGCAAAATCAAAGTACTTACTTTGAAGACTTAAGGTGCAGAAACGAGTCGCTATAGGTCGTGGACTTAAATGGCACTAGTTTTGGAGCGTTTGGAAAATATTGATTGTCGAGCCTATGGGAAGGAGGGACATACCTATTGTCACGGAACGCTCCAAAATCAAAGTACTTACTTTGAAGGCTTAAATTGCGGAAACGAGTCGCTATAGGTCGTGGACTTAAATGGCAACCGTTTGGGAGCGTTTGGGGAATATTGATTTTTGGAGCCTATCGCTACTATTGTCACGGAAGGCTGCAAAATCAAAGTACTTACTCTGAAGACTTAAGGTGCAGAAACGAGTCGCTATAGGTAGTGGACTTAAATTGCAATAGTTTGGGAGCGTTTGGGGAATATTGATTTTTGGAGCCTATCGCTACTATTGTCACGGAAGGCTGCAAAATCAAAGTACTTACTTTGAAGACTTAAGGTGCGAAAACGAGTCGCTATAGGTCGTGGACTTAAATGGCAATAGTTTGGGAGCGTTTGGGGAATATTGATTTCTGGAGCCTATCGCGCAACTATTATCACGGAAGGCTTTAAAATCAAAGTACTTACTTTGAAGACTTAAGGTGCGGAAACGAGTCGCTATAGGTCGTGGACTTAAATGGCAATAGTTTGGGAGCGTTTGGGGAATATTGATTTATGGAGCCTATCGCGCTACTATTATCACGGAAGGCTGCAAAATCAAAGTACTTTCTTTGAAGACTTAAGGTGCGGAAACGAGTCGCTAAAGGTCGTGGACTTAAATGGCAATAGTTTGGGAGCGTTTGGGGAATATTGATTTTTGGAGCCTATCGCTACTATTGTCACGGAAGGCTTCAAAATCAAAGTACTTACTTTGAAGACTTAAGGTGCGGAAACGAGTCGCTATGGGTCGTGGACTTAAATGGCAATCGTTTTGGAGCGTTTGGGGAATATTGATTTTCGAGCCTATGGGAGGGAGAGACATACCTATTGTCACGGAACGCTCCAAAATCAAAGTACTTACTTTGAAGACTTAACGTGCGGAAACGAGTCGCTATAGGTCGTGGACTTAAATGGCAATAGTTTGGGAGCGTTTGGGGAATATTGATTTTTGGAGCCTATCGCGCTACTATTATCACGGAAGGCTTCAAAATCTAAGTACTTACTTTGAAGACTTAAGGTGCGGAAACGAGTCGCTATAGGTCGTGGACTTAAATGGCAATAGTTTTGGAGCGTTTGGGGAATATTGATTTTTGGAGCCTATCGCGCTACTATTATCACGGAAGGCTGCAAAATCAAAGTACTTACTTTGAAGACTTAAGGTGCGGAAACGAGTCGCTGTAGGTCGTGGACTTAAATGGCAATAGTTTTGGAGCGTTTGGGGAATATTGATTTTTGGAGCCTATCGCGCTACTATTATCACGGAAGGCTGCAAAATCAAAGTACTTACTTTGAAGACTTAAGGTGCGGAAACGAGTCGCTGTAGGTCGTGGACTTAAATGGCAATAGTTTGGGAGCGTTTGGGGAATATTGATTTTTGGAGCCTATCGCGCTACTATTATCACGGAAGGCTGCAAAATCAAAGTATTACTTTGAAGACTTAAATGGCAATAGTTTTGGAGCGTTTGGGGAATATTGATTTTTGGAGCCTATCGCGCTACTATTATCACGGAAGGCTGCAAAATCAAAGTACTTACTTTGAAGACTTAAGGTGCGGAAACGAGTCGCTGTAGGTCGTGGACTTAAATGGCAATAGTTTGGGAGCGTTTGGGGAATATTGATTTTTGGAGCCTATCGCGCTACTATTATCACGGAAGGCTGCAAAATCAAAGTACTTACTTTGAAGACTTAAGGTGCGGAAACGAGTCGCTGTAGGTCGTGGACTTAAATGGCAATAGTTTGGGAGCGTTTGGGGAATTTTGATTTATGGAGCCTATCGCGCTACTATTATCACGGAAGGCTGCAAAATCAAAGTACTTACTTTGAAGACTTAAGGTGCGGAAACGAGTCGCTATAGGTCGTGGACTTAAATTGCAATATTTTGGAAGCGTTTGGCGAATATTGATTTTTGGAGCCTATCGCGCTACTATTATCACGGAAGGCTTCAAAATCAAAGTACTTACTTTGAAGACTTAAGGTGCGGAAACGAGTCGCTATAGGTCGTGGACTTAAATTGCAATAGTTTGGGAGCGTTTGGGGAATATTGATTTTTGGAGCCTATCGCTACTATTGTCACGAAAGGCTTCAAAATCAAAGTACTTACTTGAAGACTTAAGGTGCGGAAACGAGTCGCTATAGGTCGTGGACTTAAATGGCAATAGTTTGGGAGCGTTTGGGGAATATTGATTTTTGGAGCCTACTATTGTCACGGAAGGCTTCAAAATCAAAGTACTTACTTTGAAGTCTTAAGGTGCGGAAACGAGTCGCTATAGGTCGTGGACTTAAATGGCAATAGTTTGGGAGCGTTTGGGGAATATTGATTTTTGGAGCCTATCGCTACTATTGTCACGGAAGGCTTCAAAATCAAAGTACTTACTTTGAAGACTTAAGGTGCGGAAACGAGTCGCTATAGGTCGTGGACTTAAATGGCAATAGTTTGGGAGCGTTTGGGGAATATTGATTTTTGGAGCCTATCGCTACTATTGTCACGGAAGGCTTCAAAATCAAAGTACTTACTTTGAAGACTTAAGGTGCGGAAACGAGTCGCTATAGGTCGTGGACTTAAATGGCAATAGTTTGGGAGCGTTTGGGGAATATTGATTTTTGGAGCCTATCGCTACTATTGTCACGGAAGGCTTCAAATCAAAGTACTTACTTTGAAGACTTAAGGTGCGGAAACGAGTCGCTTTAGGTCGTGGACTTAAATGGCAATAGTTTGGGAGCGTTTGGGGAATATTGATTTTTGGAGCCTATCGCTACTATTGTCACGGAAGGCTGCAAAATTAAAGTACTTACTTTGAAGACTTAAGGTGCGGAAACGAGTCGCTATAGGTCGTGGACTTAAATGGCAATAGTTTGGGAGCGTTTGGGGAATATTGATTTTTAGAGCCTATCGCGCTACAATTATCACGGAAGGCTGCAAAATCAAAGTACTTACTTTGAAGACTTAAGGTGCGGAAACGAGTCGCTAAAGGTCGTGGACTTAAATGGCAATAGTTTGGGAGCGTTTGGAGAATATTGATTTTTGGGGCCTATCGCGCTACAATTGTCTCGGAAGGCTGCAAAATCAAAGTACTTACTCTAAAGACTTAAGGTGCAGAAACGAGTCGCTATAGGTCGTGGACTTAAATTGCAATAGTTTGGGAGCGTTTGGGGAATATTGATTTTTGGAGCCTATCGCTACTATTGTCACGGAAGGCTGCAAAATCAAAGTACTTACTTTGAAGACTTAAGGTGCGAAAACGAGTCGCTATAGGTCGTGGACTTAAATGGCAATAGTTTGGGAGCGTTTGGGGAATATTGATTTCTGGAGCCTATCGCGCAACTATTATCACGGAAGGCTTTAAAATCAAAGTACTTACTTTGAAGACTTAAGGTGCGGAAACGAGTCGCTATAGGTCGTGGACTTAAATGGCAATAGTTTGGGAGCGTTTGGGGAATATTGATTTATGGAGCCTATCGCGCTACTATTATCACGGAAGGCTGCAAAATCAAAGTACTTACTTTGAAGACTTAAGGTGCGGAAACGAGTCGCTAAAGGTCGTGGACTTAAATGGCAATAGTTTGGGAGCGTTTGGGGAATATTGATTTTTGGAGCCTATCGCTACTATTGTCACGGAAGGCTTCAAAATCAAAGTACTTACTTTGAAGACTTAAGGTGCGGAAACGAGTCGCTATGGGTCGTGGACTTAAATGGCAATCGTTTTGGAGCGTTTGGGGAATATTGATTTTCGAGCCTATGGGAGGGAGAGACATACCTATTGTCACGGAACGCTCCAAAATCAAAGTACTTACTTTGAAGACTTAACGTGCGGAAACGAGTCGCTATAGGTCGTGGACTTAAATGGCAATAGTTTGGGAGCGTTTGGGGAATATTGATTTTTGGAGCCTATCGCGCTACTATTATCACGGAAGGCTTCAAAATCTAAGTACTTACTTTGAAGACTTAAGGTGCGGAAACGAGTCGCTATAGGTCGTGGACTTAAATGGCAATAGTTTGGGAGCGCTTGGGGAATATTGATTTTTGGAGCCTATCGCTACTATTGTCACGGAAGGCTTCAAAATCAAAGTACGTACTTGAAGACTTAAGGTGCGGAAACGAGTCGCTAAAGGTCGTGGACTTAAATGGCAATAGTTTGGGAGCGTTTGGGGAATATTGATTTTTGGAGCCTACTATTGTCACGGAAGGCTTCAAAATCAAAGTACTTACTTTGAAGACTTAAGGTGCGGAAACGAGTCGCTATGGGTCGTGGACTTAAATGGCAATCGTTTTGGAGCGTTTGGGGAATATTGATTTTTGGAGCCTATCGCTACTATTGTCACGGAAGGCTTCAAAATCAAAGTACTTACTTTGAAGACTTAAGGTGCGGAAACGAGTCGCTATAGGTCGTGGACTTAAATGGCAATAGTTTGGGAGCGTTTGGGGAATATTGATTTTTGGAGCCTATCGCGCTACTATAATCACGGAAGGCTGCAAAATCAAAGTACTTACTTTGAAGACTTAAGGTGCGGAAACGAGTCGCTATAGGTCGTGGACTTAAATGGCAATAGTTTGGGAGCGTTTGGGGAATATTGATTTTTGGAGCCCATCGCGCTACTATTATCACGGAAGGCTGCAAAATCAAAGTACTTACTTTGAAGACTTAAGGTGCGGAAACGAGTCGCTATAGGTCGTGGACTTAAATGGCAATAGTTTGGGAGCGTTTGGGGAATATTGATTTTTGGAGCCCATCGCGCTACTATTATCACGGAAGGCTGCAAAATCAAAGTACTTACTTTGAAGACTTAAGGTGCGGAAACGAGTCGCTAAAGGTCGTGGACTTAAATGGCAATAGTTTGGGAGCGTTTGGGGAATATTGATTTTTGGAGCCTATCGCGCTACTATTATCACGGAAGGCTGCAAAATCAAAGTACTTACTTTGAAGACTTAAGGTGCGGAAACGATTCGCTATAGGTCGTGGATTTAAATGGCAATAGTTTGGGAGCGTTTGGGGAATATTGATTTCTGGAGCCTATCGCGCTACTATTATCACGGAAGGCTGCAAAATCAAAGTACTTACTTTGAAGACTTAAGGTGCGGAAACGAGTCGCTATAGGTCGTGGACTTAAATGGCAATAGTTTGGGAGCGTTTGGGGAATATTGATTTTTAGAGCCTATCGCTACTATTGTCACGGAAGGCTGCAAAATCAAAGTACTTACTTTGAAGACTTAAGGTGCGGAAACGAGTCGCTATGGGTCGTGGACTTAAATGGCAATCGTTTTGGAGCGTTTGGGGAATATTGATTTTTGGAGCCTATCGCTACTATTGTCACGGAAGGCTTCAAAATCAAAGTACTTACTTTGAAGACTTAAGGTGCGGAAACGAGTCGCTATAGGTCGTGGACTTAAATGGCAATAGTTTGGGAGCGTTTGGGGAATATTGATTTTTGGAGCCTATCGCTACTATTGTCACGGAAGGCTTCAAAATCAAAGTACTTACTTTGAAGACTTAAGGTGCGGAAACGAGTCGCTATAGGTCGTGGACTTAAATGGCAATAGTTTGGGAGCGTTTGGGGAATATTGATTTTTGGAGCCCATCGCGCTACTATTATCACGGAAGGCTGCAAAATCAAAGTACTTACTTTGAAGACTTAAGGTGCGGAAACGAGTCGCTATAGGTCGTGGACTTAAATGGCAATAGTTTGGGAGCGTTTGGGGAATATTGATTTTTGGAGCCTATCGCTACTATTGTCACGAAAGGCTTCAAAATCAAAGTACTTACTTGAAGACTTAAGGTGCGGAAACGAGTCGCTATAGGTCGTGGACTTAAATGGCAATAGTTTGGGAGCGTTTGGGGAATATTGATTTTTGGAGCCTACTATTGTCACGGAAGGCTTCAAAATCAAAGTACTTACTTTGAAGTCTTAAGGTGCGGAAACGAGTCGCTATAGGTCGTGGACTTAAATGGCAATAGTTTGGGAGCGTTTGGGGAATATTGATTTTTGGAGCCTATCGCTACTATTGTCACGGAAGGCTTCAAAATCAAAGTACTTACTTTGAAGACTTAAGGTGCGGAAACGAGTCGCTATAGGTCGTGGACTTAAATGGCAATAGTTTGGGAGCGTTTGGGGAATATTGATTTTTGGAGCCTATCGCTACTATTGTCACGGAAGGCTTCAAAATCAAAGTACTTACTTTGAAGACTTAAGGTGCGGAAACGAGTCGCTATAGGTCGTGGACTTAAATGGCAATAGTTTGGGAGCGTTTGGGGAATATTGATTTTTGGAGCCTATCGCTACTATTGTCACGGAAGGCTTCAAATCAAAGTACTTACTTTGAAGACTTAAGGTGCGGAAACGAGTCGCTTTAGGTCGTGGACTTAAATGGCAATAGTTTGGGAGCGTTTGGGGAATATTGATTTTTGGAGCCTATCGCTACTATTGTCACGGAAGGCTGCAAAATTAAAGTACTTACTTTGAAGACTTAAGGTGCGGAAACGAGTCGCTATAGGTCGTGGACTTAAATGGCAATAGTTTGGGAGCGTTTGGGGAATATTGATTTTTAGAGCCTATCGCGCTACAATTATCACGGAAGGCTGCAAAATCAAAGTACTTACTTTGTAGACTTAAGGTGCGGAAACGAGTCGCTAAAGGTCGTGGACTTAAATGGCAATAGTTTGGGAGCGTTTGGAGAATATTGATTTTTGGGGCCTATCGCGCTACAATTGTCTCGGAAGGCTGCAAAATCAAAGTACTTACTCTAAAGACTTAAGGTGCAGAAACGAGTCGCTATAGGTCGTGGACTTAAATTGCAATAGTTTGGGAGCGTTTGGGGAATATTGATTTTTGGAGCCTATCGCTACTATTGTCACGGAAGGCTGCAAAATCAAAGTACTTACTTTGAAGACTTAAGGTGCGAAAACGAGTCGCTATAGGTCGTGGACTTAAATGGCAATAGTTTGGGAGCGTTTGGGGAATATTGATTTCTGGAGCCTATCGCGCAACTATTATCACGGAAGGCTTTAAAATCAAAGTACTTACTTTGAAGACTTAAGGTGCGGAAACGAGTCGCTATAGGTCGTGGACTTAAATGGCAATAGTTTGGGAGCGTTTGGGGAATATTGATTTATGGAGCCTATCGCGCTACTATTATCACGGAAGGCTGCAAAATCAAAGTACTTACTTTGAAGACTTAAGGTGCGGAAACGAGTCGCTAAAGGTCGTGGACTTAAATGGCAATAGTTTGGGAGCGTTTGGGGAATATTGATTTTTGGAGCCTATCGCTACTATTGTCACGGAAGGCTTCAAAATCAAAGTACTTACTTTGAAGACTTAAGGTGCGGAAACGAGTCGCTATGGGTCGTGGACTTAAATGGCAATCGTTTTGGAGCGTTTGGGGAATATTGATTTTCGAGCCTATGGGAGGGAGAGACATACCTATTGTCACGGAACGCTCCAAAATCAAAGTACTTACTTTGAAGACTTAACGTGCGGAAACGAGTCGCTATAGGTCGTGGACTTAAATGGCAATAGTTTGGGAGCGTTTGGGGAATATTGATTTTTGGAGCCTATCGCGCTACTATTATCACGGAAGGCTTCAAAATCTAAGTACTTACTTTGAAGACTTAAGGTGCGGAAACGAGTCGCTATAGGTCGTGGACTTAAATGGCAATAGTTTGGGAGCGCTTGGGGAATATTGATTTTTGGAGCCTATCGCTACTATTGTCACGGAAGGCTTCAAAATCAAAGTACGTACTTGAAGACTTAAGGTGCGGAAACGAGTCGCTAAAGGTCGTGGACTTAAATGGCAATAGTTTGGGAGCGTTTGGGGAATATTGATTTTTGGAGCCTACTATTGTCACGGAAGGCTTCAAAATCAAAGTACTTACTTTGAAGACTTAAGGTGCGGAAACGAGTCGCTATGGGTCGTGGACTTAAATGGCAATCGTTTTGGAGCGTTTGGGGAATATTGATTTTTGGAGCCTATCGCTACTATTGTCACGGAAGGCTTCAAAATCAAAGTACTTACTTTGAAGACTTAAGGTGCGGAAACGAGTCGCTATAGGTCGTGGACTTAAATGGCAATAGTTTGGGAGCGTTTGGGGAATATTGATTTTTGGAGCCTATCGCGCTACTATAATCACGGAAGGCTGCAAAATCAAAGTACTTACTTTGAAGACTTAAGGTGCGGAAACGAGTCGCTATAGGTCGTGGACTTAAATGGCAATAGTTTGGGAGCGTTTGGGGAATATTGATTTTTGGAGCCCATCGCGCTACTATTATCACGGAAGGCTGCAAAATCAAAGTACTTACTTTGAAGACTTAAGGTGCGGAAACGAGTCGCTATAGGTCGTGGACTTAAATGGCAATAGTTTGGGAGCGTTTGGGGAATATTGATTTTTGGAGCCTATCGCTACTATTGTCACGAAAGGCTTCAAAATCAAAGTACTTACTTGAAGACTTAAGGTGCGGAAACGAGTCGCTATAGGTCGTGGACTTAAATGGCAATAGTTTGGGAGCGTTTGGGGAATATTGATTTTTGGAGCCTACTATTGTCACGGAAGGCTTCAAAATCAAAGTACTTACTTTGAAGTCTTAAGGTGCGGAAACGAGTCGCTATAGGTCGTGGACTTAAATGGCAATAGTTTGGGAGCGTTTGGGGAATATTGATTTTTGGAGCCTATCGCTACTATTGTCACGGAAGGCTTCAAAATCAAAGTACTTACTTTGAAGACTTAAGGTGCGGAAACGAGTCGCTATAGGTCGTGGACTTAAATGGCAATAGTTTGGGAGCGTTTGGGGAATATTGATTTTTGGAGCCTATCGCGCTACTATAATCACGGAAGGCTGCAAAATCAAAGTACTTACTTTGAAGACTTAAGGTGCGAAAACGAGTCGCTAGGTCAAGGACTTAAATGGCAATAGTTTTGGAGCGTTTGGGGAATATTGATTTTCGAGCCTATGGGAGGGAGGGACATACCTATTGTCACGGAACGCTCCAAAATCAAAGTACTTACTTTGAAGACTTAACGTGCGGAAACGAGTCGCTATAGGTCGTGGACTTAAATGGCACTAGTTTTGGAGCGCTTGGGAAATATTGATTTTCGAGCCTATGGGAGGGAGGGACATACCTATTGTCACGGAACGCTCCAAAATCAAAGTACTTACTTTGAAGGCTTAAATTGCGGAAACGAGTCGCTATAGGTCGTGGACTTAAATGGCAACCGTTTGGAAGCGTTTGGGGAATATTGATTTTTGGAGCCTATCGCTACTATTGTCACGGAAGGCTGCAAAATCAAAGTACTTACTTTGAAGACTTAAGGTGCAGAAACGAGTCGCTATAGGTCGTGGACTTAAATGGCACTAGTTTTGGAGCGTTTGGAAAATATTGATTGTCGAGCCTATGGGAGGGAGGGAGGGACATACCTATTGTCACGGAACGCTCCAAAATCAAAGTACTTACTTTGAAGGCTTAAATTGCGGAAACGAGTCCCTATAGGTCGTGGACTTAAATGGCAACCGTTTGGGAGCGTTTGGGGAATATTGATTTTTGGAGCCTATCGCTACTACTGTCACGGAAGGCTGCAAAATCAAAGTACTTACTCTGAAGACTTAAGGTGCAGAAACGAGTCGCTATAGGTAGTGGACTTAAATTGCAATAGTTTGGGAGCGTTTGGGGAATATTGATTTTTGGAGCCTATCGCTACTATTGTCACGGAAGGCTGCAAAATCAAAGTACTTACTTTGAAGACTTAAGGTGCGAAAACGAGTCGCTATAGGTCGTGGACTTAAATGGCAATAGTTTGGGAGCGTTTGGGGAATATTGATTTCTGGAGCCTATCGCGCAACTATTATCACGGAAGGCTTTAAAATCAAAGTACTTACTTTGAAGACTTAAGGTGCGGAAACGAGTCGCTATAGGTCGTGGACTTAAATGGCAATAGTTTGGGAGCGTTTGGGGAATATTGATTTATGGAGCCTATCGCGCTACTATTATCACGGAAGGCTGCAAAATCAAAGTACTTACTTTGAAGACTTAAGGTGCGGAAACGAGTCGCTAAAGGTCGTGGACTTAAATGGCAATAGTTTGGGAGCGTTTGGGGAATATTGATTTTTGGAGCCTATCGCTACTATTGTCACGGAAGGCTTCAAAATCAAAGTACTTACTTTGAAGACTTAAGGTGCGGAAACGAGTCGCTATGGGTCGTGGACTTAAATGGCAATCGTTTTGGAGCGTTTGGGGAATATTGATTTTCGAGCCTATGGGAGGGAGAGACATACCTATTGTCACGGAACGCTCCAAAATCAAAGTACTTACTTTGAAGACTTAACGTGCGGAAACGAGTCGCTATAGGTCGTGGACTTAAATGGCAATAGTTTGGGAGCGTTTGGGGAATATTGATTTTTGGAGCCTATCGCGCTACTATTATCACGGAAGGCTTCAAAATCTAAGTACTTACTTTGAAGACTTAAGGTGCGGAAACGAGTCGCTATAGGTCGTGGACTTAAATGGCAATAGTTTGGGAGCGCTTGGGGAATATTGATTTTTGGAGCCTATCGCTACTATTGTCACGGAAGGCTTCAAAATCAAAGTACGTACTTGAAGACTTAAGGTGCGGAAACGAGTCGCTAAAGGTCGTGGACTTAAATGGCAATAGTTTGGGAGCGTTTGGGGAATATTGATTTTTGGAGCCTACTATTGTCACGGAAGGCTTCAAAATCAAAGTACTTACTTTGAAGTCTTAAGGTGCGGAAACGAGTCGCTATAGGTCGTGGACTTAAATGGCAATAGTTTGGGAGCGTTTGGGGAATATTGATTATTGGAGCCTATCGCTACTATTGTCTGTCACGGAAGGCTTCAAAATCAAAGTACTTACTTTGAAGACTTAAGGTGCGGAAACGAGTCGCTATAGGTCGTGGACTTAAATGGCAATAGTTTGGGAGCGATTGAGGAATATTGATTTTTGGAGCCTATCGCTACTATTGTCTGTCTCGGAAGGCTTCAAAATCAAAGTACTTACTTTGAAGACTTAAGGTGCGGAAACGAAACGCTATAGGTCGTGGACTTAAATGGCAATAGTTTTGGAGCGTTTTGGGAATATTGATTTTCGAGCCTATGGGAGGGAGGGACATACCTATTGCCACGGAACGCTCCATCAAAGTACTTACTTTGAAGACTTAACGTGCGGAAACGAGTCGCTATAGGTCGTGAACTTAAATGGCAATAGTTTTGGAGCGTTTGGGGAATATTGATTTTCGAGCCTATGGGAGGGAGGGACATACCTATTGTCACGGAACGCTCCAAAATCAAAGTACTTACTTTGAAGACTTAAGGTGCGGAAACGAGTTGCTATAGGTCGTGGACTTAAATGGCAATAGTTTGGGAGCGTTTGGGGAATATTGATTTTTAGAGCCTATCGCTACTATTGTCACGGAAGGCTGCAAAATCAAAGTACTAACTTTGAATACTTAAGGTGCGGAAACGAGTCGCTATAGGTCGTGGACTTAAATGGCAATCGTTTGGGAGCGTTTGGGGAATATTGATTTTGGAGCCTATCGCGCTACTATTATCACGGAAGGCTGCAAAATCAAAGTACTTACTTTGAAGACTTAAGGTGCGGAAATGAGTCGCTATAGGTCGTGGACTTAAATGGCAATAGTTTTGGAGCGTTTGGGGAATATTGATTTTTGGAGCCTATCGCGCTACTATTATCACGGAAGGCTGCAAAATCAAAGTACTTACTTTGAAGACTTAAGGTGCGGAAACGAGTCGCTGTAGGTCGTGGACTTAAATGGCAATAGTTTGGGAGCGTTTGGGGAATATTGATTTTTGGAGCCTATCGCGCTACTATTATCACGGAAGGCTGCAAAATCAAAGTACTTACTTTGAAGACTTAACTGGCAATAGTTTTGGAGCGTTTGGGGAATATTGATTTTTGGAGCCTATCGCGCTACTATTATCACGGAAGGCTGCAAAATCAAAGTACTTACTTTGAAGACTTAAGGTGCGGAAACGAGTCGCTGTAGGTCGTGGACTTAAATGGCAATAGTTTGGGAGCGTTTGGGGAATATTGATTTTTGGAGCCTATCGCGCTACTATTATCACGGAAGGCTGCAAAATCAAAGTACTTACTTTGAAGACTTAAGGTGCGGAAACGAGTCGCTGTAGGTCGTGGACTTAAATGGCAATAGTTTGGGAGCGTTTGGGGAATTTTGATTTATGGAGCCTATCGCGCTACTATTATCACGGAAGGCTGCAAAATCAAAGTACTTACTTTGAAGACTTAAGGTGCGGAAACGAGTCGCTATAGGTCGTGGACTTAAATGGCAATAGTTTGGGAGCGTTTGGGGAATATTGATTTTTGAAGCCTATCGCGCTACTATTATCACGGAAGGCTGCAAAATCAAAGAACTTACTTTGAAGACTTAAGGTGCGGAAACGAGTCGCTGTAGGTCGTGGACTCAAATGGCAATAGTTTGGGAGCGTTTGGGGAATATTGATTTATGAAGCCTATCGCGCTACTATTATCACGGAAGGCTGCAAAATCAAAGTACTTACTTTGAAGACTTAAGGTGCGGAAACGAGTCGCTATAGGTCGTGGACTTAAATGGCAATAGTTTGGGAGCGTTTGGGGAATATTGATTTCTGGAGCCTATCGCGCAACTATTATCACGGAAGGCTTTAAAATCAAAGTACTTACTTTGAAGACTTAAGGTGCGGAAACAAGTCGCTATAGGTCGTGGACTTAAATGGCAATAGTTTGGGAGCGTTTGGGGAATATTGATTTATGGAGCCTATCGCGCTACTATTATCACGGAAGGCTGCAAAATCAAATTACTTACTTTGAAGACTTAAGGTGCGGAAACGAGTCGCTAAAGGTCGTGGACTTAAATGGCAATCGTTTGGGAGCGTTTGGGGAATATTGATTTTTGGAGCCTATCGCTACTATTGTCACGGAAGGCTGCAAAATCAAAGTACTAACTTTGAAGACTTAAGGTGCAGAAACGAGTCGCTATAGGTCGTGGACTTAAATTGCAATAGTTTGGGAGCGTTTGGGGAATATTGATTTTTGGAGCCTATCGCTACTATTGTCATGGAAGGCTTCAAAATCAAAGTACTTACTTTGAAGACTTAAGGTGCGGAAACGAGTCGCTATAGGTCGTGGACTTAAATGGCAATAGTTTGGGAGCGTTTGGGGAATATTGATTTTTGGAGCCTATCGCGCTACTATTATCACGGAAGGCTGCAAAATCAAAGTACTTACTTTGAAGACTTAAGGTGCGAAAACGAGTCGCTAAAGGTCGTGGACTTAAATGGCAATAGTTTGGGAGCGTTTAGGGAATATTGATTTCTGGAGCCTATCGCGCTACTATTATCACGGAAGGCTGCAAAATCAAAGTACTTACTTTGAAGACTTAAGGTGCGGAAACGAGTCGCTATAGGTCGTGGACTTAAATGGCAATAGTTTGGGAGCGTTTGGGGAATATTGATTTTTAGAGCCTATCGCTACTATTGTCACGGAAGGCTGCAAAATCAAAGTACTTACTTTGAAGACTTAAGGTGCGGAAACGAGTCGCTATGGGTCGTGGACTTAAATGGCAATCGTTTTGGAGCGTTTGGGGAATATTGATTTTTGGAGCCTATCGCTACTATTGTCACGGAAGGCTTCAAAATCAAAGTACTTACTTTGAAGACTTAAGGTGCGGAAACGAGTCGCTATAGGTCGTGGACTTAAATGGCAATAGTTTGGGAGCGTTTGGGGAATATTGATTTTTGGAGCCTATCGCTACTATTGTCACGGAAGGCTTCAAAATCAAAGTACTTACTTTGAAGACTTAAGGTGCGGAAACGAGTCGCTATAGGTCGTGGACTTAAATGGCAATAGTTTGGGAGCGTTTGGGGAATATTGATTTTTGGAGCCCATCGCGCTACTATTATCACGGAAGGCTGCAAAATCAAAGTACTTACTTTGAAGACTTAAGGTGCGGAAACGAGTCGCTATAGGTCGTGGACTTAAATGGCAATAGTTTGGGAGCGTTTGGGGAATATTGATTTTTGGAGCCTATCGCTACTATTGTCACGAAAGGCTTCAAAATCAAAGTACTTACTTGAAGACTTAAGGTGCGGAAACGAGTCGCTATAGGTCGTGGACTTAAATGGCAATAGTTTGGGAGCGTTTGGGGAATATTGATTTTTGGAGCCTACTATTGTCACGGAAGGCTTCAAAATCAAAGTACTTACTTTGAAGTCTTAAGGTGCGGAAACGAGTCGCTATAGGTCGTGGACTTAAATGGCAATAGTTTGGGAGCGTTTGGGGAATATTGATTTTTAGAGCCTATCGCTACTATTGTCACGGAAGGCTGCAAAATCAAAGTACTTACTTTGAAGACTTAAGGTGCGGAAACGAGTCGCTATGGGTCGTGGACTTAAATGGCAATCGTTTTGGAGCGTTTGGGGAATATTGATTTTTGGAGCCTATCGCTACTATTGTCACGGAAGGCTTCAAAATCAAAGTACTTACTTTGAAGACTTAAGGTGCGGAAACGAGTCGCTATAGGTCGTGGACTTAAATGGCAATAGTTTGGGAGCGTTTGGGGAATATTGATTTTTGGAGCCTATCGCTACTATTGTCACGGAAGGCTTCAAAATCAAAGTACTTACTTTGAAGACTTAAGGTGCGGAAACGAGTCGCTATAGGTCGTGGACTTAAATGGCAATAGTTTGGGAGCGTTTGGGGAATATTGATTTTTGGAGCCCATCGCGCTACTATTATCACGGAAGGCTGCAAAATCAAAGTACTTACTTTGAAGACTTAAGGTGCGGAAACGAGTCGCTATAGGTCGTGGACTTAAATGGCAATAGTTTGGGAGCGTTTGGGGAATATTGATTTTTGGAGCCTATCGCTACTATTGTCACGAAAGGCTTCAAAATCAAAGTACTTACTTGAAGACTTAAGGTGCGGAAACGAGTCGCTATAGGTCGTGGACTTAAATGGCAATAGTTTGGGAGCGTTTGGGGAATATTGATTTTTGGAGCCTACTATTGTCACGGAAGGCTTCAAAATCAAAGTACTTACTTTGAAGTCTTAAGGTGCGGAAACGAGTCGCTATAGGTCGTGGACTTAAATGGCAATAGTTTGGGAGCGTTTGGGGAATATTGATTTTTGGAGCCTATCGCTACTATTGTCACGGAAGGCTTCAAAATCAAAGTACTTACTTTGAAGACTTAAGGTGCGGAAACGAGTCGCTATAGGTCGTGGACTTAAATGGCAATAGTTTGGGAGCGTTTGGGGAATATTGATTTTTGGAGCCTATCGCGCTACTATAATCACGGAAGGCTGCAAAATCAAAGTACTTACTTTGAAGACTTAAGGTGCGGAAACGAGTCGCTAGGTCAAGGACTTAAATGGCAATAGTTTTGGAGCGTTTGGGGAATATTGATTTTCGAGCCTATGGGAGGGAGGGACATACCTATTGTCACGGAACGCTCCAAAATCAAAGTACTTACTTTGAAGACTTAACGTGCGGAAACGAGTCGCTAAAGGTCGTGGACTTAAATGGCAATAGTTTGGGAGCGTTTGGAGAATATTGATTTTTGGGGCCTATCGCGCTACAATTGTCTCGGAAGGCTGCAAAATCAAAGTACTTACTCTAAAGACTTAAGGTGCAGAAACGAGTCGCTATAGGTCGTGGACTTAAATTGCAATAGTTTGGGAGCGTTTGGGGAATATTGATTTTTGGAGCCTATCGCGCAACTATTATCACGGAAGGCTTTAAAATCAAAGTACTTACTTTGAAGACTTAAGGTGCGGAAACGAGTCGCTATAGGTCGTGGACTTAAATGGCAATAGTTTGGGAGCGTTTGGGGAATATTGATTTATGGAGCCTATCGCTACTATTGTCACGGAAGGCTTCAAAATCAAAGTACTTACTTTGAAGACTTAAGGTGCGGAAACGAGTCGCTATAGGTCGTGGACTTAAATGGCAATAGTTTGGGAGCGTTTGGGGAATATTGATTTTTGGAGCCTATCGCTACTATTGTCACGGAAGGCTTCAAATCAAAGTACTTACTTTGAAGACTTAAGGTGCGGAAACGAGTCGCTTTAGGTCGTGGACTTAAATGGCAATAGTTTGGGAGCGTTTGGGGAATATTGATTTTTGGAGCCTATCGCTACTATTGTCACGGAAGGCTGCAAAATTAAAGTACTTACTTTGAAGACTTAAGGTGCGGAAACGAGTCGCTATAGGTCGTGGACTTAAATGGCAATAGTTTGGGAGCGTTTGGGGAATATTGATTTTTAGAGCCTATCGCGCTACAATTATCACGGAAGGCTGCAAAATCAAAGTACTTACTTTGAAGACTTAAGGTGCGGAAACGAGTCGCTAAAGGTCGTGGACTTAAATGGCAATAGTTTGGGAGCGTTTGGAGAATATTGATTTTTGGGGCCTATCGCGCTACAATTGTCTCGGAAGGCTGCAAAATCAAAGTACTTACTCTAAAGACTTAAGGTGCAGAAACGAGTCGCTATAGGTCGTGGACTTAAATTGCAATAGTTTGGGAGCGTTTGGGGAATATTGATTTTTGGAGCCTATCGCTACTATTGTCACGGAAGGCTGCAAAATCAAAGTACTTACTTTGAAGACTTAAGGTGCGAAAACGAGTCGCTATAGGTCGTGGACTTAAATGGCAATAGTTTGGGAGCGTTTGGGGAATATTGATTTCTGGAGCCTATCGCGCAACTATTATCACGGAAGGCTTTAAAATCAAAGTACTTACTTTGAAGACTTAAGGTGCGGAAACGAGTCGCTATAGGTCGTGGACTTAAATGGCAATAGTTTGGGAGCGTTTGGGGAATATTGATTTATGGAGCCTATCGCGCTACTATTATCACGGAAGGCTGCAAAATCAAAGTACTTACTTTGAAGACTTAAGGTGCGGAAACGAGTCGCTAAAGGTCGTGGACTTAAATGGCAATAGTTTGGGAGCGTTTGGGGAATATTGATTTTTGGAGCCTATCGCTACTATTGTCACGGAAGGCTTCAAAATCAAAGTACTTACTTTGAAGACTTAAGGTGCGGAAACGAGTCGCTATGGGTCGTGGACTTAAATGGCAATCGTTTTGGAGCGTTTGGGGAATATTGATTTTCGAGCCTATGGGAGGGAGAGACATACCTATTGTCACGGAACGCTCCAAAATCAAAGTACTTACTTTGAAGACTTAACGTGCGGAAACGAGTCGCTATAGGTCGTGGACTTAAATGGCAATAGTTTGGGAGCGTTTGGGGAATATTGATTTTTGGAGCCTATCGCGCTACTATTATCACGGAAGGCTTCAAAATCTAAGTACTTACTTTGAAGACTTAAGGTGCGGAAACGAGTCGCTATAGGTCGTGGACTTAAATGGCAATAGTTTGGGAGCGCTTGGGGAATATTGATTTTTGGAGCCTATCGCTACTATTGTCACGGAAGGCTTCAAAATCAAAGTACGTACTTGAAGACTTAAGGTGCGGAAACGAGTCGCTAAAGGTCGTGGACTTAAATGGCAATAGTTTGGGAGCGTTTGGGGAATATTGATTTTTGGAGCCTACTATTGTCACGGAAGGCTTCAAAATCAAAGTACTTACTTTGAAGACTTAAGGTGCGGAAACGAGTCGCTATGGGTCGTGGACTTAAATGGCAATCGTTTTGGAGCGTTTGGGGAATATTGATTTTTGGAGCCTATCGCTACTATTGTCACGGAAGGCTTCAAAATCAAAGTACTTACTTTGAAGACTTAAGGTGCGGAAACGAGTCGCTATAGGTCGTGGACTTAAATGGCAATAGTTTGGGAGCGTTTGGGGAATATTGATTTTTGGAGCCTATCGCGCTACTATAATCACGGAAGGCTGCAAAATCAAAGTACTTACTTTGAAGACTTAAGGTGCGGAAACGAGTCGCTATAGGTCGTGGACTTAAATGGCAATAGTTTGGGAGCGTTTGGGGAATATTGATTTTTGGAGCCCATCGCGCTACTATTATCACGGAAGGCTGCAAAATCAAAGTACTTACTTTGAAGACTTAAGGTGCGGAAACGAGTCGCTATAGGTCGTGGACTTAAATGGCAATAGTTTGGGAGCGTTTGGGGAATATTGATTTTTGGAGCCCATCGCGCTACTATTATCACGGAAGGCTGCAAAATCAAAGTACTTACTTTGAAGACTTAAGGTGCGGAAACGAGTCGCTAAAGGTCGTGGACTTAAATGGCAATAGTTTGGGAGCGTTTGGGGAATATTGATTTTTGGAGCCTATCGCGCTACTATTATCACGGAAGGCTGCAAAATCAAAGTACTTACTTTGAAGACTTAAGGTGCGGAAACGATTCGCTATAGGTCGTGGATTTAAATGGCAATAGTTTGGGAGCGTTTGGGGAATATTGATTTCTGGAGCCTATCGCGCTACTATTATCACGGAAGGCTGCAAAATCAAAGTACTTACTTTGAAGACTTAAGGTGCGGAAACGAGTCGCTATAGGTCGTGGACTTAAATGGCAATAGTTTGGGAGCGTTTGGGGAATATTGATTTTTAGAGCCTATCGCTACTATTGTCACGGAAGGCTGCAAAATCAAAGTACTTACTTTGAAGACTTAAGGTGCGGAAACGAGTCGCTATGGGTCGTGGACTTAAATGGCAATCGTTTTGGAGCGTTTGGGGAATATTGATTTTTGGAGCCTATCGCTACTATTGTCACGGAAGGCTTCAAAATCAAAGTACTTACTTTGAAGACTTAAGGTGCGGAAACGAGTCGCTATAGGTCGTGGACTTAAATGGCAATAGTTTGGGAGCGTTTGGGGAATATTGATTTTTGGAGCCTATCGCTACTATTGTCACGGAAGGCTTCAAAATCAAAGTACTTACTTTGAAGACTTAAGGTGCGGAAACGAGTCGCTATAGGTCGTGGACTTAAATGGCAATAGTTTGGGAGCGTTTGGGGAATATTGATTTTTGGAGCCCATCGCGCTACTATTATCACGGAAGGCTGCAAAATCAAAGTACTTACTTTGAAGACTTAAGGTGCGGAAACGAGTCGCTATAGGTCGTGGACTTAAATGGCAATAGTTTGGGAGCGTTTGGGGAATATTGATTTTTGGAGCCTATCGCTACTATTGTCACGAAAGGCTTCAAAATCAAAGTACTTACTTGAAGACTTAAGGTGCGGAAACGAGTCGCTATAGGTCGTGGACTTAAATGGCAATAGTTTGGGAGCGTTTGGGGAATATTGATTTTTGGAGCCTACTATTGTCACGGAAGGCTTCAAAATCAAAGTACTTACTTTGAAGTCTTAAGGTGCGGAAACGAGTCGCTATAGGTCGTGGACTTAAATGGCAATAGTTTGGGAGCGTTTGGGGAATATTGATTTTTGGAGCCTATCGCTACTATTGTCACGGAAGGCTTCAAAATCAAAGTACTTACTTTGAAGACTTAAGGTGCGGAAACGAGTCGCTATAGGTCGTGGACTTAAATGGCAATAGTTTGGGAGCGTTTGGGGAATATTGATTTTTGGAGCCTATCGCTACTATTGTCACGGAAGGCTTCAAAATCAAAGTACTTACTTTGAAGACTTAAGGTGCGGAAACGAGTCGCTATAGGTCGTGGACTTAAATGGCAATAGTTTGGGAGCGTTTGGGGAATATTGATTTTTGGAGCCTATCGCTACTATTGTCACGGAAGGCTTCAAATCAAAGTACTTACTTTGAAGACTTAAGGTGCGGAAACGAGTCGCTTTAGGTCGTGGACTTAAATGGCAATAGTTTGGGAGCGTTTGGGGAATATTGATTTTTGGAGCCTATCGCTACTATTGTCACGGAAGGCTGCAAAATTAAAGTACTTACTTTGAAGACTTAAGGTGCGGAAACGAGTCGCTATAGGTCGTGGACTTAAATGGCAATAGTTTGGGAGCGTTTGGGGAATATTGATTTTTAGAGCCTATCGCGCTACAATTATCACGGAAGGCTGCAAAATCAAAGTACTTACTTTGAAGACTTAAGGTGCGGAAACGAGTCGCTAAAGGTCGTGGACTTAAATGGCAATAGTTTGGGAGCGTTTGGAGAATATTGATTTTTGGGGCCTATCGCGCTACAATTGTCTCGGAAGGCTGCAAAATCAAAGTACTTACTCTAAAGACTTAAGGTGCAGAAACGAGTCGCTATAGGTCGTGGACTTAAATTGCAATAGTTTGGGAGCGTTTGGGGAATATTGATTTTTGGAGCCTATCGCTACTATTGTCACGGAAGGCTGCAAAATCAAAGTACTTACTTTGAAGACTTAAGGTGCGAAAACGAGTCGCTATAGGTCGTGGACTTAAATGGCAATAGTTTGGGAGCGTTTGGGGAATATTGATTTCTGGAGCCTATCGCGCAACTATTATCACGGAAGGCTTTAAAATCAAAGTACTTACTTTGAAGACTTAAGGTGCGGAAACGAGTCGCTATAGGTCGTGGACTTAAATGGCAATAGTTTGGGAGCGTTTGGGGAATATTGATTTATGGAGCCTATCGCGCTACTATTATCACGGAAGGCTGCAAAATCAAAGTACTTACTTTGAAGACTTAAGGTGCGGAAACGAGTCGCTAAAGGTCGTGGACTTAAATGGCAATAGTTTGGGAGCGTTTGGGGAATATTGATTTTTGGAGCCTATCGCTACTATTGTCACGGAAGGCTTCAAAATCAAAGTACTTACTTTGAAGACTTAAGGTGCGGAAACGAGTCGCTATGGGTCGTGGACTTAAATGGCAATCGTTTTGGAGCGTTTGGGGAATATTGATTTTCGAGCCTATGGGAGGGAGAGACATACCTATTGTCACGGAACGCTCCAAAATCAAAGTACTTACTTTGAAGACTTAACGTGCGGAAACGAGTCGCTATAGGTCGTGGACTTAAATGGCAATAGTTTGGGAGCGTTTGGGGAATATTGATTTTTGGAGCCTATCGCGCTACTATTATCACGGAAGGCTTCAAAATCTAAGTACTTACTTTGAAGACTTAAGGTGCGGAAACGAGTCGCTATAGGTCGTGGACTTAAATGGCAATAGTTTGGGAGCGCTTGGGGAATATTGATTTTTGGAGCCTATCGCTACTATTGTCACGGAAGGCTTCAAAATCAAAGTACGTACTTGAAGACTTAAGGTGCGGAAACGAGTCGCTAAAGGTCGTGGACTTAAATGGCAATAGTTTGGGAGCGTTTGGGGAATATTGATTTTTGGAGCCTACTATTGTCACGGAAGGCTTCAAAATCAAAGTACTTACTTTGAAGACTTAAGGTGCGGAAACGAGTCGCTATGGGTCGTGGACTTAAATGGCAATCGTTTTGGAGCGTTTGGGGAATATTGATTTTTGGAGCCTATCGCTACTATTGTCACGGAAGGCTTCAAAATCAAAGTACTTACTTTGAAGACTTAAGGTGCGGAAACGAGTCGCTATAGGTCGTGGACTTAAATGGCAATAGTTTGGGAGCGTTTGGGGAATATTGATTTTTGGAGCCTATCGCGCTACTATAATCACGGAAGGCTGCAAAATCAAAGTACTTACTTTGAAGACTTAAGGTGCGGAAACGAGTCGCTATAGGTCGTGGACTTAAATGGCAATAGTTTGGGAGCGTTTGGGGAATATTGATTTTTGGAGCCCATCGCGCTACTATTATCACGGAAGGCTGCAAAATCAAAGTACTTACTTTGAAGACTTAAGGTGCGGAAACGAGTCGCTATAGGTCGTGGACTTAAATGGCAATAGTTTGGGAGCGTTTGGGGAATATTGATTTTTGGAGCCTATCGCTACTATTGTCACGAAAGGCTTCAAAATCAAAGTACTTACTTGAAGACTTAAGGTGCGGAAACGAGTCGCTATAGGTCGTGGACTTAAATGGCAATAGTTTGGGAGCGTTTGGGGAATATTGATTTTTGGAGCCTACTATTGTCACGGAAGGCTTCAAAATCAAAGTACTTACTTTGAAGTCTTAAGGTGCGGAAACGAGTCGCTATAGGTCGTGGACTTAAATGGCAATAGTTTGGGAGCGTTTGGGGAATATTGATTTTTGGAGCCTATCGCTACTATTGTCACGGAAGGCTTCAAAATCAAAGTACTTACTTTGAAGACTTAAGGTGCGGAAACGAGTCGCTATAGGTCGTGGACTTAAATGGCAATAGTTTGGGAGCGTTTGGGGAATATTGATTTTTGGAGCCTATCGCGCTACTATAATCACGGAAGGCTGCAAAATCAAAGTACTTACTTTGAAGACTTAAGGTGCGAAAACGAGTCGCTAGGTCAAGGACTTAAATGGCAATAGTTTTGGAGCGTTTGGGGAATATTGATTTTCGAGCCTATGGGAGGGAGGGACATACCTATTGTCACGGAACGCTCCAAAATCAAAGTACTTACTTTGAAGACTTAACGTGCGGAAACGAGTCGCTATAGGTCGTGGACTTAAATGGCACTAGTTTTGGAGCGCTTGGGAAATATTGATTTTCGAGCCTATGGGAGGGAGGGACATACCTATTGTCACGGAACGCTCCAAAATCAAAGTACTTACTTTGAAGGCTTAAATTGCGGAAACGAGTCGCTATAGGTCGTGGACTTAAATGGCAACCGTTTGGGAGCGTTTGGGGAATATTGATTTTTGGAGCCTATCGCTACTATTGTCACGGAAGGCTGCAAAATCAAAGTACTTACTTTGAAGACTTAAGGTGCAGAAACGAGTCGCTATAGGTCGTGGACTTAAATGGCACTAGTTTTGGAGCGTTTGGAAAATATTGATTGTCGAGCCTATGGGAGGGAGGGAGGGACATACCTATTGTCACGGAACGCTCCAAAATCAAAGTACTTACTTTGAAGGCTTAAATTGCGGAAACGAGTCCCTATAGGTCGTGGACTTAAATGGCAACCGTTTGGGAGCGTTTGGGGAATATTGATTTTTGGAGCCTATCGCTACTACTGTCACGGAAGGCTGCAAAATCAAAGTACTTACTCTGAAGACTTAAGGTGCAGAAACGAGTCGCTATAGGTAGTGGACTTAAATTGCAATAGTTTGGGAGCGTTTGGGGAATATTGATTTTTGGAGCCTATCGCTACTATTGTCACGGAAGGCTGCAAAATCAAAGTACTTACTTTGAAGACTTAAGGTGCGAAAACGAGTCGCTATAGGTCGTGGACTTAAATGGCAATAGTTTGGGAGCGTTTGGGGAATATTGATTTCTGGAGCCTATCGCGCAACTATTATCACGGAAGGCTTTAAAATCAAAGTACTTACTTTGAAGACTTAAGGTGCGGAAACGAGTCGCTATAGGTCGTGGACTTAAATGGCAATAGTTTGGGAGCGTTTGGGGAATATTGATTTATGGAGCCTATCGCGCTACTATTATCACGGAAGGCTGCAAAATCAAAGTACTTACTTTGAAGACTTAAGGTGCGGAAACGAGTCGCTAAAGGTCGTGGACTTAAATGGCAATAGTTTGGGAGCGTTTGGGGAATATTGATTTTTGGAGCCTATCGCTACTATTGTCACGGAAGGCTTCAAAATCAAAGTACTTACTTTGAAGACTTAAGGTGCGGAAACGAGTCGCTATGGGTCGTGGACTTAAATGGCAATCGTTTTGGAGCGTTTGGGGAATATTGATTTTCGAGCCTATGGGAGGGAGAGACATACCTATTGTCACGGAACGCTCCAAAATCAAAGTACTTACTTTGAAGACTTAACGTGCGGAAACGAGTCGCTATAGGTCGTGGACTTAAATGGCAATAGTTTGGGAGCGTTTGGGGAATATTGATTTTTGGAGCCTATCGCGCTACTATTATCACGGAAGGCTTCAAAATCTAAGTACTTACTTTGAAGACTTAAGGTGCGGAAACGAGTCGCTATAGGTCGTGGACTTAAATGGCAATAGTTTGGGAGCGCTTGGGGAATATTGATTTTTGGAGCCTATCGCTACTATTGTCACGGAAGGCTTCAAAATCAAAGTACGTACTTGAAGACTTAAGGTGCGGAAACGAGTCGCTAAAGGTCGTGGACTTAAATGGCAATAGTTTGGGAGCGTTTGGGGAATATTGATTTTTGGAGCCTACTATTGTCACGGAAGGCTTCAAAATCAAAGTACTTACTTTGAAGTCTTAAGGTGCGGAAACGAGTCGCTATAGGTCGTGGACTTAAATGGCAATAGTTTGGGAGCGTTTGGGGAATATTGATTATTGGAGCCTATCGCTACTATTGTCTGTCACGGAAGGCTTCAAAATCAAAGTACTTACTTTGAAGACTTAAGGTGCGGAAACGAGTCGCTATAGGTCGTGGACTTAAATGGCAATAGTTTGGGAGCGATTGAGGAATATTGATTTTTGGAGCCTATCGCTACTATTGTCTGTCTCGGAAGGCTTCAAAATCAAAGTACTTACTTTGAAGACTTAAGGTGCGGAAACGAAACGCTATAGGTCGTGGACTTAAATGGCAATAGTTTTGGAGCGTTTTGGGAATATTGATTTTCGAGCCTATGGGAGGGAGGGACATACCTATTGCCACGGAACGCTCCATCAAAGTACTTACTTTGAAGACTTAACGTGCGGAAACGAGTCGCTATAGGTCGTGAACTTAAATGGCAATAGTTTTGGAGCGTTTGGGGAATATTGATTTTCGAGCCTATGGGAGGGAGGGACATACCTATTGTCACGGAACGCTCCAAAATCAAAGTACTTACTTTGAAGACTTAAGGTGCGGAAACGAGTTGCTATAGGTCGTGGACTTAAATGGCAATAGTTTGGGAGCGTTTGGGGAATATTGATTTTTAGAGCCTATCGCTACTATTGTCACGGAAGGCTGCAAAATCAAAGTACTAACTTTGAATACTTAAGGTGCGGAAACGAGTCGCTATAGGTCGTGGACTTAAATGGCAATCGTTTGGGAGCGTTTGGGGAATATTGATTTTGGAGCCTATCGCGCTACTATTATCACGGAAGGCTGCAAAATCAAAGTACTTACTTTGAAGACTTAAGGTGCGGAAACGAGTCGCTATAGGTCGTGGACTTAAATGGCAATAGTTTTGGAGCGTTTGGGGAATATTGATTTTTGGAGCCTATCGCGCTACTATTATCACGGAAGGCTGCAAAATCAAAGTACTTACTTTGAAGACTTAAGGTGCGGAAACGAGTCGCTGTAGGTCGTGGACTTAAATGGCAATAGTTTGGGAGCGTTTGGGGAATATTGATTTTTGGAGCCTATCGCGCTACTATTATCACGGAAGGCTGCAAAATCAAAGTACTTACTTTGAAGACTTAACTGGCAATAGTTTTGGAGCGTTTGGGGAATATTGATTTTTGGAGCCTATCGCGCTACTATTATCACGGAAGGCTGCAAAATCAAAGTACTTACTTTGAAGACTTAAGGTGCGGAAACGAGTCGCTGTAGGTCGTGGACTTAAATGGCAATAGTTTGGGAGCGTTTGGGGAATATTGATTTTTGGAGCCTATCGCGCTACTATTATCACGGAAGGCTGCAAAATCAAAGTACTTACTTTGAAGACTTAAGGTGCGGAAACGAGTCGCTGTAGGTCGTGGACTTAAATGGCAATAGTTTGGGAGCGTTTGGGGAATTTTGATTTATGGAGCCTATCGCGCTACTATTATCACGGAAGGCTGCAAAATCAAAGTACTTACTTTGAAGACTTAAGGTGCGGAAACGAGTCGCTATAGGTCGTGGACTTAAATGGCAATAGTTTGGGAGCGTTTGGGGAATATTGATTTTTGGAGCCTATCGCGCTACTATTATCACGGAAGGCTGCAAAATCAAAGAACTTACTTTGAAGACTTAAGGTGCGGAAACGAGTCGCTGTAGGTCGTGGACTCAAATGGCAATAGTTTGGGAGCGTTTGGGGAATATTGATTTATGAAGCCTATCGCGCTACTATTATCACGGAAGGCTGCAAAATCAAAGTACTTACTTTGAAGACTTAAGGTGCGGAAACGAGTCGCTATAGGTCGTGGACTTAAATGGCAATAGTTTGGGAGCGTTTGGGGAATATTGATTTCTGGAGCCTATCGCGCAACTATTATCACGGAAGGCTTTAAAATCAAAGTACTTACTTTGAAGACTTAAGGTGCGGAAACAAGTCGCTATAGGTCGTGGACTTAAATGGCAATAGTTTGGGAGCGTTTGGGGAATATTGATTTATGGAGCCTATCGCGCTACTATTATCACGGAAGGCTGCAAAATCAAATTACTTACTTTGAAGACTTAAGGTGCGGAAACGAGTCGCTAAAGGTCGTGGACTTAAATGGCAATCGTTTGGGAGCGTTTGGGGAATATTGATTTTTGGAGCCTATCGCTACTATTGTCACGGAAGGCTGCAAAATCAAAGTACTAACTTTGAAGACTTAAGGTGCAGAAACGAGTCGCTATAGGTCGTGGACTTAAATTGCAATAGTTTGGGAGCGTTTGGGGAATATTGATTTTTGGAGCCTATCGCTACTATTGTCATGGAAGGCTTCAAAATCAAAGTACTTACTTTGAAGACTTAAGGTGCGGAAACGAGTCGCTATAGGTCGTGGACTTAAATGGCAATAGTTTGGGAGCGTTTGGGGAATATTGATTTTTGGAGCCTATCGCGCTACTATTATCACGGAAGGCTGCAAAATCAAAGTACTTACTTTGAAGACTTAAGGTGCGAAAACGAGTCGCTAAAGGTCGTGGACTTAAATGGCAATAGTTTGGGAGCGTTTAGGGAATATTGATTTCTGGAGCCTATCGCGCTACTATTATCACGGAAGGCTGCAAAATCAAAGTACTTACTTTGAAGACTTAAGGTGCGGAAACGAGTCGCTATAGGTCGTGGACTTAAATGGCAATAGTTTGGGAGCGTTTGGGGAATATTGATTTTTAGAGCCTATCGCTACTATTGTCACGGAAGGCTGCAAAATCAAAGTACTTACTTTGAAGACTTAAGGTGCGGAAACGAGTCGCTATGGGTCGTGGACTTAAATGGCAATCGTTTTGGAGCGTTTGGGGAATATTGATTTTTGGAGCCTATCGCTACTATTGTCACGGAAGGCTTCAAAATCAAAGTACTTACTTTGAAGACTTAAGGTGCGGAAACGAGTCGCTATAGGTCGTGGACTTAAATGGCAATAGTTTGGGAGCGTTTGGGGAATATTGATTTTTGGAGCCTATCGCTACTATTGTCACGGAAGGCTTCAAAATCAAAGTACTTACTTTGAAGACTTAAGGTGCGGAAACGAGTCGCTATAGGTCGTGGACTTAAATGGCAATAGTTTGGGAGCGTTTGGGGAATATTGATTTTTGGAGCCCATCGCGCTACTATTATCACGGAAGGCTGCAAAATCAAAGTACTTACTTTGAAGACTTAAGGTGCGGAAACGAGTCGCTATAGGTCGTGGACTTAAATGGCAATAGTTTGGGAGCGTTTGGGGAATATTGATTTTTGGAGCCTATCGCTACTATTGTCACGAAAGGCTTCAAAATCAAAGTACTTACTTGAAGACTTAAGGTGCGGAAACGAGTCGCTATAGGTCGTGGACTTAAATGGCAATAGTTTGGGAGCGTTTGGGGAATATTGATTTTTGGAGCCTACTATTGTCACGGAAGGCTTCAAAATCAAAGTACTTACTTTGAAGTCTTAAGGTGCGGAAACGAGTCGCTATAGGTCGTGGACTTAAATGGCAATAGTTTGGGAGCGTTTGGGGAATATTGATTTTTAGAGCCTATCGCTACTATTGTCACGGAAGGCTGCAAAATCAAAGTACTTACTTTGAAGACTTAAGGTGCGGAAACGAGTCGCTATGGGTCGTGGACTTAAATGGCAATCGTTTTGGAGCGTTTGGGGAATATTGATTTTTGGAGCCTATCGCTACTATTGTCACGGAAGGCTTCAAAATCAAAGTACTTACTTTGAAGACTTAAGGTGCGGAAACGAGTCGCTATAGGTCGTGGACTTAAATGGCAATAGTTTGGGAGCGTTTGGGGAATATTGATTTTTGGAGCCTATCGCTACTATTGTCACGGAAGGCTTCAAAATCAAAGTACTTACTTTGAAGACTTAAGGTGCGGAAACGAGTCGCTATAGGTCGTGGACTTAAATGGCAATAGTTTGGGAGCGTTTGGGGAATATTGATTTTTGGAGCCCATCGCGCTACTATTATCACGGAAGGCTGCAAAATCAAAGTACTTACTTTGAAGACTTAAGGTGCGGAAACGAGTCGCTATAGGTCGTGGACTTAAATGGCAATAGTTTGGGAGCGTTTGGGGAATATTGATTTTTGGAGCCTATCGCTACTATTGTCACGAAAGGCTTCAAAATCAAAGTACTTACTTGAAGACTTAAGGTGCGGAAACGAGTCGCTATAGGTCGTGGACTTAAATGGCAATAGTTTGGGAGCGTTTGGGGAATATTGATTTTTGGAGCCTACTATTGTCACGGAAGGCTTCAAAATCAAAGTACTTACTTTGAAGTCTTAAGGTGCGGAAACGAGTCGCTATAGGTCGTGGACTTAAATGGCAATAGTTTGGGAGCGTTTGGGGAATATTGATTTTTGGAGCCTATCGCTACTATTGTCACGGAAGGCTTCAAAATCAAAGTACTTACTTTGAAGACTTAAGGTGCGGAAACGAGTCGCTATAGGTCGTGGACTTAAATGGCAATAGTTTGGGAGCGTTTGGGGAATATTGATTTTTGGAGCCTATCGCGCTACTATAATCACGGAAGGCTGCAAAATCAAAGTACTTACTTTGAAGACTTAAGGTGCGGAAACGAGTCGCTAGGTCAAGGACTTAAATGGCAATAGTTTTGGAGCGTTTGGGGAATATTGATTTTCGAGCCTATGGGAGGGAGGGACATACCTATTGTCACGGAACGCTCCAAAATCAAAGTACTTACTTTGAAGACTTAACGTGCGGAAACGAGTCGTTATAGGTCGTGGATTTAAATGGCAATAGTTTGGGAGCGTTTGGGGAATATTGATTTCTGGAGCCTATCGCGCTACTATTATCACGGAAGGCTGCAAAATCAAAGTACTTACTTTGAAGACTTAAGGTGCGGAAACGAGTCGCTATAGGTCGTGGACTTAAATGGCAATAGTTTGGGAGCGTTTGGGGAATATTGATTTTTAGAGCCTATCGCTACTATTGTCACGGAAGGCTGCAAAATCAAAGTACTTACTTTGAAGACTTAAGGTGCGGAAACGAGTCGCTATGGGTCGTGGACTTAAATGGCAATCGTTTTGGAGCGTTTGGGGAATATTGATTTTTGGAGCCTATCGCTACTATTGTCACGGAAGGCTTCAAAATCAAAGTACTTACTTTGAAGACTTAAGGTGCGGAAACGAGTCGCTATAGGTCGTGGACTTAAATGGCAATAGTTTGGGAGCGTTTGGGGAATATTGATTTTTGGAGCCCATCGCGCTACTATTATCACGGAAGGCTGCAAAATCAAAGTACTTACTTTGAAGACTTAAGGTGCGGAAACGAGTCGCTATAGGTCGTGGACTTAAATGGCAATAGTTTGGGAGCGTTTGGGGAATATTGATTTTTGGAGCCTATCGCTACTATTGTCACGAAAGGCTTCAAAATCAAAGTACTTACTTGAAGACTTAAGGTGCGGAAACGAGTCGCTATAGGTCGTGGACTTAAATGGCAATAGTTTGGGAGCGTTTGGGGAATATTGATTTTTGGAGCCTACTATTGTCACGGAAGGCTTCAAAATCAAAGTACTTACTTTGAAGTCTTAAGGTGCGGAAACGAGTCGCTATAGGTCGTGGACTTAAATGGCAATAGTTTGGGAGCGTTTGGGGAATATTGATTTTTAGAGCCTATCGCTACTATTGTCACGGAAGGCTGCAAAATCAAAGTACTTACTTTGAAGACTTAAGGTGCGGAAACGAGTCGCTATGGGTCGTGGACTTAAATGGCAATCGTTTTGGAGCGTTTGGGGAATATTGATTTTTGGAGCCTATCGCTACTATTGTCACGGAAGGCTTCAAAATCAAAGTACTTACTTTGAAGACTTAAGGTGCGGAAACGAGTCGCTATAGGTCGTGGACTTAAATGGCAATAGTTTGGGAGCGTTTGGGGAATATTGATTTTTGGAGCCTATCGCTACTATTGTCACGGAAGGCTTCAAAATCAAAGTACTTACTTTGAAGACTTAAGGTGCGGAAACGAGTCGCTATAGGTCGTGGACTTAAATGGCAATAGTTTGGGAGCGTTTGGGGAATATTGATTTTTGGAGCCCATCGCGCTACTATTATCACGGAAGGCTGCAAAATCAAAGTACTTACTTTGAAGACTTAAGGTGCGGAAACGAGTCGCTATAGGTCGTGGACTTAAATGGCAATAGTTTGGGAGCGTTTGGGGAATATTGATTTTTGGAGCCTATCGCTACTATTGTCACGAAAGGCTTCAAAATCAAAGTACTTACTTGAAGACTTAAGGTGCGGAAACGAGTCGCTATAGGTCGTGGACTTAAATGGCAATAGTTTGGGAGCGTTTGGGGAATATTGATTTTTGGAGCCTACTATTGTCACGGAAGGCTTCAAAATCAAAGTACTTACTTTGAAGTCTTAAGGTGCGGAAACGAGTCGCTATAGGTCGTGGACTTAAATGGCAATAGTTTGGGAGCGTTTGGGGAATATTGATTTTTGGAGCCTATCGCTACTATTGTCACGGAAGGCTTCAAAATCAAAGTACTTACTTTGAAGACTTAAGGTGCGGAAACGAGTCGCTATAGGTCGTGGACTTAAATGGCAATAGTTTGGGAGCGTTTGGGGAATATTGATTTTTGGAGCCTATCGCGCTACTATAATCACGGAAGGCTGCAAAATCAAAGTACTTACTTTGAAGACTTAAGGTGCGGAAACGAGTCGCTAGGTCAAGGACTTAAATGGCAATAGTTTTGGAGCGTTTGGGGAATATTGATTTTCGAGCCTATGGGAGGGAGGGACATACCTATTGTCACGGAACGCTCCAAAATCAAAGTACTTACTTTGAAGACTTAACGTGCGGAAACGAGTCGCTATAGGTCGTGGACTTAAATGGCACTAGTTTTGGAGCGCTTGGGAAATATTGATTTTCGAGCCTATGGGAGGGAGGGACATACCTATTGTCACGGAACGCTCCAAAATCAAAGTACTTACTTTGAAGGCTTAAATTGCGGAAACGAGTCGCTATAGGTCGTGGACTTAAATGGCAACCGTTTGGGAGCGTTTGGGGAATATTGATTTTTGGAGCCTATCGCTACTATTGTCACGGAAGGCTGCAAAATCAAAGTACTTACTTTGAAGACTTAAGGTGCAGAAACGAGTCGCTATAGGTCGTGGACTTAAATGGCACTAGTTTTGGAGCGTTTGGGAAATATTGATTGTCGAGCCTATGGGAGGGAGGGACATACCTATTGTCACGGAACGCTCCAAAATCAAAGTACTTACTTTGAAGGCTTAAATTGCGGAAACGAGTCGCTATAGGTCGTGGACTTAAATGGCAACCGTTTGGGAGCGTTTGGGGAATATTGATTTTTGGAGCCTATCGCTACTATTGTCACGGAAGGCTGCAAAATCAAAGTACTTACTCTGAAGACTTAAGGTGCAGAAACGAGTCGCTATAGGTCGTGGACTTAAATTGCAATAGTTTGGGAGCGTTTGGGGAATATTGATTTTTGGAGCCTATCGCTACTATTGTCACGGAAGGCTGCAAAATCAAAGTACTTACTTTGAAGACTTAAGGTGCGAAAACGAGTCGCTATAGGTCGTGGACTTAAATGGCAATAGTTTGGGAGCGTTTGGGGAATATTGATTTCTGGAGCCTATCGCGCAACTATTATCACGGAAGGCTTTAAAATCAAAGTACTTACTTTGAAGACTTAAGGTGCGGAAACGAGTCGCTATAGGTCGTGGACTTAAATGGCAATAGTTTGGGAGCGTTTGGGGAATATTGATTTATGGAGCCTTCTTCTTCTGAGTCGTCATCTTCATTTGCTGAAGGTCGTGTCTAGGATGAATTGTCGATCACTCGGTGCACCATGCTCTTCCACGATTTTCTGTCCTCGGCGGCCTTAAAAGCTTTGGCTATTGGTAGCCCAGTGAGTGTCTTCACCAAGTCTGACCAACGGGTGGGTGAGCGACCGCGTGATCTCTTCCCATCAATCTGGCCAACAACCATGAGCTTCTCGAGGCTATTAGGGTTTCTACGGGCGACGTGTCCGAAATACCCGAGAATTCTTTGAAAGCAAAGAGTGGAAAGCCTTGTGGTTATTCGAAGCTCGCTAAGAATAGATACATTGGTCCGGAATGCAGTCCATGGAATTCGCAACATCCGCCTCCAACACCACATCTCGAAAGCGTCGATCTTTGCCCTTTCTTTCTTCCTTATCGTCCAGGATTCGGCGCCGTAAAAGAAAATCGAGAATACCAACGTACGCACCATCCTCACTTTAGTTTTACAGGATATATTGCGGTCTTTCCATATTCTAGTGAGTTTAGTCATCGCTGTTTTGGACATTTGGATTCTTCTGGCGATTTCCCTCTCACTGCCACCGTCATTACTGAGAAGAGAGCCTAGGTATACAAACTGCTCAACGAATTCTAGGTCTCTGAGTTCAAAGGAGCGAATCAGCAAACCCGGTCTGTCTATCACCAACACCTTGGTTTTTGCCTTGTTAATGGCGAGGCCAACCGATTCACTTTCTTTTTCGACTCTAGAAAGGAGCCGAGCCAGTTCCTGCTCTGATGATGCAAAAAGAGTAGTGTCATCAGCGTACCTTAGGTTGCTAATGGAGCCTATCGCGCTACTATTATCACGGAAGGCTGCAAAATCAAAGTACTTACTTTGAAGACTTAAGGTGCGGAAACGAGTCGCTATGGGTCGTGGACTTAAATGGCAATCGTTTTGGAGCGTTTGGGGAATATTGATTTTCGAGCCTATGGGAGGGAGAGACATACCTATTGTCACGGAACGCTCCAAAATCAAAGTACTTACTTTGAAGACTTAACGTGCGGAAACGAGTCGCTATAGGTCGTGGACTTAAATGGCAATAGTTTGGGAGCGTTTGGGGAATATTGATTTTTGGAGCCTATCGCGCTACTATTATCACGGAAGGCTTCAAAATCTAAGTACTTACTTTGAAGACTTAAGGTGCGGAAACGAGTCGCTATAGGTCGTGGACTTAAATGGCAATAGTTTGGGAGCGTTTGGGGAATATTGATTTTTGGAGCCTATCGCTACTATTGTCACGGAAGGCTTCAAAATCAAAGTACGTACTTGAAGACTTAAGGTGCGGAAACGAGTCGCTAAAGGTCGTGGACTTAAATGGCAATAGTTTGGGAGCGTTTGGGGAATATTGATTTTTGGAGCCTACTATTGTCACGGAAGGCTTCAAAATCAAAGTACTTACTTTGAAGTCTTAAGGTGCGGAAACGAGTCGCTATAGGTCGTGGACTTAAATGGCAATAGTTTGGGAGCGTTTGGGGAATATTGATTATTGGAGCCTATCGCTACTATTGTCACGGAAGGCTTCAAAATCAAAGTACTTACTTTGAAGACTTAAGGTGCGGAAACGAGTCGCTATAGGTCGTGGACTTAAATGGCAATAGTTTGGGAGCGTTTGGGGAATATTGATTTTTGGAGCCTATCGCTACTATTGTCACGGAAGGCTTCAAAATCAAAGTACTTACTTTGAAGACTTAAGGTGCGGAAACGAGTCGCTATAGGTCGTGGACTTAAATGGCAATAGTTTGGGAGCGTTTGGGGAATATTGATTTTTGGAGCCTATCGCTACTATTGTCACGGAAGGCTTCAAATCAAAGTACTTACTTTGAAGACTTAAGGTGCGGAAACGAGTCGCTTTAGGTCGTGGACTTAAATGGCAATAGTTTGGGAGCGTTTGGGGAATATTGATTTTTGGAGCCTATCGCTACTATTGTCACGGAAGGCTGCAAAATTAAAGTACTTACTTTGAAGACTTAAGGTGCGGAAACGAGTCGCTATAGGTCGTGGACTTAAATGGCAATAGTTTGGGAGCGTTTGGGGAATATTGATTTTTAGAGCCTATCGCGCTACAATTATCACGGAAGGCTGCAAAATCAAAGTACTTACTTTGAAGACTTAAGGTGCGGAAACGAGTCGCTAAAGGTCGTGGACTTAAATGGCAATAGTTTGGGAGCGTTTGGAGAATATTGATTTTTGGGGCCTATCGCGCTACAATTGTCTCGGAAGGCTGCAAAATCAAAGTACTTACTTTGAAGACTTAAGGTGCGGAAACGATTCGCTATAGGTCGTGGATTTAAATGGCAATAGTTTGGGAGCGTTTGGGGAATATTGATTTCTGGAGCATATCGCGCTACTATTATCACGGAAGGCTGCAAAATCAAAGTACTTACTTTGAAGACTTTAGGTGCGGAAACGAGTCGCTATAGGTCGTGGACTTAAATGGCAATAGTTTGGGAGCGTTTGGGGAATATTGATTTTTAGAGCCTATCGCTACTATTGTCACGGAAGGCTGCAAAATCAAAGTACTTACTTTGAAGACTTAAGGTGCGGAAACGAGTCGCTATAGGTCGTGGACTTAAATGGCAATAGTTTGGGAGCGTTTGGGGAATATTGATTTTTGGAGCCTATCGCGCTACTATTGTCACGGAAGGCTTCAAAATCAAAGTACTTACTTTGAAGACTTAAGGTGCGGAAACGAGTCGCTATAGGTCGTGGACTTAAATTGCAATATTTTGGAAGCGTTTGGGGAATATTGATTTTTGGAGCCTATCGCGCTACTATTATCACGGAAGGCTTCAAAATCAAAGTACTTACTTTGAAGACTTAAGGTGCGGAAACGAGTCGCTATAGGTCGTGGACTTAAATGGCAATAGTTTGGGAGCGTTTGGGGAATATTGATTTTTGGAGCCTATCGCTACTATTGTCACGGAAGGCTTCAAAATCAAAGTACTTACTTTGAAGACTTAAGGTGCGGAAACGAGTCGCTATAGGTCGTGGACTTAAATGGCAATAGTTTGGGAGCGTTTGGGGAATATTGATTTTTGGAGCCTATCGCTACTATTGTCACGGAAGGCTTCAAAATCAAAGTACTTACATTGAAGACTTAAGGTGCGGAAACGAGTCGCTATAGGTCGTGGACTTAAATGGCAATAGTTTGGGAGCGTTTGGGGAATATTGATTTTTGGAGCCTATCGCGCTACTATTATCACGGAAGGTGTATAGATTAGCGCTTAGTTGACCACGCCAACCCATACACAATAGTATTAGTTAGTTGGTTAAGGATAGTTTGCGAAGTGTCAAAGGAAAGTTCCGATAACTTGATTTTAAGTAGATATATTCAAAGTAGTTGTTAGTAATACAGTTGGATCGACACTTAAGAAATAATGTTAGTACAAATCTATATAAATTGGAATGAGCGAGGTTGCGTAATTAATGTAGGTAAAACAAAGTACATTGAACTGAATGATGAATGTGCGCGGTGTAACCCGTACATCTTCCCAACCCGCTAAAGAAATAAAGTAATTCAATAACTACAGTAAAGTTTTAAAATAATAATTATGAAGTTACAATAAAAACTTAAAGTATTACTTGAATTAATAAAAGAAACATAATTATTATTGCAATTAGTTTTACAACTTGAAGATTGGGTTCTCGGATGCTGTTCCTTTCCCTTTGTCCTTGCGTGAGGGGGACGAGGTCGACGGCGTCGCTCTCGGTGTCCCTGTAGCTATAGTCCTCTTCTTCGCCTTCGAAGGTTTTCCGTATATATTCTTGACCTCTTTAAGTTCTATGTCTTCGTAGTGCGGATCAGAGACATCTACGGTAAGTTTGGGTGAGCCGCACCGAGATTGGCATCGTGTCCTCCATAGCCAAAATAAAATAGCTGCTACTACTACAGCCACCAAAATGTAGCACACGATGTACTGATGTAGATCATCTTGAGTGATGGATTTGAGCGATTGTCTTTCATGTTCCATCATAGTTTTTATCCTGCGGTCGACTTCTGCAGTATCTGAATGGTCTGTCAGAAATATGTTGTCCGACCTTTTCAGTGTCAAGTTGACGAATTTATTAACAGATGATCTCAATTCTGGAATTTGTATGTCTGGTTCTATTTCCAAATTGCTTTTGTAAATGTTATGTGCATATATCGTCAGTTCCTTTGATTGCATAATACAGCCTTGACCGAGTGTAATAAGGTTGGATCCCTTTACAATGTGTACATTAACTTCCTTATCGCAAATGATACGAGTTGTACATTCAGCGGAACAGCACGTCATCAACCAGCTGTTTGTTGTATGTAGTTTGATCCATGCGTCCTTGCAAGGTGCGCTGTATGTGTGACAGTTTGTTATAGGTCGTTGGCTTATTAAATTTGCTTCGCACAGCGCATTGGTGTCGAGTATATTAAATACCGGTAAGGCCGCGTTGCATAACAAGCTATTGCTGTCGACGCCTATGGCGGTCTCTTTATATGTTAAGTAGAATTAAGTAAATAATAATATTAGGATAAAAGTTATTAGCACGTATAAACTCGCAACCAACCTTAAGTTGATTTGCTATTAGATTTTAGTTAGGCGTTTGTTATTTTGTATACCGCTATATTGTAGCTCGTTCACTTGCCTGTCGACTGCCATACTGTATGGATCAATAAAATTGTATTGAAGAACAAAGGGCTTTAATTTCACCATCATGTTCTAAACATGAAATGGTGGCCCATGAGGGGAACCTTAACCACATAAAGTCAAGAAGATCAAGAGTTAAGAACCAAAAGAAGAAAATATAGAAGATACAGTTGCCACGTCCTAGTCCGACCCAGTCATCGGGCAGCAAGATTGCCGACACTGCTAGTTCGTGGAGTTAGAGTTGATTCCCGGGGATGGTGATGCAACCAGGGTGCACAAAAACCTGGTCAGGCCCATCAGCGATGCAGGAAGCATCGCGCCGCGCAGTGTACTCCACCTAAGATAAGTGTCCGTCCGTTACACCTACCCACAAACAACAAATCAAAGTCCTTCCAATGCCCAAACTCCTGTAATATTTGACCTTAAGCGTTTAGAATGTGTCTCCACTTGTGTAAAGCTTAAATTACATACCTAGATTATAGCAAAATATCCCAATTTCTATCTAATTTGTCGATTTTTCGTTTCTCAAGCATACCCTCATTTGTGTAGTTCATGTAATTTCCTCGTTTCTGACACCGCCCGCTGACTATTCCAGGGTATCCGCCCCTACAACACATGGCTGAACAATCAGACTTCAAGCCGGGGTCGTGACCTTGGCGCGTGCACTGCAGTTTCACCTGATTCCGGTCCCAGATCCACGAAGGGGCGCGGCGCGGGCGGCCGAACGAGGAGCGTGAGCTTTTATAACTTTTATTTGATGGTTTCAAGTGGTAACGATTGATTCAACGTTGATATGTCGGAAGACAAGCGGTATAAAGAACTGCTTGCTAAGCGGTCGTCCCTCAAAGGGCAAATTACCAAATTTAAAAATTACGTAAATACTGTAACCAAGCAACCTACATTGAGTAATGTTCAGTCAGTCGAGCTAACGTTGAAACTAGCAAAATTCGAAACAGTAGCCCTGAGATTTGATGATTTGCAAAATGAAATAGAGGTCACTGAACCATCCAATTTAGAAGCTGAAATCGAAGAGCGCGAAAGTATTGAAACTGATATCATTAATGGCATTGCCACCGCTAAATTAGCGATTGAAAGGTATTCCGTGAAGCAAGAGTGCGAAAAAAGACGCAGCTCTTGCCATGATGGGCCCTGCTGCCCCGAACGAAAACCCGACTTGGGATTTTAGTTGCCTCTAATTCAAATAAACAAGTTCGATGGCTCATATTTCCGTTGGTCCGAGTTTAGAGATACGTTCACCACCTTAATTCACAATAACGATCGCATACCACCAATAAATAAATTTCATTATCTGTTATCGTACTTGGAAGGTGACGCATCTAGATTACTCTCAAACCTCGAAGTTTCTAACGATAATTATTCCGAAGCTTGGGACTTGCTGTACAATCGTTTCAATAATAAAGGCACCTTAATTACTCATCATTTAACTTCACTATTCAATATAAAACCGATATCCGAGTCCGAGCGATCTTTAAAGTTTTTAATTGACCACATTAGGAAGAACCTACGTGCTCTGCAAAGCTTAGGCCAACCAACAGACAAATGGGATACTATTATCATATTTTTATTATCTTCCAAATTAGATAGCCAAACTCGAACTAAATGGGAAGAGTATCGAAAAACCTTAGATAGCGATACTGCTACCTTAGACCAGTTTTACGCCTTTTTTAAAGAATCGTGCTGAAGTGCTTGAAGCCCTGTCTAAGGACACCGTAAGACTACCTACTCCTCAGGCACGTATCGCCCCCCACAATGTGATTCGATCCGGGCCGATTACAAGTACTAAGTCATTCACGAACTCGTACAACGAGAGTAGCACTAACCCATCTACTAGTTATAATTGTATCATATGCAAAGGAGGCCACCGTATCTATGACTGCCTTGCATTTAGGGCAAAGAGTATTGATGACAGAGTAAAGGATGTAGCTAAATACAAGTTATGCGCTAATTGCCTCCGCCAAGGCCATTCGGCAAACGAGTGCCGCTTGGGTCCATGCCCTCATTGCCGCCCTCAGTTACGCAAACATCATGGCTTAATTCATCGCCCCAACCTACCAAGAAACTACACAAACTATACACAACAAACAGAGCCTGAAACAATGGCTAACTATTCATATACGCCTGAAACAATGGCTAACTATTCATATACGCCTGAAACAATGGCTAACTATTCATATACGCCTGAAACAATGGCTGACTATCCATACGAGCCTGAAACAACGGCTAACCAATCATACATGCCTGAAACAGTGGCTAACCCATCACACGAGCCTGAAACAAGGGCCTATTACCCTCACAAATGCCAAAAACAACAACCTCCACAATCACAACAGCAAACACACCAACAAAAAACAGTACTACAACCACAAACAACACAACGCACTAACAAAATCAATAAAAATTACTCCAATCCTACAACAACGTATTCAACCGATAACGACACATACGTCAATCTTTCAAAAACTCCTGAACCCAGTCAAGTCGTGCTTCTATCTACTGCTGTAATCGAAGTGTCGAACCCACTTAACAATCAAAAGGTCAAGGTTCGCGCTTTGTTAGATTCCGGCAGTCAATCATCCTTCATTACCGAGTCTCTGAAAAACAAACTATCACTAGAGTCAAACCCAATCGATTGCCTAAAGGTCATTGGCATCGGTAACATAACGTCGAACAGTGCAACTGAGAGCTGTAATTTACGAATCCAATCTATTCATTCGAACTACAATGTACTACTTCCATGCCTAGTCTTACGCGAATTAACAGGTTACATTCCAAAGAGCCCTATAGACATACATTCGTTACATCTGCCTACGTTACCGTTAGCTGATCCCAGTTTTTACAAGCCAGGGCCGATAAGCGTACTAATAGGAGCCGATTTATTTTGGGATCTGCTAGGCAACGAGCAGCATGCAGTGGGACCCACTAACAGCACGAAGCTACGAAGCACTCAATTAGGCTGGATCATATCCGGTCCAGTTTATTCAGTGCCGTCTCACAGAAGAACACACTGTAATCATGTAGCTGTATCTAATTCTCATAATGAGAATTTTGAAAACATGCTCATGAAATTCTGGGATTTGGAAGAAATCCCTGCCCAACCCGCTACGAGTGAAAACGACAAATATTGCGAAACTCACTTTATCCAAAACACAATTAGAGATCAATCAGGCCGGTTTTGTGTAAGATTACCTTTAAAGGATACTCCTGACTGTTTGGGAGATACTTATCAAATAGCTAAGAAACGTTTTCTCAATCTAGAAAGGAGGTTTAAAAAAAATCCCTTTCTAAAGACAGAATACACAAAATTCATTAACGAATATGAACAATTACGCCATTTAACGCGCATTAGTGCAGCCAACTTTAATAATTGTACGGAACCCCGCTATTATCTTTGCCACCATGCGGTTTTAAAGCAAGAAAGTGAAAGTACCAAATTAAGAGTAGTATTTGACGCGAGCTGCTCGTCAACCTCTGGCTACTCATTAAACGATATTCTACGCGTAGGTCCTAAAACGCAACAATCCTTGTTTTCTATTTTGTTACGTGCCAGGCAGTATAGATACCTACTCACCGCGGACATAAATAAATTCTACCGTGAGGTGTCACTAGACGAACGAGATCGCAACTTGCAATTAATTTTGTGGCGCGAAAACGAAGCTCAGCCGTTAGAAACACTTAGGTTAAACACGGTTACATACGGTACCGCGAGTGCAAGTTATCTAAGTACCCGGTGTTTATGGCAATTAGGAGCAGAACAGTGCGATCCCCTGGTTAAAACTATTATACAACAGGACTTTTACGTCGATGACCTCATTACAGGGACCAATGACCCCTTCCAATTAAAATATATTCAAAGGGCTGTCACAAACACTCTAAAGGCAGGTTGTTTTTACCTTAGAAAATTTAAAAGTAATTACGCCCCATTATTCGATGATTTATCCGATAAACAAGACAACCTTATGTTAAGTGAGTCATCTAGTACACTCGGACTAGGATGGACGCCGTCCAGCGATTCCTTTCACTTCCCGATTAAAAACATTGATTGCTGCGACGGCGCTTCTATAACCAAGCGTACAATTATGTCGAATGCGTTTAAAATATTCGATCCGTTAGGTATTTTGAGCCCAATTGTAATTCAACCTAAGATTATGTTACAACGATTATGGAAGCAAAAGTTAGAGTGGGATGAACCAGTTCCTCAAAGTACCAAGGAGGAGTGGTGGAATTTTATCACTGACATTAAACACTTAGCAAGTTTGCAAGTCCCTAGGTACGTTCTAGTTAACTCACCTAAGGTAATAGAAATACATTCATACAGTGACTCGTCAAATCTGGCACTGGGGGCTTGTATATATATGAAATCAATAGATAACAATGGTGCCGTTATGGTCAACCTACTTTGTTCCAAGTCCAAGGTATGCCCGTTAAAACCTACCACCATTCCGCGCCTCGAGTTATGCGCAGCGCATTTGGCCGCTAAACTTACTAAACAGGTGCTCGACTCGTTACGTTACAAGCCAAACCGGGTCGTATACTGGTGCGACTCAACTACAGTACTCAGTTGGATAGGTAGTGATTTAACCAAACTAAAAACTTTCGTTTGTAATCGTGTTTATGAAATAACGCAAATAAGTGATCCTTCCGCTTGGAGATATGTTCCCACGGACCAGAATCCCGCGGATATAATCTCTAGGGGGGCCAGGGCAACCCAGCTAACGGGATCAAAACTGTGGTGGCAGGGGCCCAGGTACTTAAGAAATGAAGAGCCCGAGTGGCCAAAACTCAAACCCAACGACATAGATTTGTCTTTACCCGAGACAAAATCACACTCTGTATTTATTAGCAGTCCTATTATTAATTTTGATAATTACTCCTCGTTTAAACTTATACATAGAATGCATGCGTACGTTTTAAGATTTATACATAACTTAAAAAATTGTAATAGCAAGCGCGTAGGTACATTAACAGCTGGCGAGCTGCGTGAATCATTCCATGCATTATGCGTCATATCCCAGCGCCAGTCGTTTCCTATCGAATATGATTTGCTTTCTAAAGGTAAACAATTAAACAATAGTAGTAAGATTTTATCGTTATCTCCATTTATAGATTGTAGTAAGTTAATTAGGGTAGGTGGTCGTATAGAAGCCTCAGCTTGTTCGTACGATAAAAAACATCCCATTTTATTGCACGCTTCGAACCGATTAACTAAGTTATATTTCATAGCGGAACATAATAAAAATTTACATGCTGGGGCGCAGTTATTATTAGCTACTATCCGAGAAATTGTTTGGCCTGTGGACGGTCGCCGCCTCGCTCGGCGGACCGTAAACAATTGCGTTCGGTGTAGGCGCTTACGAGCTAAGACGTTAACTACGAAAATGGGTGATTTACCTGCTCAAAGAATTAACCCGGGTTACCCGTTTCAATCTGTTGGTATAGACATGGCAGGTCCCTTCCATATTATAAATCGCAAAGGTCGCGGATGTCGCGTTATTAAATGTTATTTATGCCTATTCGTATGCTTGCGATATAAGTGCGTCCACCTTGAGGCTGTCAGTGATCTAACCAAAGATGCCTTTATAATGACATTGAAACGGTTTATAGCACGTAGAGGAAAACCAACGGACATATTTAGCGACAATGGTAGCAACTTTGTAGCAGCTGCAAAAGAGATAGGATCATTTCTAAATGAATACAGCGAACCTCTGTCTGATTTTGTAAGTCAGCAGGGCATCCAGTTTCATTTTACACCTAGCTACGCTCCTCATTTCGGTGGGATCTGGGAAGCCGGAATTAAAAGTGCCAAGTATCACATAAGGCGTGTAATTGGCAACAGTCATTTAACTTTTGAAGAGCTTTCTACTTTATTTGCACAAGTGGAGGCAATTCTAAACAGCCGTCCCTTGTGCCCTCTCTCGTCCTCTCCTAATGATCTCCTATCCCTCTCCCCAGGACACTTCATCATTGGGAAACCGCTCAACGCGCTGCCTGCACCAGATCTCAGAGACATCAAGGAGGGACAACTTCAACGATACCAACGGCTCGAGAAAATTAAACAACACTTTTGGCAACGCTGGCAGAAGGAGTATTTAGTCGAATTGCAACAGCGTACAAAATGGAAGGCTGATGCCAGCCGGTTAAACGTCGGCGATTTGGTGCTGCTCGCCGAGGACAATGCTCCCCCACTGCACTGGCGACTAGGACGAGTTCTCCGCCTGTTCCCGGGTCCAGACGGCATCGCGAGAGTAGCTGATGTCCAGACGACCAAGGGTAGCGTCCGCCGTCCGTTCGTGCGCCTGTGCCCGCTTCCTACGGCCGAGGAGCTTCAACACTGAAGTTGAAATCCTTCAACGGGGGGGAATATGTCGACGCCTATGGCGGTCTCTTTATATGTTAAGTAGAATTAAGTAAATAATAATATTAGGATAAAAGTTATTAGCACGTATAAACTCGCAACCAACCTTAAGTTGATTTGCTATTAGATTTTAGTTAGGCGTTTGTTATTTTGTATACCGCTATATTGTAGCTCGTTCACTTGCCTGTCGACTGCCATACTGTATGGATCAATAAAATTGTATTGAAGAACAAAGGGCTTTAATTTCACCATCATGTTCTAAACAATTGCTATCTTGTAAACATAGCTTTAAGTCTTCATTGTTGAGAGTTATATATGTATTCTTCCTGAGGTTGACGGCAATATGCGAAGATGTTAGTTGTAACCATTTAGTGCTGCTGTTGTATGTTATTGGTAATGGAATAATCTTGTAAAGCGTAAAATCTTCTTCAGATAAAAGAGGCACACGCAGTTCGTATAGTACGTAGCTTTCAGTGGTCAGTGCCTTTGCTGTGACCAATTTATAGATTTGTTTCAAGTCCGTTAAGCTATCCATTGGTAGAGATAATCCTTTAGGAAGCTTCCCGGCGATCTTGATTAGCTGTTTTTCGAGGATACTTGGCGTCAAAAGATAAACGTCGATGTGTCCTTGATAGATTTGCGTCATCGAGTTGAAAATTATTTCTTGTATACTCTTCAAGTTGTTCATCAGCAAATAGACAGTTAGTGAAGATGAGCTAAAATAGTTTACTGCCATTAACGCTTGCATTTCATTTTCTATTGTTAACAAGCTGGCGTTGGTTTGATTTATGTAGTTGTTGAGTATTTGGAATTGTTTATTCAGATTGTCTTCATTTTTCTTGAGTGACTCATTCTCTACTTCGATGATTGATGTTTGATTTTTTATAAGTTCGTGTAGGTAATTTTCGTTGTATTGTATGTTCATGATGTCTTTTTGATATTTTTCAGCGAAGCGTTGATCTAATACACCGAACATGGTATTGGCTAAATAACCTACTCCGTTTATCCATCCTCGTTTTTTACGGAGAGACAGGTGCTTGCTAGGTGTCAGTAGGAGTTGATTGTAGTGATTAAGTACATCTCTTTCATGGGTCAATTGAATAAGAGTACTTCGGCAGTATCGAGGTTCAAGTTGGTCGCATACTTCTTCCATATTACGGAGATACATTTCGATTTGTTGAGTCGCTTGCCAATATGATGTTAAATTGTAGTACATCACTAGTATCCATTCATCATGCATCAAATGTAATCTTCCGATTTCGTTGTAGTACACTGGGCGATCGGTTTCTAATTTCGTTATTTGAGTACAAGTAGGTATTGTGCAGTTAATTCCATTTACCATACATGTAAACATCAATGATAATATAGTTAAGAATGAAAGCAATGCCCCTTTCGAGTTTCTTTTCGTGGGTGGTTCAGTTATTTGTTCGGAACGTGGCATTTTGGTTGTGGTTTTTTCGTCATTTTCTTCCAGTGGTAGTGGTGAAAGTTTGATGACGGGGCGTTTGAGTATTCCCGTTTTCGTTTTCAGGGTTACGACTCTGACCAGTCCATCGTTACCTGGATGAACCTGGATCACTCGTCCCATAGCCCATTTCCCAGGCGGCATGTTATTTTCCTTTATTAGAACGATGTCATCAGGTTTTAAGTTTTCTGTTTTCCTTTGCCATTTGCAGCGAGATTAAAGTGTTGTTAGATAATCGTTGGCCCATGACTTCCAAAATTGTTCCAGCATGTGCTCAGTTAATTGCCACCGTTTTCTGTAATCCATTTGTCGGTCATCTGGGTGCGGTTGAGGCAATTGCAGTGTAGGCCCCCCAGTTAGGAAATGTCCAGGCGTGAGATAATTATAGAATTCTTCAGGATCTTCCGTGAGGGGGCATAGTGGTCGTGAGTTTAGACACGCCTCTATTTTCGCGAGGAGAGTTGTAAATTCTTCCCACGTCAGTTTTTGTTCCCCCAGGACACGACGTAGGTGGTGCTTCATAGACTTCACAGCTGCTTCAAACAGTCCACCAGCGCTTGGCCACGAAGGTGCGTTGAAGTGCCACTGTACTTCCAATTTCTCGATTTCATTGAAAAAGTCAATTGAAAAAAGTTGTTCAAATATTTTGAATTCGGACTTCAATGCTTTCGCGGCACCCACAAAGTTAGTGCCGTTGTCCGAGTAGACATGTTCGGGTGTTCCCCGTCTGGCACACATTCTTTGGAACGCTGCAATGAAAGCTTCGGTGCTTAGTTCGGACACCAACTCGATATGTACCGCTTTAGTTGCCATACAGACGAAAATGGCGATATAAGCTTTGGTTGTTTTCACTCCTCTTCCTTTATTTAATTTAATGTCAACGCTCCCGGTGAAGTCTACCCCGGTATGCGTGAATGGTCGACTCGGAGTTACTCTTGCTGCAGGGAGGTCGGCCATCAGTTGAGAGTTGGTGTTCGCTTTGAATCGGTGACACGTGACGCAGCGACGTAATCTGGCCTTTATCGTGCGATTCCCGGCAATTATCCAATAGCGTTGTCGTAAGTAAGCTAATGTTAGCCGGGCTCCACCATGAAGTGTAGTTGAATGGGCGTGGTCTATTATTAGTTCGGTGTAGCGACCGTTGCTGGGTAGTATTGCTGGATTCTTCATGTTAGTTGGGAAGGTAGAATTTTTCAGTCGTCCACCGACGCGAACGATACCCTTGTTGTCTATGTAAGGGTTCAGTTTGTAAATGTTGCTTTTAAGTGAAATCATTTTATTTTGTTGTAGTTGCTTGTAATCTTGCGTAAACTCTATTTGCTGAACGTGTTTTAATACCTGGTAAGCAGAATTATTGAGTTCCGATGTTGTTAGGTACATGTTATTATTGCAGCGTTGTGTTTTATGTTGTAGACATGAAGTGAATCGTATGACCCAAGCTACAATTCTGTGTATGTGAGTCAATGAACTCTTGTCATTTAATAATTTTGTTAAAAAGTGATTGTTTTTATGCTTCAGTAGGTTATGATCGATATTCTCTGTGTCTTTTAGGTGAGCTTCAGTTGTAGTGAACAAACAATTCGAATTTTTCTGGACGTCTTGTTCCTTGAATGTCTTAAGGAATGCCGGTCCGTCAAACCATAAACTGTAATCTATCGTTTTGCTTGGTAGTAAGCCTCTTGAGGCACAGTCTGCCGGATTTGATTCCGATTTTACGTAAAACCAAAGTTCAGGTTTTATGATTGTTGTAATTTTTTCCACTCTGTTGGCGACGTAGCGTTCCCACCTTTATGTTCCTCCTTGTAACCACGCTAGTACCACCTTAGAGTCAGTCCACGCAAAAGTTGTGACGTCATGTTCTGGTAGGGACTTCTTAACTTTATCCATCAGTTGAGATAAAAGTAGCGCCCCGCACAATTCTAATCTGGGTAGCGATGTTTTTTGCGATAAAGGTACGACTTTAGTTCTAGCCGCTAGTAACGTCACTCTTGTTACGTCATATTCATCAGTGGCGCGACTGTATATGACGCATGCGTATGCTTTTTCGCTTGCGTCGCAGAATCCGAGTAGTTGTATGGTTTTGTTTATACTTCCGAGCCATCGATTTATTTTAATATCCTTTATAAGTTGTAGTTCATTATTTAATTTAGCCCATTTATGTTTTATTTCATGTGGTAAATCTTCATCCCAGCCAGTCTTGCTTAACCACACAGTTTGAAAAAGTAGTTTGGCTAATATAGTTATTGGAGAGAGCCATCCCAGTGGGTCGTACAATTTTGAAATTTGAGACAATAGACTTCGTTTAGTAATTTTATCCTTGATCGTTTCTAACTCCCAGTTAAATGTGAAGACGTCGTCTCTTGGATTCCATCTCAATCCTAAAGTTTTCATAGTTTCTTCGCTTTTGAAGTCAAATGTGTTTTGTGATATTTGATCTTTAATTAGATTGCGCAATAGTTCCGAGTTATTGCTACACCATTTTCTAAGGTTCATGCCCCCTTTTCTCAGTAGAGTGATAAGTGATTCTTGTAGTTGTTTGGCCGATTCTATAGAGTTTTCTCCAGTTATGACGTCATCGACGTAACATTGTTTTCTCAGTACCTCAGCAGCCTTTGGGTACCTATAACTTTCATCGGTTGCTAATTGTTGAATTGTTCGCATTGCCAGCCACGGTGCACTCTTAGTTCCGTACGTTACTGTGCAGAGTTGAAATTCTTGTAGTCTTTGATCTGGGTGGAATTTATATTATCTTTATATATTATCTTAATATTATAATATTATCTTTAACAATGGTTGTTGGTCTTCGTGTAGTTTTATACATCGATACATCTTTTCTACATCAGCTGTAAAAACATACTTGTACGACCGCCACTGCAACACCAGTGACTGTATGTCCTTTTGTAGGTTAGGTCCTTTTTCCATGACGTCATTTAGGCTACAGCCGCCGAGTGTTTTTTGAGATGCGTTGAATACAGTTCTCAACTTCGTTGTGGTAGAATGCTCTCTCAGAACACCATGATGTGGAACATAGTTCTGCATATTACGATAGTTATCCATGGTTGCTGGTTTCATATGTCCCATACTAATGTACTCTTGTATGAATTCCTTGTACATATATGCTAGTTTAGGCTTTCGTTCAAACTTGCGTTCCAACTGTAAAAATTGCGACACCGCAATCGATCTGGAATGTCCTAATTGTTCCGCATAGTCAGGAAGTAATGGCATTTTGACTATGTAACTTCCATCGGAATCTCTTTCTGTGTTTTCTTGATAGTGATTTTCACACCAGTTGTCCTTGGAGATGTCATTATTTTGATTGATTATGTCTTCAGTTTCCCAAAACTTAGATAATTCTTGTATGTTCACTAATGTCACGTGACAGTTGAATGTTCGCAGCTTTCCACATAGTATCCAGCCTAGATGAGTTTGTTGAGCTACAGGTGCTTCAACATCCCCTCTTAAAACTCCATCCAATAATACTTGAGAATAGACGTCGGCTCCTAGCAATAGGTCGACGCTTCTTGATAGGTTATAATGTGGGTCGGCTAGAGTTAGCCCTTCCATATGGGTCCAGGCATTTTTCTCGAAAGTAGTACTAGGTAGTTTGTTAGTGATTTGTTTAATGATCATGACGTCAGTTTTAAACATAAAATTTGTGCAGTGAGATTTGCATTCTATTTCGAGGAGTCCTTTGCAATTTCCAGAGGCTGATCCTACTCCAGAGATGGTGGCGTTGAGCTTCTTTCTAGTTAGTTTTAATTGTTGGGCCGCATTTTCTGTTATTAAGTTCACTTGCGAGCCTTGGTCAAGTAGTGCTCGCAATGTAACGAAACTTCCAGATGAATTCTTAATCTGAAGTTCGACGGTAGTTAGTAGTACTTCACTGTCATTGTTAGATAGATGATTGGAACTTTGAATGATACCGTGTGATGAAGTTGATGGTCGTGTATCTGTACTGAAAGGACGTTGACCTGAATTCTGTACATTCCACTTTGTTTCGTTATTTACTCGATGTAATAACGTGTGGTGCGGTTCATTGCACTCTTTACATTTTTTGCTTGAAGTGCATGATATTTTATTGCCGTGATTGTAGAGACAATTTTTGCAGACTTGTAGTTTTGCTACTATGTTGATTCTAGCTTTTATATTCATGTCAATGAACTTATGGCATTGCATCAGTACATGATTTCCATTACATAGAGGGCAGTTACTATATGTAGTAAAGTATGTTTTTGCTTGATCATTCTTGAGCTCAGTGTGAGGTTTCGTAAATCTTGGAAATTGTTTCATCATTGGTCTGGGATTCTTGAAAAACTTAAAGTTGTCATGTTTTCTTTCATTCATAGTTATAGTTCCTTCCTGGGTAATAAAAGAGTTTTCCAAAAATTGAACAAATTCTCCAATATCCGGTACCGCTCGAGGATTCTGCATCTCCTTTATGAATCTGTTGTATGTGTCATCATCCAATTTTTTAGCCATAAAGTACACGATTATAGGTCCGCTGGCTGTAGTGTCTATACCTACACCAGATAGGCCATTCAAACATTCTACCATGACGTCATGCATGGCTTTCATGTTGTGTTTGTTTGGATGTTGGATTGTAGGCAGTTGGATCATGGATTCGACATAATATGACGAAAATATGAGACGATCGTTATCGTACCGATGTGTAAGTATGGCCCAGCATCTGTCGTAGTTTTCATTCGTAATCTTGAGATGTTGAACGATTCGCCCAGCTTCACCACGCAGTTTTCCTTTTAGGTGCTGTAACTTTTGGGCTTTCGTAAGTGTTGGATTCTTATCGATGACATCCAAGAAAAGATCTTTGAATGTGACCCAGTGATTGTAATCTCCTGAAAATTCCGGTACGTTTATGGCAGGAGCTGACTTTTCGTAATGTATGTTCGTATTTAGTCGGTTGTTAATTTCCTTTATCAAAGTATCATATTTCAGTTCGATCGCCGTGTAGTATTTAATGTATTCTTGATTTGATTCTTTTAGTTGCTTCTGTAGTTTCCAGTGAAGGTTATCAATTTTTTCCCATTTTCTTTTTAACGAAGTTAGATGTTCTTGGAGTTCCCAATTTTCCTGAACGGTGTCAAAATCTATTTTTGACATCGCATGCTTGATAGCGCTGAAATGGCACTCTTGCTCTTCTAATAATTCTTTGTTTTTAATGTTGGATTCGTCTTCACTAAGTTCACGTTCCGGAATCGCTTCCTGTGTCGTTGTATCCAGCATCAGCCGCAAGATGTCCGTTTTCATGTAGTTGTACATTTCTCTTGTTTTTTCGTATATTTTGTCAGTAAAGTAATGGTGACTCTTGTCATCTTGTACCGACAAAATATTATGGTTTTCTTCAAATTCTCTCCATTGGTCTTCTAATGAGATCAGTTTCTTAGTTAGGTAGTCTTGAGTTTTTCTAGTTTTGCTGTCCTTTTTATAGTTGCTGTGTAGCTTCTTGATAGCTTCGAAGATTACTGCTTGAGAGTTGAGTTCTTCCATGTTTATTGTTCTAAAAAGTCTCTTTGTTGAGTTAAGTTAAGTTTATGTTGTTAAGTTAGGTTCCGTGGTTTCCACAGTGTTGGTTCAGCGGACGCGAAGAATGGAGTTTCCAATCTTCTACTTCGATGTGTCTTCGTCGTATTCCGTTGTAAGCGGTGACTATGAACACTCGAAGGGTCCTTACACCAAGTATACCTGTGGTCGCTACTGCGAAATACGCAACTTCTCAATCGACCTGGGGGATCCCGCTTGTGGGAAGCCAAGCCAACCGATCTGCTATCACAGTTTAAACACACCAGATACACTTAGTGCTATTGTCGAAGGACCATATTATGTATAGATTAGCGCTTAGTTGACCACGCCAACCCATACACAATAGTTAGTTGGTTAAGGATAGTTTGCGAAGTGTCAAAGGAAAGTTCCGATAACTTGATATTAGTAGATATATTCAAAGTAGTTGTTAGTAATACAGTTGGATCGACACTTAAGAAATAATGTTAGTACAAATCTATATAAATTGGAATGAGCGAGGTTGCGTAATTAATGTAGGTAAAACAAAGTACATTGAACTGAATGATGAATGTGCGCGGTGTAACCCGTACAGAAGGCTTCAAAATCAAAGTACTTACTTTGAAGACTTAAGGTGCGGAAACGAGTCGCTATAGGTCGTGGACTTAAATGGCAATAGTTTGGGAGCGTTTGGGAAATATTGATTTTTGGAGCCTATCGCTACTATTGTCACGGAAGGCTTCAAAATCAAAGTACTTACTTGAAGACTTAAGGTGCGGAAACGAGTCGCTAGAGGTCGTGGACTTAAATGGCAATAGTTTGGGAGCGTTTGGGGAATATTGATTTTTGGAGCCTACTATTGTCACGGAAGGCTTCAAAATCAAAGTATTTACTTTGAAGTCTTAAGGTGCGGAAACGAGTCGCTATAGGTCGTGGACTTAAATGGCAATAGTTTGGGAGCGTTTGGGGAATATTGATTTTTGGAGCCTATCGCGCTACTATTATCACGGAAGGCTTCAAAATCAAAGTACTTACTTTGAAGACTTAAGGTGCGGAAACGAGTCGCTATAGGTCGTGGACTTAAATGGCAATAGTTTGGGAGCGTTTGGGGAATATTGATTTTTGGAGCCTATCGCTACTATTGTCACGGAAGGCTTCAAAATCAAAGTACTTACTTTGAAGACTTAAGGTGCGGAAACGAGTCGCTATAGGTCGTGGACTTAAATGGCAATATTTTGGGAGCGTTTGGGGAATATTGATTTTTGGAGCCTATCGCGCTACTATTATCACGGAAGGCTTCAAAATCAAAGTACTTACTTTGAAGACTTAAGGTGCGGAAACGAGTCGCTATAGGTCGTGGACTTAAATGGCAATAGTTTGGGAGCGTTTGGGGAATATTGATTTTTGGAGCCTATCGCTACTATTGTCACGGAAGGCTTCAAAATCAAAGTACTTACTTTGAAGACTTAAGGTGCGGAAACGAGTCGCTATAGGTCGTGGACTTAAATGGCAATAGTTTGGGAGCGTTTGGGGAATATTGATTTTTGGAGTCTATCGCTACTATTGTCACGGAAGGCTTCAAAATCAAAGTACTTACTTTGAAGACTTAAGGTGCGGAAACGAGTCGCTATAGGTCGTGGACTTAAATGGCAATAGTTTGGGAGCGTTTGGGGAATATTGATTTTTGGAGCCTATCGCGCTACTATTATCACGTAAGGCTGCAAAATCAAAGTACTTACTTTGAAGACTTAAGGTGCGGAAACGAGTCGCTATAGGTCGTGGACTTAAATGGCAATAGTTTGGGAGCGTTTGGGGAATATTGATTTTTAGAGCCCATCGCGCTACTATTATCACGGAAGGCTGCAAAATCAAAGTACTTACTTTGAAGACTTAAGGTGCGGAAACGAGTCGCTAAAGGTCGTGGACTTAAATGGCAATAGTTTGGGAGCGTTTGGAGAATATTGATTTTTTGGGCCTATCGCGCTACTATTGTCACGGAAGGCTGCAAAATCAAAGTACTTACTTTGAAGACTTAAGGTGCGGAAACGATTCGCTATAGGTCGTGGATTTAAATGGCAATAGTTTGGGAGCGTTTGGGGAATATTGATTTCTGGAGCCTATCGCGCTGCTATTATCACGGAAGGCTGCAAAATCAAAGTACTTACTTTGAAGACTTAAGGTGCGGAAACGAATCGCTATAGGTCGTGGACTTAAATAGCAATAGTTTGGGAGCGTTTGGGGAATATTTATTTTTGGAGCCTATCGCTACTATTGTCACGGCAGGCTGCAAAATCAAAGTACTTACTTTGAAGACTTAAGGTGCGGAAACGAGTCGCTATAGGTCGTGGACTTAAATGGCAATAGTTTGGGAGCGTTTGGGGAATATTGATTTTTGGAGCCTATCGCTACTATTGTCACGGAAGGCTTCAAAATCAAAGTACTTACTTTGAAGACTTAAGGTGCGGAAACGAGTCGCTATAGGTCAATTCAATTCAATTCAATTCAATAATTCAATTCAATAATTTATTCATAATATAGGTACAGGTGGTGGTAGGTTAACAATAGGTTCCTCTATATTGGCCAGTTCGGCATATGAAATCATGTTCTGAAAACAAATTACCTAGTCAATTTACTCACATGTCAATAGAATTCATACATACACAAAATTAACCATTGAAACTAAGTAAAATTGGATAATGTCAGCAAATACATAGCTAAATACCAAAATACAATACAAACAAAACAAGGCATACCTATCAGCCACAGAGTAGGTTAAATGACAATTTCTTTTCGTTCAAAAACATATAACTTAAAAATGTCAAATCAATCATGCAGGTAATGTCCGCAAAAAAATAAAAATAGAAATATTAGTTGGTCAAAAATTATTTCACACGTTAAGCAAAATTATTAAGAAAATTGAAATTTCTCAGTCTAAAATGAAATGTCTGAAATTAAAAAAAAAAAAATTAAATTGGTCAAAAATATTACGTCACGTAAATTAAAAAAAAATAAATAAATAATAACTAGTCGAAAATGTCAATCTATAAATATCACATTTTTCGTTCATGTAGGTACTCGGAAATGGAGTAATACGCTTTTTGTAGCAGAAATGACTTAAGGCTATATTTAAATTCCTGAAAAGGCAATTCTTTAATGACTAGTGGAAGTTTATTATATATTTCTGGTCCCATACAAAAAATACTCTTTGTCATCTTTTCAGTCCGTCTATTTGTACTTCGTAATGTATTTGCTAATCTTTTACTTTTAAATGATGGCAGATCGTTAATGTTTGTTTTTATATGTAATGCAGCTTCAAATATGTATATTGACGGTATCGTTAGAATCCCATGTTTTCTAAAATATTCTTTGCATGAATCTTTACTTTTTAATTTGAATATTGCACGTATACATTTTTTTTGCCCAATTAGTGCATCTTCAACATTGGTTGAGTTACCCCAGCATAGGATTCCATACCTAGCTATTGACGATGCATAGGCGTGGTAGGCAATCTTAGCCGTCTCTAAGCTTGCAACTTTTGTTAATTGCTTTAACATATATGAGCACTGCCTTAACTTATTATTTGTATGTTCAACGTGTGATTTCCATGTCATGTCAGAATCAATATAAACACCTAAAAATTTTGTAGAATGAATTTCTTGTATGTTAGTATTATTATATTTTATGTCCATTTTTTTAAATTTTGTGTTTATGTTAGTAAATGTCATTAATTTTGTTTTGTCTAGGTTTATGTGTAAGTTATTACAATTCATCCACCTAATTATATCCGCCATAGCTTCGTTAATAATCAATTCAAAATTGTCAGGATTGTTATCAGTGAAAATTACTGTACTATCGTCGGCAAATAATATTACTGGATGTTTTGTACATTTTGGAAAGTCATTTATATAGATCAGAAACAGAAGCGGGCCCAAGATGCTGCCCTGTGGTACCCCAACTTTAACGTCTTTGAGATCTGACTTATATTTCTCTTCAGTTACTGATTGATTAGCTATACGCAAAATTTCCGTGAATTGTTGTCTGTCGGACAGGTAGGATGCAATAAGTTCAAGGACATTTCCCCGTATTCCATAAGTTTCTAATTTCCTCATTAATATTTTATGATCCACGTGGTCAAATGCTTTCGACATGTCCATAAATATAGAAGCGACTCGTTTCTTTGAGTCTAATCCTTTTAATATCATATTGTAAAACGCCTGCAGTGCCATCCCAATTGATTTATCTTTCCTAAACCCATATTGTTCCTTACAGAAAATACTATTTTTTTCAAAGTACTGGTTAAGATTAGCATAGATGACTTTTTCGATTATCTTGCTGAAAATTGGTATTAGTGCTACTGGTCTATAAAATTTCATATTTGTCTTGTCCTCCTTCTTAAATAGTGGTATTATAACGGATACCTTTAGTTTTTGAGGGAAAATTCCTGTAATAAAACATTTATTGATTATGTCACTGAGTACAGGTGCTATTGTCAAGGCTACTCTTTTTATTATATTAGTAGAGATGTCATCATACCCCGTGCTATACGTATTTCTGAGCGATTTTATTATTTGTATGATGTCATTAGGAGTTACAGGAGGCATAAAACACGATGTCAAAGAATTATTCGTCAGAGTATTGTACATTAAGTCAGTAGTAGTCAATTTTATTTCATCTAGGTCGTGGACTTAAATGGCAATATTTTGGGAGCGTTTGGGGAATATTGATTTTTGGAGCCTATCGCGCTACTATTATCACGGAAGGCTTCAAAATCAAAGTACTTACTTTGAAGACATAAGGTGCGGAAACGAGTCGCTATAGGTCGTGGACTTAAATGGCAATAGTTTGGGAGCGTTTGGGGAATATTGATTTCTGGAGCCTATCGCGCTACTATTATCACGGAAGGCTTCAAAATCAAAGTACTTACTTTGAAGACATAAGGTGCGGAAACGAGTCGCTATAGGTCGTGGACTTAAATGGCAATAGTTTGGGAGCGTTTGGGGAATATTGATTTTTAGAGCCTATCGCTACTATTGTCACGGAAGGCTTTAAAATCAAAGTACTTACTTTGAAGACTTAAGGTGCGGAAACGAGTCGCTATAGGTCGTGGACTTAAATGGCAATAGTTTGGGAGCGTTTGGGGAATATTGATTTTTGGAGCCTATCGCGCTACTATTATCACGGAAGGCTGCAAAATCAAAGTACTTATTTTGAAGACTTAAGGTGCGGAAACGAGTCGCTATAGGTCGTGGACTTAAATGGCAATAGTTTGGGAGCGTTTGGGGAATATTGATTTTTAGAGCCTATCGCTACTATTGTCACGGAAGGCTGCAAAATCAAAGTACTTACTTTGAAGACTTAAGGTGCGGAAACGAGTCGCTATAGGTCGTGGACTTAAATGGCAATAGTTTGGGAGCGTTTGGGGAATATTGATTTTTGGAGCCTATCGCTACTATTGTCACGGAAGGCTTCAAAATCAAAGTACTTACTTTGAAGACTTAAGGTGCGGAAACGAGTCGCTATAGGTCGTGGACTTAAATGGCAATATTTTGGGAGCGTTTGGGGAATATTGATTTTTGGAGCCTATCTCGCTACTATTATCACGGAAGGCTTCAAAATCAAAGTACTTACTTTGAAGACTTAAGGTGCGGAAACGAGTCGCTATAGGTCGTGGACTTAAATGGCAATAGTTTGGGAGCGTTTGGGGAATATTGATTTTTGGAGCCTATCGCTACTATTGTCACGGAAGGCTTCAAAATCAAAGTACTTACTTTGAAGACTTAAGGTGCGGAAACGAGTCGCTATAGGTCGTGGACTTAAATGGCAATCGTTTTGGAGCGTTTGGGGAATATTGATTTTCGAGCCTATGGGAGGGAGGGACATACCTATTGTCACGGAACGCTCCAAAATCAAAGTACTTACTTTGAAGACTTAAGGTGCGGAAACGAGTCGCTATAGGTCGTGGACTTAAATGGCAATAGTTTGGGAGCGTTTGGGGAATATTGATTTTAAGAGCCTATCGCTACTATTGTCACGGAAGGCTTCAAAATCAAAGTACTTACTTTGAAGACTTAAGGTGCGGAAACGAGTCGCTATAGGTCGTGGACTTAAATGGCAATAGTTTGGGAGCGTTTGGGGAATATTGATTTTTGGAGCCTATCGCTACTATTGTCACGGAAGGCTTCAAAATCAAAGTACCTACTTTGAAGACTTAAGGTGCGGAAACGAGTCGCTATAGGTCGTGGACTTAAATGGCAATAGTTTGGAAGCGTTTGGGGAATATTGATTTTTGGAGCCTATCGCGCTACTATTATCACGGAAGGCTGCAAAATCAAAGTACTTACTTTGAAGACTTAAGGTGCGGAAACGAGTCGCTATAGGTCGTGGACTTAAATGGCAATAGTTTGGGAGCGTTTGGGGAATATTGATTTTTGGAGCCTATCGCGCTACTATTATCACGGAAGGCTTCAAAATCAAAGTACTTACTTTGAAGACTTAAGGTGCGGAAACGAGTCGCTAAAGGTCGTGGACTTAAATGGCAATAGTTTGGGAGCGTTTGGGGAATATTGATTTTTGGAGCCTATCGCTACTATTGTCACGGAAGGCTTCAAAATCAAAGTACTTACTTGACGACTTAAGGTGCGGAAACGAGTCGCTATAGGTCGTGGACTTAAATGGCAATAGTTTGGGAGCGTTTGGGGAATATTGATTTTTGGAGCCTACTATTGTCACGGAAGGCTTCAAAATCAAAGTACTTACTTTGAAGTCTTAAGGTGCGGAAACGAGTCGCTATAGGTCGTGGACTTAAATGGCAATAGTTTGGGAGCGTTTGGGGAATATTGATTATTGGAGCCCATCGCTACTATTGTCACGGAAGGCTTCAAAATCAAAGTACCTACTTTGAAGACTTAAGGTGCGGAAACGAGTCGCTATAGGTCGTGGACTTAAATGGCAATAGTTTGGGAGCGTTTGAGGAATATTGATTTTTGGAGCCTATCGCTACTATTGTCAAGGAAGGCTTCAAAATCAAAGTACTTACTTTGAAGACTTAAGGTGCGGAAACGAGTCGCTATAGGTCGTGGACTTAAATGGCAATAGTTTGGGAGCGTTTGGGGAATATTGATTTTTGGAGCCTATCGCTACTATCGTCACGGAAGGCTTCAAATCAAAGTACTTACTTTGAAGACTTAAGGTGCGGAAACGAATTGCTATAGGTCGTGGACTTAAATGGCAATAGTTTGGGAGCGTTTGGGGAATATTGATTTTTGGAGCCTATCGCTACTATTGTCACGGAAGGCTGCAAAATCAAAGTACTTACTTTGAAGACTTAAGGTGCGGAAACGAGTCGCTATAGGTCGTGGACTTAAATGGCAATAGTTTGGGAGCGTTTGGGGAATATTGATTTTTGGAGCCTATCGCGCTACTATTATCACGGAAGGCTTCAAAATCAAAGTACTTACTTTGAAGACTTAAGGTGCGGAAACGAGTCGCTATAGGTCGTGGACTTAAATGGCAATAGTTTGGGAGCGTTTGGGGAATATTGATTTTTGGAGCCTATCGCTACTATTGTCACGGAAGGCTTCAAATCAAAGTACTTACTTTGAAGACTTAAGGTGCGGAAACGAATTGCTATAGGTCGTGGACTTAAATGGCAATAGTTTGGGAGCGTTTGGGGAATATTGATTTTTGGAGCCTATCGCTACTATTGTCACGGAAGGCTGCAAAATCAAAGTACTTACTTTGAAGACTTAAGGTGCGGAAACGAGTCGCTATAGGTCGTGGACTTAAATGGCAATAGTTTGGGAGCGTTTGGGGAATATTGATTTTTAGAGCCTATCGCGCTACTATTATCACGGAAGGCTGCAAAATCAAAGTACTTACTTTGAAGACTTAAGGTGCGGAAACGAGTCGCTAAAGGTCGTGGACTTAAATGGCAATAGTTTGGGAGCGTTTGGAGAATATTGATTTTTGGGGCCTATCGCGCTACAATTGTCACGGAAGGCTGCAAAATCAAAGTACTTACTTTGAAGACTTAAGGTGCGGAAACGAATTGCTATAGGTCGTGGACTTAAATGGCAATAGTTTGGGAGCGTTTGGGGAATATTGATTTCTGGAGCCTATCGCGCTACTATTATCACGGAAGGCTGCAAAATCAAAGTACTTACTTTGAAGACTTAAGGTGCGGAAACGAGTCGCTATAGGTCGTGGACTTAAATGGCAATAGTTTGGGAGCGTTTGGGGAATATTGATTTATGGAGCCTATCGCGCTACTATTATCACGGAAGGCTTCAAAATCAAAGTACTTACTTTGAAGACATGGCACTAGTTTTGGAGCGTTTGGGGAATATTGATTTTCGAGCCTATGGGAGGGAGGAACATACCTATTGTCACGGAACGCTCCAAAATCAAAGTACTTACCTTGAAGACTTAAGGTGCGGAAACGAGTTGCTATAGGTCGTGGACTTAAATGGCAATAGTTTGGGAGCGTTTGGGGAATATTGATTTTTGGAGCCTATCGCTACTATTGTCACGGAAGGCTGCAAAATCAAAGTACTTACTTTGAAGACTTAAGGTGCGGAAACGAGTCGCTATAGGTCGTGGACTTAAATGGCAATAGTTTGGGGGCGTTTGGGGAATATTGATTTTTGGAGCCTATCGCTACTATTGTCACGGAAGGCTTCAAAATCAAAGTACTTACTTGAAGACTTAAGGTGCGGAAACGAGTCGCTATAGGTCGTGGACTTAAATGGCAATAGTTTGGGAGCGTTTGGAGAATATTGATTTTTGGGGCCTATCGCGCTACAATTGTCACGGAAGGCTGCAAAATCAAAGTACTTACTTTGAAGACTTAAGGTGCGGAAACGAGTTGCTATAGGTCGTGGACTTAAATGGCAATAGTTTGGGAGCGTTTGGGGAATATTGATTTTTGGAGCCTATCGCTACTATTGTCACGGAAGGCTGCAAAATCAAAGTACTTACTTTGAAGACTTAAGGTGCGGAAACGAGTCGCTATAGGTCGTGGACTTAAATGGCAATAGTTTGGGAGCGTTTGGGGAATATTGATTTTTGGAGCCTATCGCTACTATTGTCACGGAAGGCTTCAAAATCAAAGTACTTACTTGAAGACTTAAGGTGCGGAAACGAGTCGCTATAGGTCGTGGACTTAAATGGCAATAGTTTGGGAGCGTTTGGGGAATATTGATTATTAGAGCCTATCGCTACTATTGTCACGGAAGGCTTCAAAATCAAAGTACCTACTTTGAAGACTTAAGGTGCGGAAACGAGTCGCTATAGGTCGTGGACTTAAATGGCAATAGTTTGGGAGCGTTTGGGGAATATTGATTTTTAGAGCCTATCGCTACTATTGTCACGGAAGGCTGCAAAATCAAAGTACTTACTTTGAAGACTTAAGGTGCGGAAACGAGTCGCTATGGGTCGTGGACTTAAATGGCAATCGTTTTGGAGCGTTTGGGGAATATTGATTTTTGGAGCCTATCGCTACTATTGTCACGGAAGGCTTCAAAATCAAAGTACTTACTTTGAAGACTTAAGGTGCGGAAACGAGTCGCTATAGGTCGTGGACTTAAATGGCAATAGTTTGGGAGCGTTTGGGGAATATTGATTTTTGGAGCCTATCGCTACTATTGTCACGGAAGGCTTCAAAATCAAAGTACTTACTTTGAAGACTTAAGGTGCGGAAACGAGTCGCTATAGGTCGTGGACTTAAATGGCAATAGTTTGGGAGCGTTTGGGGAATATTGATTTTTGGAGCCCATCGCGCTACTATTATCACGGAAGGCTGCAAAATCAAAGTACTTACTTTGAAGACTTAAGGTGCGGAAACGAGTCGCTATAGGTCGTGGACTTAAATGGCAATAGTTTGGGAGCGTTTGGAGAATATTGATTTTTGGGGCCTATCGCGCTACAATTGTCACGGAAGGCTGCAAAATCAAAGTACTTACTTTGAAGACTTAAGGTGCGGAAACGAGTTGCTATAGGTCGTGGACTTAAATGGCAATAGTTTGGGAGCGTTTGGGGAATATTGATTTTTGGAGCCTATCGCTACTATTGTCACGGAAGGCTGCAAAATCAAAGTACTTACTTTGAAGACTTAAGGTGCGGAAACGAGTTGCTATAGGTCGTGGACTTAAATGGCAATAGTTTGGGAGCGTTTGGGGAATATTGATTTCTGGAGCCTATCGCGCTACTATTATCACGGAAGGCTGCAAAATCAAAGTACTTACTTTGAAGACTTAAGGTGCGGAAACGAGTCGCTATAGGTCGTGGACTTAAATGGCACTAGTTTTGGAGCGTTTGGGGAATATTGATTTTCGAGCCTATGGGAGGGAGGGACATACCTATTGTCACGGAACGCTCCAAAATCAAAGTACTTACTTGAAGACTTAAGGTGCGGAAACGAGTCGCTATAGGTCGTGGACTTAAATGGCAATAGTTTGGGAGCGTTTGGAGAATATTGATTTTTGGGGCCCATCGCGCTACAATTGTCACGGAAGGCTGCAAAATCAAAGTACTTACTTTGAAGACTTAAGGTGCGGAAACGAGTTGCTATAGGTCGTGGACTTAAATGGCAATAGTTTGGGAGCGTTTGGGGAATATTGATTTTTGGAGCCTATCGCTACTATTGTCACGGAAGGCTGCAAAATCAAAGTACTTACTTTGAAGACTTAAGGTGCGGAAACGAGTCGCTATAGGTCGTGGACTTAAATGGCAATAGTTTGGGAGCGTTTGGGGAATATTGATTTTTGGAGCCTATCGCTACTATTGTCACGGAAGGCTGCAAAATCAAAGTACTTACTTTGAAGACTTAAGGTGCGGAAACGAGTTGCTATAGGTCGTGGACTTAAATGGCAATAGTTTGGGAGCGTTTGGGGAATATTGATTTTTGGAGCCTATCGCTACTATTGTCACGGAAGGCTGCAAAATCAAAGTACTTACTTTGAAGACTTAAGGTGCGGAAACGAGTTGCTATAGGTCGTGGACTTAAATGGCAATAGTTTGTGAGCGTTTGGGGAATATTGATTTTTGGAGCCTATCGCTACTATTGTCACGGAAGGCTGCAAAATCAAAGTACTTACTTTGAAGACTTAAGGTGCGGAAACGAGTCGCTATAGGTCGTGGACTTAAATGGCAATAGTTTGGGAGCGTTTGGGGAATATTGATTTTTGGAGCCTATCGCTACTATTGTCACGGAAGGCTTCAAAATCAAAGTACTTACTTGAAGACTTAAGGTGCGGAAACGAGTCGCTATAGGTCGTGGACTTAAATGGCAATAGTTTGGGAGCGTTTGGAGAATATTGATTTTTGGGGCCTATCGCGCTACAATTGTCACGGAAGGCTGCAAAATCAAAGTACTTACTTTGAAGACTTAAGGTGCGGAAACGAGTTGCTATAGGTCGTGGACTTAAATGGCAATAGTTTGGGAGCGTTTGGGGAATATTGATTTTTGGAGCCTATCGCTACTATTGTCACGGAAGGCTGCAAAATCAAAGTACTTACTTTGAAGACTTAAGGTGCGGAAACGAGTCGCTATAGGTCGTGGACTTAAATGGCAATAGTTTGGGAGCGTTTGGGGAATATTGATTTTTGGAGCCTACTATTGTCACGGAAGGCTTCAAAATCAAAGTACTTACTTTGAAGTCTTAAGGTGCGGAAACGAGTCGCTATAGGTCGTGGACTTAAATGGCAATAGTTTGGGAGCGTTTGGGGAATATTGATTTTTGGAGCCTATCGCGCTACTATTATCACGCAAGGCTTCAAAATCAAAGTACTTACTTTGAAGACTTAAGGTGCGGAAACGAGTCGCTATAGGTCGTGGACTTAAATGGCAATAGTTTGGGAGCGTTTGGGGAATATTGATTATTGGAGCCTATCGCGCTACTATTATCACGGAAGGGTTCAAAATCAAAGTACTTACTTTGAAGACTTAAGGTGCGGAAACGAGTCGCTATAGGTCGTGGACTTAAATGGCAATAGTTTGGGAGCGTTTGGGGAATATTGATTTTTGGAGCCTATCGCGCTACTATTATCACGGAAGGCTGCAAAATCAAAGTACTTACTTTGAAGACTTAAGGTGCGGAAACGAGTCGCTATAGGTCGTGGACTTAAATGGCAATAGTTTGGGAGCGTTTGGGGAATATTGATTTTTGGAGCCTATCGCTACTATTGTCACGGAAGGCTTCAAAATCAAAGTACTTACTTGAAGACTTAAGGTGCGGAAACGAGTCGCTATAGGTCGTGGATGACTAATTTGTTTTTGTTTGTGGATGAGATAGTGTTTAAGTATTTTTTTTTTTTAATGTTTATTATTTTGTATATTATAACTTATTTGAACAGATAGACAGACAGACAGAGTTACTTTCGCTCTTGTAATGCTAGTAAGGATTATTATAGTAAGTATAGATTATTGCTCCAGTTCCACTTTTCTTCAATAATATTATATATCGACGGAGAATAAACAATATGCTATATCTCAAAAAACACTACTTTACAGGAGGCGAAAAAAACGTTTTATTTAATACAACGTAAAATTTTGAAATATTGTATTGCATTTATTTTATAATAGAGGAATTGGAAATAAGACTATATTATTAGATATGGTGAAATATTGCTAGTTTTGGAGAAACGACTACATAGCAGGAATTGTTTCAATTTTTTTTTTATTTTTATTAAAGGTCTATGAGATAGAAGGTTTTGCAACTAAATTAAAATACTGTATTTTCATAAATAATCAAATGACTGTTAGACAAGACATTAAATTTCATTAACAACATATCGAATGGACATCTAAGAAAGATATTACATTAGGTATGTGTGGAGCAAACTAAGCTATTCTACTATATAAAAATAAGTCGGGTTTTCCTTCCTGACGCTATAACTCCAGAACGCACGAACCGATTTCCACGGTTTTGCATTCGTTGGAAAGGTCTCGGGCTCCGTGAGGTTTATAGCAAAGAAAATTCAGGAAAATTTGTATACGTATTCAGTAGGTCTGAGAATATTTATAAGGCAAAACAACGTTTGCCGGGTCAGCTAGTTTGTTCATAATTAAACCTCGCCTGCAATCTGGTGCACCTGCTGAAGTACAGATGAGGCTCTGGCGCAGAGTTCCCTTTTGGAGTTGGAAGGTCAGACGCTGTTGCGAGCCCCGAATTTGCCCCAACTCCTTAATAAAATGAAAATTCGTTTTCCATCATGCAATAATTGCCACGCTAATAGAACGCGCGAGAGAGCTCTCTAGAGCGTTCAACTTTAAAGAAAGAAAAGTACGTTGGATAGCTATCCAACGTACTTTCCAGGTGGATGGTAGCCATGGCGTTCTAACCAGAGACTCGATGAAAAGGCAGCAGATCCTGGCTCTTTAGAAAAGGCTACAAGCTGGTCTACACAGGATAGGGTGAAATGCATTAACGATCGACTTATAAGGTTCCTACCCATTTGGTAGGTGCTTACGTGCTACAAGTCGGTTGTAGCGATGCTGATAAGAAGCCGTTCTGGTCCGTAAACGAGGCAAGATATTTGGGTGGGTCCATCCCGTTGTCACTGGAGTTCGTTTAAGGTGGTGATCTAAATGGTCAAGTAGGTGAGATGGGGCGGAATTTGATCATGTTCATGGAGGATATGGATCCGGCTGAGTGCGGAAGAGAAATATAATAATATTCTACGTATTACAAAAAGAAGTCCGACCACTTGATCACCTACGAGAGTGGGAGGAAGCACGCTACCCATACAATTTCCTAATTACTAGGAGACGTCAAATCAGCCACGTGGCTAACTGCAAATTCGTACCCGGTGAAAGTCTTACTGCTCAACACCGTTTTTTTTGTCGTGGATCTATGTGTCTAGCCCAAAGACAAATGACAGGAACTAAGTCAGAGCTAAAGCCGAAGGTGAATGCTTGATGCAGCTAAGTCCCAGATGCTCGCCGCAGCTATCGGCGACAAATGTGCTAATACTGCTAATGCTGGAATCGAAAAAGTAAAGGTCCGCTGGGATAGGATTCAGGTATCTATTACTGATTTGGCGCAGAAGGTGCTTGGCTAAAGGGAGGGCGGAAATGTGACAAGAAAACTTAGTGGTGGGACGACACAGAATAGAATAGATGGAGGGAGACTAAGGAAACAAACCCTACTTTAAAAAATGTCAAGCGTCTAACGCTCCTGGATATTGCAACGCGTCGACAAAGGGCGACCAAACTTGTCACAGGAATCTGTTATAAAAAGCAGTAGCCAAAGCCAGACAGCACCACTTACAGTCATTGTAGCAAAGGATACAAACTCTGGGTATTTTTAATGCTCGTCATCAAATAAATGACATACATGACAATTTACTAACAGCAACTAACTTTTTCGTCAGTTTAAACAAATAAAAATAGCACAGGATCTTAATTAATTTAAATATTTTTTTTTTTTTTTAATATTTTATTTATTTATTTTATTTTATTTAAGGATATTCATTAATTTCTATTACTGATTTAGACAATTTAAATAATTAATTATTTAAATTATACATTTTATTATTAATTTATTATCTAATTTCACGAAGTACCTACTTGTTGGATCGAGCTACAAACAATAATAATCGTCCGCATGTGACATATTTTTGCACTGGTTGGCAAGGAACAGGCGTGTTTTAGTTGAGATGGAATATATTGTCAACAAAAAAATATTAAATTTACATATTAGATATTGCCACAAGTCGTTATTTCGCCCAATTTTAAATAAATAATAATAAAATAAAATGGTTCTTTATTCAGGTAACTTAACCCAACACAGAAATTATCGAATTAGTTAATTATAAGTAGTCACAAAATAAATACAAGCACAATAGTCATTTTTGTTTTTCAGTCAAAATAAAAAGCCAATATATTATAATGATTATAAAATTGTACATAAACTATGTCAAATTAAATTAAATAGATTGATTTTGAAAGACATTAATAATAAAATAACCATACAAATAAATAATCATAACAATTTAAAAATAAAAAATAAATAAATGGGTCAGTAAGTATTAAAATTAAAATTTCCTCACCGGAGCTACCACCACTGCGTGCCTATCACAGCTATGCCTGATACAGTGACCATCCAATCGTGACGCAAACATTGCTAGGACGGTGTTGGAGCTAGCCCATATTCTGCGCGCCATCGACGCAGCACGCTTGCGCATGGTCGCATGAAAGCAATCAGTTCGCGCATCCGCAAACATTCCGGAAGCGCTGCAATATCTAGGCAGCCCCAGCACCGCCCTAAACGCGTTATTATACTGGACACGGAGAGCGCTGTAATAGGATTTCGCATAATCAGCCCACAGGCTGCACGAGTAGAGAGATGTACAGTACGCCCTGAATAGCGTAACTTTAACTTCATTAGAACATCGCGCGAACCTGCGAGCTATCATATTAGCTTTCCTTGACAACGCTCTCCGCTCCCGTTCCATGTCTGCATGGTCTCTGAGGCCAGAAGTGAGTATGTGACCCAAATAACGGAACTCACCCACCCGTTCAAGCGGTACCCCATTCAGTTTAATATGAGGTACATTATTTGGGCATTTGGCTCCAGTAGCCTCAAAGACCATACACTGGCTTTTCTTAGCGTTATAGAGTAAACCATGGTAACCTGCATACTCTTCACATATCCCTATAAGCTTCCTCAGCCCGCACACTGAAGCGCTTAGCAGCACCATGTCGTCTGCGTAGCTAAGATTGTTAACACATATGCCGTCAATGTGACAGCCAACATGCTGACTGCTAAGCGCCACAATCAAACTATTTACGTATAGGTTAAACAGGGTAGGAGATGTTAGGCCCCCCTGTCTCACTCCACACTCCAGCCTATACGGATCCGACAATTCCCCCGCCCATTTGACATTGTTAGACTGGTGCGCATACCAATACTGAAACACGCAGATCAGTTCCTGAGGAAAATTAATACCCTTCAGCTTGTCCCACAACAGGCTGTACTCCACCCTATCGAAGGCCTTGGACAAGTCGAGAAAGCAAGCGTAGATTGGAGTCTTACGATTGGTATAGTACCTGACGGTTTGCTTCAAACACAGAATAGCGCTTTCGGTTGACAGATGAGGACGAAAACCAAACTGGTTATCGTGTAATTGTACGTAATTCGCAAGCTGTGTATTCAGCAAACCATCAAATACCTTCGCTATCACAGTGGCAAGTGAAATAGGCCTGTAGTTACTTTTATCAGTTAGGTCACCAGTCTTATCTTTCACTACAGGCACTACCACTGTTTTCATGAACTCTGTCGGCAAGTAGGAATGGCTCACACACAGAGAGTAGAACATCGCCAACACTCTGGCAATGTGAGGTCCCGCGTGACGGAGATGCTCGACGCTGAGTCCATCATGCCCCGGTGATTTGCCTCCTGACATGGATGCTATTATTTTTCTTACATCTTTCGCCAGGAACCTAGTCACCCCAACGTGTCTGTTCAAATCAGCGTCGGGCCCCCCCCCCACAGGTTCCAACAAAGATTTCACAACAAAATGATCTTTAAAAATATTGGCGATATCTTTTGGATCACTCGCTCCATCGACGCTAACAGGAAGGCCAGGTCGTACATTATATTTATTGGTTCCTTTCCAGAAGCCACGAAAATCACCCTTACTATGACTGAGAGCAAGCGCGTCCATCCGTATTTGCTCTTGATGGTTTTTACACCACTTTAATCGGGACTTGAACACACGTCTGCTCTCACACATATCTTTATAAAGAGGACCTGACCTCGGTTTACCTGCCATCATCCACTCTTTGAATCTGGATCTGGCCTCCCTGTGAGCCCCGACAACATGTCTGTTCCACCCTACAATGTGCGAGCCCCTCCTGCCCCCATTCCGTGCCTTCCGACTTGTCATTACAGCTGCTTCACTGAGAGCAGTCACAATACTCAAATACATCGCATCCAGAACCGGCCTACAGTGACGTTGAGAACAAAAATTGTCACTACACTTAACGAACTCCGGAGGGAAATCTATCGTTCTTAATCTAATGTGGCATTCTTTGGTGAACATACTGACTTGTTCCTCAGTCCGCTCGCCCCAAATTACGTCACTATTTTTATTATACATTTTCGGTGCTACCTTACGGTGTAATAATTCAAAATTACATCTCACTATCAGTGGGAAATGATCCGACCATAGTGTATCATACTTAACATCTACACATACAACAGCCTGCTTTGCCGCGTGAGTTGTAACACAGTGATCCAGCCAGCTACTAGACCCGTGCACATCACTCACAAAAGTAAATGTACCCGAATCCCTGCCCAACATGTCTACATCTACACAACACCAATTTTGTTCATTACAGATATTTTGTACCTAGGGGTCTAGTATCTTCACAGGCACCTGCGCCTAGCCGTAATGCACGAATATGCAATAAAACGAAAATCGAAAAAAATGAGATATAGCATATTGTTTATTCTCCGTCGATATGCGACAATGTAAATCACATGATTACTGCAAAAAAAAATATACAAAAAAAAAACCCCATGAGTTTCTTGTGTCTTCTTCTCATGTCATGGAGGTCGCGATCCGAAGACATAGTAGAGTAGATTAAATAAAAAAAATGACATGTCAAAGAGATATCTTGCTAATATCCGAATGAATAAACGTACTTTGATTTTTGATTTTTTTTTTTGAGGCTTCAAAATCAAAGTACTTACTTTGAAGACTTAAGGTGCGGAAACGAGTCGCTATAGGTCGTGGACTTAAATGGCAATAGTTTGGGAGCGTTTGGGGAATATTGATTTTTGGAGCCTATCGCTACTATTGTCACGGAAGGCTTCAAAATCAAAGTACTTACTTTGAAGACTTAAGGTGCGGAAACGAGTCGCTATAGGTCGTGGACTTAAATGGCAATAGTTTGGGAGCGTTTGGGGAATATTGATTTTTGGAGCCTATCGCTACTATTGTCACGGAAGGCTTCAAATCAAAGTACTTACTTTGAAGACTTAAGGTGCGGAAACGAGTCGCTATAGGTCGTGGACTTAAATGGCAATAGTTTGGGAGCGTTTGGGGAATATTGATTTTTGGAGCCTATCGCTACTATTGTCACGGAAGGCTGCAAAATCAAAGTACTTACTTTGAAGACTTAAGGTGCGGAAACGAGTCGCTATAGGTCGTGGACTTAAATGGCAATAGTTTGGGAGCGTTTGGGGAATATTGATTTTTAGAGCCTATCGCGCTACTATTATCACGGAAGGCTGCAAAATCAAAGTACTTACTTTGAAGACTTAAGGTGCGGAAACGAGTCGCTAAAGGTCGTGGACTTAAATGGCAATAGTTTGGGAGCGTTTGGAGAATATTGATTTTTGGGGCCTATCGCGCTACAATTGTCAAGGAAGGCTGCAAAATCAAAGTACTTACTTTGAAGACTTAAGGTGCGGAAACGATTCGCTATAGGTCGTGGATTTAAATGGCAATAGTTTGGGAGCGTTTGGGGAATATTGATTTTTGGAGCCTATCGCTACTATTGTCACGGAAGGCTTCAAAATCAAAGTACTTACTTTGAAGACTTAAGGTGCGGAAACGAGTCGCTATAGGTCGTGGACTTAAATGGCAATAGTTTGGGAGCGTTTGGGGAATATTGATTTTTAAAGCTTTTATTGGTTGAAAACGCAAAAAAATGTCCTAGCTAAACATTGCTAAGGACATTTTTCAAAAACCGACACGTTTCCGGTAGCTATCCCGTAGGAAAATCGCATTTTTTCGCCTGCCCAACCCACCCATTGATCTCTCGCTAAGCTAGACTTCTAGCTTGGCGAGAATTTTAACTTCTGTTTTTCGGGCGAGAGTCGATCGGAAGTGGTCTGAGAACATACGGGAGGCTGAGTGGTGAGGGAGGACCAAAACCCGGTCGAATGTTAGGAGTAACAATCGAAGCTAAATATTACACATTTATTTTCAAATTTCAATCAATCAATCAATCAATTTTTTTTGCTACCCCCCGCTTTGTATTGTAATACTTACGTTTTGTGGCTCCGTGGTTTATTTATCAAACAAATAGTAAAAAGTGATTTGAGATTTGTGCAGACCATACTAGTACAGAGGAGTTTGGAGGCGAAACCAGTGGAGGTATTTGTTTTCGCTCTGGGGCGCGTAATTTGGCTCCAATTCCAATTGAAAACATCTTTGGATTTCGTCGGGAGCCGTTACCTTTTTGAAAAAACACTGCGGTCAAACTTTGGAAGGTATTTGTGCTTCAAGATTTGCTGCGGGATGTAAACAAGCGTCTTGACTCATCGATCACGAAGAACGAATGGTAGACTGACAGTGACGGCCGTCGGCGCGGGCGGTTCGTCGATGTCAAGTCTTTTGATACAGCTGTACGTGCGCCTGCGCACGGTTGGATGCGGCCGGCCACCTCTCTTTCACTGAGACGCAAACCCGGCGCGTGAGTGCCGCGGTACTCCTGTCGCCCGTGCTCGGACCGCTAGATTTTTCGTCGTGTGCCTGCGTGCTTTCAGGGATAACCGCATAGATGGCGCCAGTAGGACTAGTAGTTTATAATTATTGTTTACATCAGGGATTCCCTAACTGGGGGGCGCCCCCCCCAGGGGGGGTGCAGAGCTATTTCAAGGGGGGCGCGGGCCACCTGTGCAGTTAATACCTGCGTTCGCTGAGAGAATGCATTCCAGACGGCTCGATACGATCAATGAAATTATTTGAAATTGACGCCTGTGAAGAACATAATATTTTTTTCTCAGTCGGCCAATATTGCCTGTATCTATGGACAATCAGAACAGGACGACTTGCCCCTACTGTCCCCCGGTTCTACCCGCCTCTTTTCAGTACATGGTCTTAAGGTGCACATTGGGCATAAACATAAAGATGTTTCCGCGTCGGCAAGCCTTCAAGGCCATGTGGTGGGCGGGTGTTGTCTGATCGGAGGCCTAGCCCTCAGCATTGCTGCCTCGAGGACCTCGGGGTTTTGAAAAAATCAGTGCCAGTGTTGAGACATATTCCGAAGGCGGCTCGAAGTTCGGCGGCGGGTCAGCTTAGCAGTCTGATGGATGCGTGTGTGGAGGGTAACAGCTCGGAAGACTGGTGCTCCCTGCTGACTTTCTCCTACCTGGCTCTGAGAGTTCCCTCTAGGTCTGGGCATGGCAATTTGACCCAGAAGGTGAAGGAAAACATCTTGTCCTCCGACACTTTTTTTCCAGACGACTTGACCATGCGTCGGTCTTCGGGCGGTCGGTCAATGTCCAAGGTGGTGGAATCAAAGGTGCACGAGGGCGATTTGAAGGAAGCGGTTCGCCTTTTGATGTCTGATGATGCCGTGGCCGAGCCCGGTGCGGAGACGTTAGCGTCTCTTCAGTCGAAACACCCGTTTCCGTCTCGTGCCCTAGTTTTCCCTGATCCTCCTACATGATTTTGGCTAAGAGATATAGCATCACAATTAAACATACCTTTTTAGAGAAAGGACACACTCAACAAGAAGGAGATAATGTTCAAGCGTTAATTGAACGATGCGCGAAAAACAAAATAATTTATACTCCTTTCGAATGGTTTGCCTTAGTGCGTTGGGCCAAGCAAGACGATAACAATGTGCAATGGACAAAAATTCGAGAATTAAAAGTACTGGCAGGAGAACCAAATCGACTTCTCTACAAGTACGATTTGACTGAACTGGACTAACTGGATCTCTTTTGTTTTCCTATAACGACTACAATTATGTTAGTTATTGTTCGCGCCGTTTGCCCTTCCTAGCGGTCAGCGGCGCGCATTCGCCAATCATCTATCTAATATAATTCTAATACGAATACCACGTGACCAAGTGACCACGTGATCCTCCAAAGAGGTCCGTGGCCATTACATACACTCTTTTCTGATCTCTCAACATTACTACACTGTTTCTAATATTATTTAAAGCAAACCCTTTTGTGAACAGTTTGATTATGTTTAACTATTATACTTAAACAAACGTCATCATTTCTATCTATAAGAATCCCCACAACCTATAAACCTAAGCATCAAATCTATAAAGTTTTGTTCCATCGCGAACAAAAAGTGGCGACCGTGACAGGACATTTTTCACTTCTGACTCTGTGCAGATCCCTATTTCGACGTGGCACTACACAGGGACAAGGCGTCGGGAGCATCCTCATCGCCTGCTAGCCCGCAGGGAGCGGGATTGAAGAGGATTACATCAAAACGTGGACCATCCATTGGTGCGGACAACGTGGCCGGGCTGTGCCACGCCCTGGTTCCAGTCAAGACAGACGAAGGAAGCAGCATTGGTCTTCAAGAAACGTTTATACAGCTGTTGGGACAGCTTGTCCATCTCATCACCCTGCCTACCATTCCAAAAAGTGAGCCCGTTCCTATTATTTCTTCCCGAATTGTTCCCCCTTCATTTTTGTAGATTTGTGTGGTGCACTCTCAAAGGTTACAGTGACTTATTTCAATCTATATCAAATCAATCGAATCATATTCCCCGCAAGAATAAGCTATTTCATTCATTTGCGCAGTTACAACGTAAACAAGTATAGTGATATACATACCTAACTTTCATCACAGCTGTTCACTAAGGTCATTCATCATTCTTATCGCAATCTATTATTCAAATCATTCACAAAAACTCAGCGCCTAAGCATTTACGCACGTATGCAGTTGCTTTATACATACTTATCTGTGTACATACAGAACTTCAAATTCATCTTCCCATTTACAATCGTCTATCTAACTACTTAGTTTTTTCTATTTCTATTTTCCCAAACACATTATAGCCTCCTCGCTGGCACGTTTATACCTACCTAGTCTAAGTCTATCTGACGTGGATTTCAGTGCTATCCTGTTAACCTACGGTGGTTGCTGTTCGCCTACGAGCTAGGGTGTGGTGCTTGCGCGCGCGCCTTCCCTATTGTGTGAATCAGCTGATCGTTCGCCTTCACTGATAAGACACCGGCCTGCACTGCGTGTTGGACTACGAAACGAGGAGCGTAACGTACCTATTTATTTACTCGCATACTATTGCATTTGTTTTTGTGTTCTATCGCAATGGCTACCGATCAAAAGGTAAATACTACCGACGGACAGAGTTGGTTGGTTGGTGGGTTGGTTGGTTGGTTGGTTGGTTGGTTGGTTGGTTGGTTGGTTGGTTGGTTGGTTGGTTGGTGGGTTGGTTGGTTGGTTGGTTGGTTGGTTGGTTGGTTGGTTGGTTGGTTGGTTGGTTGGTTGGTTGGTTGGTTGGTTGGTTGGTTGGTTGGTTGGTTAGGTTAGGTTTTTTTTTTTTTTTTTTTTTTTTTTTTTTTTTTTTTTTTTTAGTTTACATCAGGGTTTCCTCCGACTGTAATGTCTGGAGAATATTGTTTAATAATTTTTCTGGTTCATCTAATTTGTTTCGAAATAAATATATAATAATAATATATATAAAATACATAATATAATACCCATCTTAATTACGAGCTAAGTTTAAAATTGTATAATTGAAGTTAAAATTGTAAATTGTCGAGTAGGACTGATAAAACTTAAGACTAGGTTAAAAAGTTTTTTAATCATTTTAAAATTGTATAAGTTGGTTAAATTTACGTGATTCGTAACTGGTCATAATATTATGTTTTGGTTAATTAAATAAAATTATTAAAACTAAGTGGTCGATTTTTCGCGCCATGTTCCAGTCACAAGCTGCACTTCTCTCCTAAAAACTCCAATTCGCTGCGAAAAGACCGTCTCCTTCTTTTGCCAAACTATTTTTTCCTGGACTCGGGATTCTTTAAAATCCCGTAGCCAGGAAACCGACACTTTATACTTTCGGATCATACCGACGGTCTTTTCGCACCGTACTGGGTCAAAACTGGAGGCGGGCGATCGAGAAACACCGTTTGCGTCGTCCGAGTCGCGGGCACTCGGAGTATTCACCCCATGTTTATAGCCATATAAATATTTGGTGGATTCCCCGCACTTCGCGACACGGGCGCGCACAGCGTTTCGATGGAGTTTTAATTTTGCACCACTGCGAAATTTAAAATTTCGTGAGGACAAGTTTGTTACCGCTGCTGTTGTTTGCCCGATCGTCCCGATCCCCACAACGCACACGAGTCCGGTTGATGCACCGAAGGAGAAGCGATAGGTCCCCGAGACGCCCTTAGCAGTATGCGACGGACGCCCTCGCCAAGTCATCCCACTTCCTCTTGACGGGGCAGTCCCTGTCGAAGGCGTTGTGCGCACGGTTGTCGAGCCCCGCCTCCGCACAGTTGCAGCAGGATGCTGGTACCGCATTCAGGAAGTCCGCGCACGCGTCCTTCCTGTGCGGACCCCCGCAATGGCTGCACCGCTCGGCCTTGTCTTGGCAGAACCGTCTGCCGTGCCCGTAGCCGAGGCAGAGCGAGCACTGGACCAGCGGTGACTGGTCCAGCACCCGCACCCTCTGCATGTCTACGTGCACGGCACCGGCTCGTGTCATTCGGGACCAGACAACCGGTGGCACCCGGAGTACGGCGTGGCACGCGTGCGGGTTTCGGCTCCTCCTCCTATACCGCACCTCCAACTTAGGATCGTCGAGGCCGTCGAAAATTCCGCCGTTCTGCCGCCTCAGGGATTCTATAATGTCGTCGTCAGTATTAAAACTCAGGACATCCCTGAGGATCACCAGCGGGTCTTTATTTTCAACTTCCTCAACCTTCAGCTTTTCCTTGGCCTTTCCCAGCTTATCCCTCACTCTTTTCCTTTCTTCCTTTGTCCTACACCCCACTATCACTTTCTGGTTTTTTAGTTTCCTTATCTTCTCTATCTGTATTCCGCTCTCTCGAGCGTTAACTGTCTCCCTAATTGTCTGTAAAATGTTGTCTCCTTTTTCAGTCTCGTCGGTGGAGGTGATCACCAGCGAGTGCAGCGCCGCCCGAGCGGGGGCAACCGCCTCCGCCCGGCCGGCCGCCACCGACGCGTATGTGGCCATCTCCACCGCCTCGCGCTGTTTCCCTATCTTCTCCTTTATCTCATCTGTCTTCCTTTCCACTACTTCTCTAGTAGCGCGGTGTAGGTCCGCGTTTCCCCCCACTTCTCTCCCTATCTCCTCCATCTCTTTCCTGCTGCCCCTCATGAGGTCGAGTCCCTCATCGACCTTCCCCTCCAAGATGTTCCGCATGTCCCTCAGTTCTTCCAGGATCTTGGCGGTGCCGTTGGAGCTACCTGGTGGCGTTTGCGGGGCTGTTCTTATATCCCGCTGTGTGACCCGCGCACCAGGTAGGGGCGTGGCCTGCTCCAACTGCCTAACCATGCGGAACATCCGGTCGATGAGGGACTTAACCATGATTTTGATGGTCGTCTTGATATTCCCCGACTCCTCGAGTTGCAGAAAGGCCTCCTCCATAACCCACCTGGCTTCGGCGGTTCGGTTTGGGAAGCCCTTCGGCTCCTCGAGGATCGGGGACGCTTCGGTCGAAGACTTCGTTGGCGGCTTCTTCTTAGCCTTTTTGTCTTTGATGACGAAGGTCTTGTCGGTCTCGCCCGATGTACAACCATTCGGCGAGACCGACCCGGCCCTAGCCTCGGCATCCTCCCACTCGTCGATGCTCTTCCTGACGCTACGAGTAGCCCCAGGAAGAGCATCGACCGGGGCCCTAGCTGATCCGGCCCCCCGTCTGGTCAGACGGTTCATAGTGGCCGGAGGTATGCCAGCATGCGGAGTTGAAGCCGCCAACGCAGCCTGTGCGTTCGTTCCCTGCACTGCGGGGGGGTCACTTTGAGGCGCGGGGCCAACTGGGGCGCCCGCAGCCGTCATTCCTAATAAGCCTGAGGCGGCTAAGTCCGATGCCGCGGCCGGCGCGGCGGTCAAATTGTCAATTTTTGACTCTTCTTCATTTCTTGCCGTTTGGGCAAGTCCCTGAGGGGTTCTGAACCCGAACATTTCGCTTGGCGGGGCCTACTAGTGCTCCCGAGACGGTACCTAACGATTCCCACCCGAAAACACAAAGTAAAATTTTTCCCCAAGGCTGACGTCAGCCTTAGCGAGTGACTCCTGGGTGGGCGGGAGGGCGAAAAATCGATTTTTTTCGCTAAAATTGATGCTGAAACAGCGCGGAACGCTTAGGGATGGTAGATGGGGGCTAGAAGAGCCTGTCTATGTAAAATTTGAAGCAAGTTTTCTTAACAAAAACTTAAGAAAACGTCTGAAAACACAAAATTTTGACAAAATTTACAACTATTTTAACCGAAAAATGTACTAAACTAACTATTAACTGTTTGTTCTTGTCTGTTACAGGTTGCTGAATGGACGCTACGACGACGCAACGCGATAAGTCAATGGAACAACGAAGTAAAAAATTTCAAAAATCGACGGTTAGGTTAGGTTAGGTTAGGTTAGGTTAGGTTAGGTTAGGTTAGGTTAGGTTAGGTTAGGTTAGGTTAGGTTAGGTTAGGTTCCCTCTCATCGTGCGTCCACCTTGCCGTGGTGGGAGGGCTCAGTAACCGCTCACCATAGCAATCCAGCTATGTTGGGCGGTGAAGCCAAGAGGCGCACTAGGTAGGAACACTTCACATACACTCTTACACTCACATTAATTCACGCACTCGCACACAGTTCGTCCTCGTCGAGGGGCTTTTACCTTCGGCGCGGCCGAACCACACATACACACAGACACACACGCACGATACACACACACACACATATACACTATGCAAAGTAGCTTAGGTACACACAAAGCTGTGGATCAGCCGAAGCTGTGGATCAGCCAAATAGTATCATGAAGGCGAAATGTAAAAATATTACCCAGGTGGGTCCCGGCCGCGACGCGACCGGGGAATCCCACCCCGCTTCGGCGGGCAGCTCCCAGCGTATTCTGGGGGGAGCAACAAATCGCACGATTGAGGGAGAGGAGAAGAGTAGGGGAGAAGCCGGGGGGGAGAACATCGGGGTTAGTTTAGGGGGGGAAATGGGATATCGGGATATCGGGGCGGTGAAGGTTGGGGTAGGGAAGGTTGGGGGGGGTGGGGGGGACATTGGGACAGTGAATGTGGGGGGGGGAAATGATGGGGGGGCTACCGGGGATGGGGCCCACAGTAGTAAGCAGAAGGGAGGGAGACTGAGAAAGTCGGAAAGGGTGGCGGGGCGCAACTCGCCCGCGTTACGGGAGAAGGAGAGGGAGAAGGGGACGAGACTCACCGTGAGACTCTCCCGTCTGTCGGAAGATGCGATAGAGCGTCACCGCCAGCAAACCCGCGAACGGAGTCGGAGTTCGAGTCTGGAGAGCCAGCTTCGTCTCTCCGAGACTGACACCGAGAGCGGGGCAGGTGGTGTCGCTGACAGCGACGTCGAATTCTTTGACGTGTCGTCGGACGGAGGGGCGGGCACTGGGAGTGCCAAGGGCCACAAGCGTCCCCGTGAGGATGATGGAGAATGGGGTGGAGGCGGTAATTCGCCTGCCACTAAAATCCGTGGTCGTGGTAGACCCCCAACTCACGGGGACTACGTTGGTCTTGCCAAGGCCAAACAGCACCTCCTCGAGGTGGAAAAGGAGGCGATGCGGCTCGAGGCGGAGAAGGACATACAGTCCGCCGCAACTGCCGCCAGAGAGCTTCGGGTCAAGTTCCCGACCAAATTGGAGCTCCAAAAGAGGGCTGCTGGCGGAGAAGCAGTCGACGTCCCGGTCGAGACGCAAACGACCGAGGGACTCAAAGAGCGGATTGCGGGCGACATCTCCGCAATAAACTATGTGGCCAATCGCTCAGGGAAGCTGCAGGGTAGGTTCGTGGCCTACCTCAAGAACGCTGCGCTCAGCGTAGCGAACGTTATGGAGGAGCTGAGCCAGCGTACGGCCACGGAGGAGACTGCCCTGCTGGAGGCCCGGAACGCCAAGGTCATGGCGGAGATGGCGGCACTCCGCAAGGAAGTCGCCCTGCTTAGGGAGGAAGTGGCAGCTCGTAATGGCCTCGAGCAAATAGCCGCTCTGAGGGAGAGGTCTTCGGGCAGCCAACCCGCCGCGGAAACGGCAGCTACTCAGCCAACCGCGACGCGTGCCCAAATAGACGCCAACCTCATCGAGGAGCTGAAACGGGCGCTCATAGTCGAAGTCGGGACTATGGTGAGCGCTCGTCTCGAGGACATGGCGGAAAGGCTGAACTTGCCTCCTGCCCCGCGAATGCGCCCGCCACTGGCGGCCGACAGGGCGAGAACGCGTAATGCCTCCCCACCAGCTCTGGTGGAGACGGACATGGACACCAGTCCAGCGGTGCCTCTGCCCCCTAGCAGCAAAGGCAAAGGGAAGGGGAAAGGGAAGGGCAAGAGTTCTTCGCAGCCGCCAGCAACCTCAGTTGCTAACCCTGGCCCTTCCACTTCCACCGCCGCTCCCGGCCCTCCCGAAGCAGTTGCCGGCCCTTCCAATGCCGCCCCCGGTCCGTCTGTCCAGCCGCCCGCTCCCTCTGGAGCCTGGACGACCGTGGGGAAGAACGGCAAGAAGGCGCCGAACAAAAAGAAGAAGGAGGCTGCCCAGCAGCCCCCCAAGGCTAAAAAGCCTAAGCTGAAAGTGCACCGCACTGCGGGCATTGTCGTCACCCTCCAGCCAGAGGCGGAGGAGAGAGGAGAGACCTATGCCGCGGTCCTGGCCGAAGCGAAGTCTCGCATCGACTGGCGTGCAATGGGGATCGAGGGCGTCCGAATCGATAAGACGGCGACGGGCGCCAGGATCATAAAGATCCCGGGTCCTGCAAAGGCCGCTCAAGCGGACGCCCTCGCGGCTAAAATCTCCGAGACCCTCTCAGGTGACCGGGTTCGGGTTTACCGGCCGGTTGCAACGGCGGACCTCCGCGTCACCGGTCTCGACGACTCGGTGACGGTGGCCGAGCTCACGGCCGCAATCGCGCGCGCAGGCAACTGCTCTGCGGAGCAAATAAAGACCGGGGACATCCGCCGGGAATCGCGTGGAATGGGGTCAGCGTGGCTACGCTGCCCTGTGGAGGTTGCCAAGAAGGTAACGGAGAGTGGCCGCGTGCTTGTGGGCTGGGTCTCAGCGACCATCAAGCTCCTGCAGCCCCGAGCACAGCGATGCTTCCGCTGCCTGGAGGCGGGCCATGTGAGGGCAACGTGCCAGTCGACCGTTGACCGTAGCACCATCTGTTACAGATGTGGCCAACCGGACCATAAAGCCGGCGATTGCACGGCGACTATGAACTGCGCCCTGTGCGCAGCTGCTGGTCTGCCGGCCACACACAAAGTGGGCTCAAAGGCCTGCAAGGAGCCAAAGGCCCAAAAGAAGAGGTCAGCAAAGGGTGCACCGTCCCGCCCTGCTGCTGCCAACCCAGCCGTCTCGGAGACTCCGGAGGCGATGGATGAGGTGGTCGATGTTCCGGCTCCTTAATGGACCACGGCCCCTCCCATCGCTTCCTCCAGACGAATCTCAATCACTGCTGGGATGCCCAGAACCTCATGGTGGCATCCATAGCCCAGTGGTGCATTGAGATTGCAGTGGTGGCGGACCCGTATAGTGTCCCTAACGGGAGCAACTGGCTCGCGGATGCGACGACCCCGCGACCAGCGGTCGCGGTAATCCCGAGCAGTTCTCTCTGCGTGCCGCCCCTCCGTCTCATCTCCCGCGGCGTTGGCTATGTCGCGGTGCGATGGAGGGACTTAGTCGTGGTCGGAGCGTACTTTACGCCAAACCGACCCGACCGAGACTTTGAGGTCTTCCTAGAAGAGGTTGGGGCCCTTCTGGACCGGACACAGCCTCTTCCGGCTCTTGTCCTGGGAGACCTCAATTCCTGGTCCACGCGGTGGGGTAGCGCTCGGGCCAACTCCAGGGGGAGGCTCCTTGAGCCCTGGATCGACACCTTCGATCTGGTGCCGCTCAATAGGGGGACGACAAGTACCTTCGTGCGCTGGCGGGCCCAGTCGATTGTGGACATCACACTCGCAAGTCCCGCCCTCGCACGAAGGGTGCATGACTGGCGGGTTGAGGAGGCGGAGACTCTCTCCGATCACCTGTATATCAGGTTCACGATCTCCGCCCACACCTCGCCCCCAGCTCAGTCAGCCCCCAGGGCAGATCGCCCGAGATGGGCCCTGAAGCGTGTCGACAGAGAGCTCCTAGAGGAGGCCGCCATCATCCAGGCGTGGGTGCCCGTACCGGAGGTCCTGGATGATGTAGACGAGGAGGCGGAAAGGCTCACGAGGGTGATGACAAGCGTCTGTGACGCGTCGATGCCCCGGGTCAAGCCGCGAGCTCGCTCGCGGCAAGTGTACTGGTGGAGCGCGGAGATTGCCTCGCTTCGCGCCGCCTGCGTAGCAGCGCGCCGCCAGTACCAAAGACACCGGAGGCGTCGACACGGTCGGCCCCGTGAGCCCGACGAGCCGGACCCGGCGGAAGACCGCCTGTACGAGGCCTGGAGGACGGGAAGGAAGGCCCTAAGTACGGCCATCAACGCGGCCAAAGATAAAGCTCGCGACGAAATGCTCGCGTCTCTGAGTCGGGACCCATGGGGGCGCCCTTACCGGTCGGCAAGGGGCAAGCTCCGTCCATGGGCCCCACCTCTGACTCAATCGCTCGAGCCGAGCTTTGTCTCCGAGATCGTCGCGACGCTCTTTCCCCAAAGAGCGGAGCACCAACCGCCGAGCATGGCACCGCCACCAGCGACCGAGCCGGCACCGCTGGAAGAGGACTCCGCAGAAGTCACTTCTTCGGAGATGAAAATGGTCCTCCGTCGCCTCAGCGCGAAGAGCACCGCCCCCGGGCCTGACGGCATACCGGGGCGCGCCGTTGTTCTCGCCTCCAGGCACTTGGAGGACCATTTTCGGAGGCTGTTCTCCGCCTGCCTCGAGCGTGGGGAGTTCCCAGCTCGATGGAGGGCGGGCAGCCTCATACTCCTGAAGAAGGAGGGGCGGCCGGAAGCCTCACCGTCGGCGTATCGGCCGATTATCCTACTCGACGAGGGGTGTAAGCTCTTAGAGAGGATAATCGCCGACCGCCTTACGAGCCACCTTTCCCGTACCGGGCCGAACCTGTCGGCAAACCAGTACGGGTTCAGAAGGGAGCGCTCAACGGTGGGAGCTATCCTGCGGGTCAAGGCCCTGGCAGTGGAGGCTGTGGCCGGGGGAGACGCGCTGTTGGCTATATCGCTCGATATAGCCAACGCGTTCAACACTCTCCCCTGGGCCTGTATCCGGGAGGCACTCCTCTATCATCGTGTGCCGGAGTACCTACGTCGAACGGTCGAGGCGTACCTGGCGGATCGGTGGATCGCCTTCGACACCAGTGCGGGGCCACAGAGGTGGCGAATGTCCTGTGGTGTTCCACAGGGGTCGGTCTTAGGACCGCTCCTGTGGAACCTCGGGTATGATTGGGTGTTGCGCGGCGCTCTTCTCACGGGCTTGGCTGTCACCTGCTACGCAGACGACACCCTGGTCACAGCCCGGGGGAAGACCTGCCGCGAAGCCGCAATCCTGGCCACGGCCGGCGTAGCACACGTCGTCGGGAGAATCCGTCGCTTGGGGCTGAGGGTTGCTTTGGAGAAGACGGAAGCAATGTGCTTCTGCGCACCGGGAGTCCGAATGCCGCCGGGCTTCGAGCTCACAATTGGGGGAGTGCGGGTGCACATCGGGTCGACCCTCAAATATCTGGGCCTGACCCTGGACAGCAGGTGGAAGTTTGACGCCCACTTCGGGCGTCTCGTTCCGAAGTTGGTGGGAGCGGCGGGGCCACTTGCCCGGCTCCTGCCCAACATTGGGGGCCCGAGTGCGTCTACAAGGCGCCTCTACATGGGCATTATCGGCTCCATGGCTCTTTACGGAGCCCCGGTGTGGGCCGTGAATATCCCTGGTGGCGTCATCAGCAGACTCTCACAAGTGCAGAGGCTGATGGCCATCAGGGTGACACGGGCATACCGCACCGTGTCAAGCGAGGCGGCCGTCGTCCTCGCTGGTTCCATCCCGTGGGACCTGGAGGCGAGAGCCCTCGCGTCGCTGTACGAGTGGCGCGAGGAGGCTCGGAGCCGAGGAGACCGACCGGCGCTCAGGGTGGTGGAGGAGCGTCGGGAGGAGCTCCGCCAGGTCCAGCTGGCGGAGTGGCGGCGGCGGCTCGAGGAGCCTGGAGCGGGCCGCTTAACCATATCGGCTATACGGCCCGTCTTGGAGGAGTGGACGGACAGGTCCCACGGGTCCCTGTCGTTCCATCTGACACAAGTGCTTTCCGGACATGGGTGCTTCGGAAAGTACTTGTGTCGGATTCAAAGGGAGAGTGATGAGCGGTGCCACCATTGCCCCAGCAATTGTGACACCGCCCATCACACACTAGCGGTCTGCCCAGCCTGGGCTGCACCCAGAGAGGAGCTGACGCGCGCCATCGGTCGCGACTTGTCGCTGCCGGCCGTTGTCACGGCCATCCTCGGCAGCGACGAAGCGTGGCAGGCGTTGCGTCAGTATTGTGAGGTCGTTATGGCGACCAAAGAGGAGCAGGAACGGGCTCGCGAGCTGCTTCGCGGCACTCACGGGCCCAGACGTTCTGGCAGACGGGTGCGTAACGACCGGTTACCACCCTAACCTGGCTCTTGGCGGCTGACTCGGGGGGGTCAGCCGCCAACCAACGAGCACGAGAGGACGGCGGCGTGTCCGCGCCGCCTCTCGAGGGTTGTTCCCTATAAGGGACACGAGACGAGGCCCGATGGGGCCAACCGCTGTCGGGGCAACGGCAGTCATGCTTACGCCGGTACCGTTGCCCCCGACAAATAGCGGCGAAGATGGACACCGTCAGGTTTTAGTGGGTATACCTCTGGCCGCCCACCATCCCAGGCCAGAGGGGACCCCCACACACCGGGCCGCTGTCCCCCGACAGCGGCCTGAAGGTCTTAACAGATTTCCTGACGTTAAAAAAAAAAAAAAAAAAAAAAAAAAAAAAGGTTAGGTTAGGTTTTTTTTTTTTTTTTTTTTTTTTTTTTTTTTTTAAGGGGACCTAGTTGGCCTACGTCTACCCGCTAATGGGGTAGCCCGCGAAAAGCTGCTACGTCCCTGCAAAGTCCTCAGTAGATTCTGAGACTTTGGTGTTCTTTATTTAATAAAATTCATTACATCAATTTTTGTTTACAAACTTAGTTACAAAATAATACATTTACAATTTTTAGAGTTACAAAATTAATACAAGTGATACAATATAAAAAGTTTGCTACGATACAATTCAATTACAATAATATATTCATACAAGATTTTAATACATAATATTTTCAAAGATAATTTTGATTAAATTACAATATTCATACGTCACATACACATTAATAATTCAAATTAATCAATTAAATCATACATATTAAACATACAAGTCGGATTACATTAAGATTAATAATTTTGCGATAAAGTTATACATGATTACAATAAATAGCACATTTTGCACACAGCATCCAATGAGTTAAAATAACAAAGAAAAAATAAAAACGATAACGAGAGCAAGCAGTGTGTGTGTGTGTGTGTGTGTGAGCCAGTTTGTGTGTGTGTGTGTGTGTGTGAGCTACGGTGTGTGTTGAGTTTCTGGTGTTTTGCGGGTCCTACAATATGCCAATTCCAATTTTCTACACTCTAAAATTTTATCAAAAATTTGTAGCCAGAAACCTTCTACTTGTTGCGAGCAACCACCTTCCTTGCAATTTCCTCGCAAAACACCAGGAACTCACCCCTCTTCCTCTTGTCACACATGATATTGGCAGCGTTTTCAGCAGTCAGGGCAGCGTCAATTTTATACTCGGCTTCGTAGCGCAGGAGCCCATACATCGGGCATTCAAAAACTATGTGTTTAACCGTTTCCGGTACTCCTGGTTCGCAGAGACACGATGGGTTCTCCTTACACTTGAATCTGTTCAAGTATTCGGAGAACCCACCGTGCCCTGTCAGCACTTGTGTTGTGAGTCCGATGGGCTGCAACTCTCTAGCAATTTTGTACGCCTTCTCGGCGTCCGGCAGGAAGATTCTGGTTGTTGATGCTCTGTCGCTGGATATGTACCTTTGGTTCCACTCTCGCACAGAGTCCTTGCGTAGCTCGCGCTTTATGTGGGAGATCGGACACTGGTCGTAATCGGGCCTGGTCTCAGAACTGAGCGCCGCCTCCTTAGCCAGTTCATCTGCTCGCTCGTTGCCCGGCAGTCCTGCATGGGCTTTCACCCAGAACAAAGAAACATCTTTGTTCCGAGCGAAGGCCAGGCCCAGGTTCCTGCGGGCCTCGAGGGCAAGTGGGTGGGGCGCCCAGCCGTTGACTACGGTCTCCAGTGCCGATCTCGAGTCGCTGTAGATCCCGTAGCTACTCTCAGTCCTCTGCACAACTTCCTCCGTGGCCCTACAAATGGCCAACAGCTCCGCCTGGTACACAGTACAGTACGTGGACAGACTAAGTTTGATGGCCGAAGTCTCGGCGACGCTGTCCCAGATAGACAGCGCCGCTCCAACCCGACCATCAATCTTGCTGCCGTCGGTGAAGATCCTCACATGCTGCCTGTTTTGGTTGTCCACGTCTGACTGCGTCTCCAGGTTTCTATGCCCGATGTCCATTTGCAGAGCCGGGTGGGGGAACGCCGATGGTGCCGCCAGCCGCTCCATCTCCCCGCCCTCAGGTAGTAACTGGGATGACCCTCTCCTTGCAAGATACAGTGCGGCTGCTTCCTGTATCCTGATGTCGAGAGGAAGTATCCCAGTCAGCACCAGTGCAGAGTGCAGGGAGACAGTGCGGTATGACTTGCACATCTTCTGGACAAATCCGCGCTGTACTGCTTTTAGATGTTTCTGTGTACATATCTTCTTCGCTGCCGGTGCCCAGGCGCTTGCCGCGTAGGTTAGGTTAGGTTAGGTTAGGTTTTTTTTTTTTTTTGGTTAGGTTAGGTTAGGTTAGGTTAGGTTAGGTTAGGTTAGGTTAGGTTAGGTTAGGTTAGGTTAGGTTAGGTTAGGTTAGGTTAGGTTAGGTTAGGTTAGGTTAGGTTAGGTTAGGTTAGGTTCCCTCTCATTGTGCGTCCACCTTGCCGTGGTGGGAGGGCTCAGTAACCGCTCACCATAGCAAGCCAGCTATGTTGGGCGGTGAAGCCAAGAGGCGCACTAGGTAGGTACACTTCACATTCGCTTATACACTTACACACACAACTCACACCTCCACATACACACACCACACACCCTCACACACACTACACATCAATGGGTGGGTGCCCTTGCCTTTATTGGCTGGGGTACGTGTTAGCTAGGGAACTCCTCGCGCAACCCGCGAGGAGTAACTGGGGCCTTGCCTTAACCGGCCGGGCCTGGCAGAGTTAAACTGTCCCTAAAACCGGAAGGTAAGTTGGTGGTGCGGGGCGATACCTGAGTGGCTGCCCTGTCAGTGCAGTCGCAACCGCACCCCCAGGAGGGGCACCTGCCGCCCCCCCTCTTGGGTTATAAATGTAGGCCCCACAGGTGCCGAACCGGCTCCGGCCCTCGTGGGAAACCTTACCGTGTTCTCGTGGGAATCTAATGGATTTTACTAAACAAACATCTCTAAAACAAAAATTGAGTGTGGGAAAGGAGAAGAAGGAGGAAAGGATACGCAGGAGAGAGAGGCAAGTGGTGGAGAAGCTGAACGAAGTTGGGAATGAGCTAGGAGAGCTCAGAGAGGAACCGACACAATCGGTTGGTTTGGAGAAGGAACGCCGACTCAGTGTTGTCGTTGACAGACTGTCAGACTCAGACCTACAGCGAGTCCGAGATGTAGGGAGTGGCAGTCTGAACGATGACTTGCAGCTGTCCGAGACGGACACGGACAGCATCGTCGATAGCGTCGAGCTGACAAGCGCCGCCGAAAGTGGGGGCGAAGACGTGGACGTCGAATTCCATGACGTTCAGTCCGATGGCGGGAAAGATCCCAGCAGTACCGCCAAAGGGCACAAACGTCCACACGACGAGGTGGACGGCGGAGAGGAGTGGGGCCACAGGGCTAAATCGCCCATGCCTAACTCGTCGGGACGAGGACGAGGCCGAGGCCGACCCCCGACAACGGGGGAGTACGTCGGCCTTGCTGCGGCCAAACAAGTGCTACTCGAACAGCAGAAGGAGGAAATGCGCTTGACCGCGGAGAAGGACGTTGCCGCCTCGGCGGCGACTGCTCGGGAACTTCGAGCGAAGTTCCCAACTCAAAAGGAGCGAGCGAGGCCTGCCATGGTTGGAGGAGAAGCTGTGGCCCCAGTTCCCGTCGAGCAGCAGACGACTGAGGGACTAGCCGAGCGCATCTCTGGCGACCTGGCCGCAATTAATATGGTGGCCACGAGTAGTAAAAACCTGAAGGGCACCTTCGTGCGGTGCCTTAAGGACGCCGTGCTCAGTATCTCCAACGTGGTAGGAGAACTGAGTCAGAGGACGACGGGAGAGGAGCAAGCTCTACTCCAGGCGGAGAACGCCAAAATCAGAGGGGAAATGGCGGATCTCCGTAGAGAGCTCGCCCTCATGAAAGAGACGATGGCGGCTCGCCTGGGCCTGGACAGCATTGCCCTGCTAAGGTCCGATGGCCAGCCAGAGTCTTCCGGGGTTGGCAGTCAGCCCACCGTAGCTAAGGCAGCTAAACAGCCCGCTGCGGTGCGTGCCCACCCAAAGGATAACTCCTTGGAGGACTTTAAACGGTCCATAATGCTGGAAGTTGGGGCGATGATGAGCGCCCGCCTCCAGCACATAGCGGATAGGCTTCCTCCGGCGCCAATAGTTCGCCCGCCCCTGGCGAGTGACACTGTCCGAGGGATACGCCGGTCTCCACCTTTGATGGAGCATGGGGACACAGCCCGGATCCCAGCGGCCCCGCTGGTGACAGCCAAGGGCAAGGGAAAGGGTAAGAAGTCTGCGCCGCAGCCAGCGACCTTCGCTGCCGCCGTTGCCGGGCCCTCGACCTCGAGGACAGCCCCGGCCCTTCCGGCCCCCGCTGCAGCCGGGCCGTCGACGGCACCTGCTCCATCCAGCGAGTGGGTGCAAGTCGGCGGAAATGGCAAGAAGCGGAAGGCCAAGAAGAAGGAGCCCGCCCCGGGCGATAAGAAGAAGAGGCCGAGGAAGCCCCGGCTACGAGTGCCCAAGACGGCCGCTATCGTTATAACGATACGGCCCGAGGCGGAAGAACGGACAACCTACGCCCAGGTGCTGGCTGCGGCCAAAGGCCAGGTTGATCTGAGGGGGATGGGAATTGAGTCCCTCCGACTGCGCCGCGCCGCGACTGGCGCCAGAATATTGGAGGTGTCCGGAGAGGACAACGCCCAAAAGGCGAACACGCTGGCGGGCCGGATCACGGAGCTCCTAGGGCCCGACGTCCGTGTCCAGCGCCCGACTCCCACCGCTGAGCTCCGTATTTCCGGACTAGACGAGACCGTCACAGTCCACGAGCTCGTGGTGGCGCTGGCTGCGGCCGGCTCTTGTGAGGCGGAGGCCATTAAGGCGAGCGAAATACGTTTCGGCCCCAGCGGCTTGGGCGCAGTGTGGGTGCGCTGCCCTATTGGTGCAGCGAAGAAGGTGGCGGAAAGCAACCGCCTCCTTGTCGGCTGGGTTGCGGCAAGAGTCCAATTGCTGCAACCCAGAGCGAGGCGGTGCTTCCGTTGCCTAGAGGAGGGCCACGTCCGGGCGAAGTGCACGGCAGAAGTCGACCGTAGCGACTTCTGCTACCGATGCGCCAAGCCCGGACACAGAGCCAGCGGCTGTACGGCGACCCCACACTGTGCAGTGTGCGAGGCCGCCAATCTGCCGGCTAGCCACCAAATGGGCAAGGCCTGCCAGGCCCAAGCCCCAAAGAGTGGCAGAAAGAGGAAGGCTGTCGCAGCCGGCACCACACCGCCGGTTCCAGCCGGTCCTACCGCCCCCGAGGCGATGGACGGCGTGAATGCGGAAGACGCGGGACCATAGGTCGCTCCGCGTTACCCTTAATTGGCTCTTGGCGGTTGACTCGGGGGGGTCAACCGCCAAACTATGAGCCCGAGGTGGCGGCGGCGTGTCCACGCCGCCCCTCGTGAGGGTTTTACCTCTTCGTGAGGGTTTTTGCGCAGAGGCTGGCCGCAGCCAACCGCGTGGGGCGGTACGGAATTATGCGAGAGCAGTTACCGTCCGCCCCCACATTATGCGGAGCGAACGGACACCCTGGGTTTTTAGTGGGTATACCCCGGCCACCCCCACCCCGGCCGGGGGGACCCCCACTCACCGGGCCGCTCTCCCCCGAGACGCGGCCTGATGGTCTTAATTAGATTTTCCCAGGTAAAAAAAAAAAAAAAAAAAAAAAAAAGGTTAGGTTAGGTTTTTTTTTTTTTTAAAGTTTATTTTGGGAGAAATTGATAGTCTCGCGGCGCTATCGGATTACACCGCGAGGTATCACTGAGTTTATTAGGTTACATTTGAGTTGGAGTTGAACTCCTCTAGTGTGTTTACAATATTAACTACTAAGTTGGTGAAGGTATTTATTGTAGTTGCTTTATTTATTATTTCGCTTGGGTTGAGAGGGTTGAAGTTGTATATACTACAAGCGATTGTATGTTCGGAGCGGATTATGGTGTGGCGAAGACATTTCGGGTTGAAAGAAGAAAGATGGGAGTGAGGATTATTATGTCTAGTTACCATAGTTGGTACGGGAGCGGATGGTTTCTAGCATAAATGAGATTCGAGGACATGATTGGGAAGTTGCACTATGGTCAACCTTACATTTGGTGTTAGAGGTTTTCGCGTGTTCGATGCAGTTGCGGCATTGAGCTTTATCGGGGTTATCCTTTTCAGGGCAGGCTCGGAACTCATGGCCGGGCGAAGAACAATGGGAGCAGACAACAACTTGACGGTCGCACCTCGCCTTGGTGTGCCCGAACTGAAGGCACTTGTAGCATTGAAGCAGAGGTAAGTACCCCTCAGCGTGCACCCGCTGGTGGTCTAGATTGATTTTGACCTTGGAGGTAATAGCCTTCCAGACGGGGGGAGAAGCGAGGAGGACCGCGTTGTAGAGCCGTTTGTTGCGGTTCGCACGCTTAAAGCGGAAGGTAAGGTCGGCATCAACAGTGATGGCCTCTTTGATTTCGGCGTTTTGGTTGCGGATGATGGTCACGAGTTGGTCAGCTGGTATGTCTTCGGGGACGCCCTTGAGGATGACCATCGGGCTAAGAGTCTTGGAGGCCTCAGCCACCACGGAACACTCTGCGCGTTTAAGTTTATTTAGGGTCTCTTCCCGGTGCTCCATGTTATCGAACTCGACGCGGATCTTATTTTTCGAGATGAACTTTATGTTCGATGGAGCAAATGATGAGTCCCGGAAAGAGACCGAACTTTTAAAGTTTTTGAGGGTTTCCGAGGCGCTGAGGACACTCTTTTTGGAGCTTACTACTATAGCCGGTTTGGTTTTGGGCACTGGTGGTGGTTCATGCGTTGGCCCCGAAGGCGTCGCCGGCGCCGCCGCTACCGCCCGAGCGTAAGTGAGGGACGAGTGACCGGATGGTGTAGCCGCCTCGTTCCTCGCCTGACGCACATCAGTGTGCACCTCGTCGAGCTTCGACTTAAGGTCCTGAATGTGGGCAATAACGGCCGCACCAGCGCAGCCACCGTTGCCACCGCCGAACTCGGGCAATTGGTCCGTCTGCGTGAAGCAGGATCGCTGCGAGACGGGAGCGGGAGCGGGAGCGGGGGACGCCGGAAGCTGAGCCGACAGTGTGGGTGTTAAGGCAAGGCGCTGAGTCGGAGAAGGGGCGGCGGGGGTAGAGGTATGCCTCCTCCGCTCCCTCTCCAGGTCAGCCTCTGCCTCCCTAAGTAGACGGTAGAGATTGTCGATGGCGAGTGAAGCTCCTTTTTTAATCTCCGTCTTGATGTTTCCCGAGTTCGCGAGGTGCGCCTTGGCGTGCGCGTTCCAAAGTTTCCCCTGAAGCGGCCTCGATTTGGTCGCTATGTCGGGCGGGATCGGCGCGACTTCGACCAGGGTGCGGGCAAAGCCCCGTTTGGCCTTAGGCTGGGTCGTCGTCGCGTCGCCCGTCGAGGACTGCGCGCTGTTTTCGTCCGCTTCAAGGGAAAAGGGCAAGTGCTCCGCGCGGAAGGGGCTGCGGCGTTGTTCTGGCGGTTGCCTAGTACCCATTTCGGATAGAAAAGTGGAGCTGCCTCTGCTGGTTGAGGGCTGAACTGACAGAGCGTCAGTGTCGACTGAGAATGTCGAGTTTGCCGGGTTTTTGTCCGGATCTCTATCCTTGGGAGGGGTCCTATACATGATGTAGGTGCGCTGCTAGCAGTTGGGACCGAAAGCAAAAACGAGAAACCGACTTTAAAAGTTTTGAAACTTTTTCTATGCGATGTGTCTAGCTTAGCGGTAACTTCTCTGGGTGGGCGGGGGCGCAAAAATTGGTTTCCTTGCTGTGGATCGCTCTGAAAACGCGGGATATGCTTCGGGAGGTATCACGGGGCTAGAAGAGCCTTACTACGGTCGAATTGAAGGAGGTTTTCCTCGAAAAATTCGGAAAAACTGCAGAAACTACGAAATTTAAACTATTTTTGACTCTATTTTCTTGAAAAAATGCGAAAAACTACAACTGATGAACTTTTTAATGGATTCTATTTTATGTTTCAGATCACTGGAGGGCCGCTACGATGTCACAAGGGAGCTAACTACTGGAATTCACAAGATACGAATTTATGAAAATTTAAAAATGTTGCAAATCTCGTCTGCTTAGGTAAACTTTATATGGCGGTCGGGTACAAAAATTGATTTTCTCGCTGTGGATCGCTCTGAAAACGCGGGATATGCTTCGGGAGGTATCACGGGGCTAGAAGAGCCTTACTACGGTCGACTTGAAGGAGGTTTTCCTCGAAAAATTCGGAAAAACTGCAGAAACTACGAAATTTAAACTATTTTTGACTCTATTTTCTTGAAAAAATGCGAAAAACTACAACTGATGAACTTTTTAATGGATTCTATTTTATGTTTCAGATCACTGGAGGGCCGCTACGATGTCACAAGGGAGCTAACTACTGGAATTCACAAGATACGAATTTATGAAAATTTAAAAATGTTGCAAATCTCGTCTGCTTAGGTAAACTTTATATGGCGGTCGGGTACAAAAATTGATTTTCTCGCTGTGGATCGCTCTGAAAACGCGGGATATGCTTCGGGAGGTATCACGGGGCTAGAAGAGCCTTACTACGGTCGACTTGAAGGAGGTTTTCCTCGAAAAATTCGGAAAAACTGCAGAAACTACGAAATTTAAACTATTTTTGACTCTATTTTCTTGAAAAAATGCGAAAAACTACAACTGATGAACTTTTTAATGGATTCTATTTTATGTTTCAGATCACTGGAGGGCCGCTACGATGTCACAAGGGAGCTAACTACTGGAATTCACAAGATACGAATTTATGAAAATTTAAAAATGTTGCAAATCTCGTCTGCTTAGGTAAACTTTATATGGCGGTCGGGTACAAAAATTGATTTTCTCGCTGTGGATCGCTCTGAAAACGCGGGATATGCTTCGGGAGGTATCACGGGGCTAGAAGAGCCTTACTACGGTCGACTTGAAGGAGGTTTTCCTCGAAAAATTCGGAAAAACTGCAGAAACTACGAAATTTAAACTATTTTTGACTCTATTTTCTTGAAAAAATGCGAAAAACTACAACTGATGAACTTTTTAATGGATTCTATTTTATGTTTCAGATCACTGGAGGGCCGCTACGATGTCACAAGGGAGCTAACTACTGGAATTCACAAGATACGAATTTATGAAAATTTAAAAATGTTGCAAATCTCGTCTGCTTAGGTAAACTTTATATGGCGGTCGGGTACAAAAATTGATTTTCTCGCTGTGGATCGCTCTGAAAACGCGGGATATGCTTCGGGAGGTATCACGGGGCTAGAAGAGCCTTACTACGGTCGACTTGAAGGAGGTTTTCCTCGAAAAATTCGGAAAAACTGCAGAAACTACGAAATTTAAACTATTTTTGACTCTATTTTCTTGAAAAAATGCGAAAAACTACAACTGATGAACTTTTTAATGGGTTCTATTTTATGTTTCAGATCACTGGAGGGCCGCTACGATGTCACAAGGGAGCTAACTACTGGAATTCACAAGATACGAATTTATGAAAATTTTTTGGTTAGGTTAGGTTAGGTTAGGTTAGGTTAGGTTAGGTTAGGTTAGGTTAGGTTAGGTTAGGTTAGGTTAGGTTAGGTTAGGTTAGGTTAGGTTAGGTTAGGTTAGGTTTTTTTTTTTTTTTTTTAAAGTTTATTTTGGGAGAAATTGATAGTCTCGCGGCGCTATCGGATTACACCGCGAGGTATCACTGAGTTTATTAGGTTACATTTGAGTTGGAGTTGAACTCCTCTAGTGTGTTTACAATATTAACTACTAAGTTGGTGAAGGTATTTATTGTAGTTGCTTTATTTATTATTTCGCTTGGGTTGAGAGGGTTGAAGTTGTATATACTACAAGCGATTGTATGTTCGGAGCGGATTATGGTGTGGCGAAGACATTTCGGGTTGAAAGAAGAAAGATGGGAGTGAGGATTATTATGTCTAGTTACCATAGTTGGTACGGGAGCGGATGGTTTCTAGCATAAATGAGATTCGAGGACATGATTGGGAAGTTGCACTATGGTCAACCTTACATTTGGTGTTAGAGGTTTTCGCGTGTTCGATGCAGTTGCGGCATTGAGCTTTATCGGGGTTATCCTTTTCAGGGCAGGCTCGGAACTCATGGCCGGGCGAAGAACAATGGGAGCAGACAACAACAACTTGACGGTCGCACCTCGCCTTGGTGTGCCCGAACTGAAGGCACTTGTAGCATTGAAGCAGAGGTAAGTACCCCTCAGCGTGCACCCGCTGGTGGTCTAGATTGATTTTGACCTTGGAGGTAATAGCCTTCCAGACGGGGGGAGAAGCGAGGAGGACCGCGTTGTAGAGCCGTTTGTTGCGGTTCGCACGCTTAAAGCGGAAGGTAAGGTCGGCATCAACAGTGATGGCCTCTTTGATTTCGGCGTTTTGGTTGCGGATGATGGTCACGAGTTGGTCAGCTGGTATGTCTTCGGGGACGCCCTTGAGGATGACCATCGGGCTAAGAGTCTTGGAGGCCTCAGCCACCACGGAACACTCTGCGCGTTTAAGTTTATTTAGGGTCTCTTCCCGGTGCTCCATGTTATCGAACTCGACGCGGATCTTATTTTTCGAGATGAACTTTATGTTCGATGGAGCAAATGATGAGTCCCGGAAAGAGACCGAACTTTTAAAGTTTTTGAGGGTTTCCGAGGCGCTGAGGACACTCTTTTTGGAGCTTACTACTATAGCCGGTTTGGTTTTGGGCACTGGTGGTGGTTCATGCGTTGGCCCCGAAGGCGTCGCCGGCGCCGCCGCTACCGCCCGAGCGTAAGTGAGGGACGAGTGACCGGATGGTGTAGCCGCCTCGTTCCTCGCCTGACGCACATCAGTGTGCACCTCGTCGAGCTTCGACTTAAGGTCCTGAATGTGGGCAATAACGGCCGCACCGGCGCAGCCACCGTTGCCACCGCCGAACTCGGGCAATTGGTCCGTCTGCGTGAAGCAGGATCGCTGCGAGACGGGAGCGGGAGCGGGGGACGCCGGAAGCTGAGCCGACAGTGTGGGTGTTAAGGCAAGGCGCTGAGTCGGAGAAGGGGCGGCGGGGGTGGAGGTATGCCTCCTCCGCTCCCTCTCCAGGTCAGCCTCTGCCTCCCTAAGTAGACGGTAGAGATTGTCGATGGCGAGTGAAGCTCCTTTTTTAATCTCCGTCTTGATGTTTCCCGAGTTCGCGAGGTGCGCCTTGGCGTGCGCGTTCCAAAGTTTCCCCTGAAGCGGCCTCGATTTGGTCGCTATGTCGGGCGGGATCGGCGCGACTTCGACCAGGGTGCGGGCGAAGCCCCGTTTGGCCTTAGGCTGGGTCGTCATCGCGTCGCCCGTCGAGGACTGCGCGCTGTTTTCGTCCGCTTCAAGGGAAAAGGGCAAGTGCTCCGCGCGGAAGGGGCTGCGGCGTTGTTCTGGCGGTTGCCTAGTACCCATTTCGGATAGAAAAGTGGAGCTGCCTCTGCTGGTTGAGGGCTGAACTGACAGAGCGTCAGTGTCGACTGAGAATGTCGAGTTTGCCGGGTTTTTGTCCGGATCTCTATCCTTGGGAGGGGTCCTATACATGATGTAGGTGCGCTGCTAGCAGTTGGGACCGAAAGCAAAAACGAGAAACCGACTTTAAAAGTTTTGAAACTTTTTCTATGCGATCGGTTAGGTTAGGTTAGGTTAGGTTAGGTTAGGTTAGGTTAGGTTAGGTTAGGTTAGGTTAGGTTAGGTTAGGTTAGGTTAGGTTAGGTTAGGTTAGGTTAGGTTAGGTTAGGTTAGGTTAGGTTAGGTTAGGTTAGGTTAGGTTAGGTTAGGTTAGGTTAGGTTAGGTTAGGTTAGGTTAGGTTAGGTTAGGTTAGGTTAGGTTAGGTTAGGTTAGGTTAGGTTAGGTTAGGTTAGGTTAGGTTAGGTTAGGTTAGGTTAGGTTTTTTTTTTTTTTTTTTGGTATGAGAACATTTGTATTAATAATGTTCCCGCGGCGCTTTCGGTTTACACCGCGGGGCATCACTTGGTTAATTTATTTACTTATGTATTTTACATTATTGATTTTTAAAGGGATTTGATGACTAATTGTTTACGTTGTGTTGAATGATTTTAGTGTTTGAACGATATGAGATATAAGATTTTCGAAAGTGTGGGTGGTGGTTTCTTTGGATATTATTTGGGAGAGGTCAAAGGGGTTGATATTGAAGATGGTGCAGGCGATTGAGTGCTCAGCACGTTTCAAGGTGTAGCGTGGGCATTCCTCTATGAGATGTTTCCAGCTTTGGATTGAGATGGAGTCACAAGGACAAAGGTCGTCGCTTGTGATCTTAAAGCGAAGGAGGTACTCTTTGTGGAAGGCATGATTGGTCAGAAGTTGAGTGATGGCGAAGGTTGGTTTGATGATGTTGAGGAAATTAATGAGGGAAGAGTGAGTAGGAAGGAGAGATTTTGTGTAGGCAGCAGTGTCTGGGTTCTCGTAGAACTTTTGGGAGGCCTTCTGCGTCTCAAGTTTGTTGAGATACTTCACGTGGCTAGTGGGGACGGCAAAGTAGTCGGGAGTACGGTGGAGGTTTGCAGCTGCTTTTGCCGCGACATCCGCCTGCTCATTGCCGTCCAGGCCGACGTGAGCCTTTATCCAGGCAAACTCGATTGTGAGCCCAGAAGTTCGGGCTGAGTGGACGAACCTGTGGATGGCGACCACGAATGGGTTGTGGCTGTTGCGGTTGGACAACTCCATGAGACCGGACTTGCTGTCCGACAGAATGAGGGTATTCGGGAGTCTGTGGTGCAGGATGAAATTGCAAGCCTCCCGAATAGCTAAAAGTTCCGCCTGGAAGACTGAACAGCAGTCATGAAGTTTGAATTTCCTGACTGCTGTCCATTCTCCGGATGGCTTATAGACGACGAAGGCAGCGCCGACTGAGTCGTCGTGTTTGCTTCCGTCTGTGTAAATTTTGTATGCGGAGGCGACCCTTTCTAAGTTAGGGAGTTCCAGAAAGTCGTCGATGGATGAGATTTCGTCGAACTCTATGGTGACTCTTTCAGCAGGATGTAGAAGTGCTGCCGGTCGACAGAGCTTCTCTACTGGGACGTCATCAGGCAGCTGCGAGGTGACGCCCAGGAGCTTGGCACGCTCGATGTCGGCGACGGCTTCAACTTTAGCGGGCAGAGGAGTGAGTCGGGCCAGTGAAATTGAGGCCGTAGTGCTGAGGGTTCTGAAGCCCTGAACCATTTTTATTGCGAACAGTCGTTGGAGGGATAGAAGTCTATGGTAAATGTATTTGAACTTGAGCGCGCGGAACCAGATGGCTGCCCCGTAACAGATAATTGGTTCGATCACCATGTTGTAAATAATGCGCACATTTTCGGGATGTACGCCCCATGTAGGTCTTATAAATAAGCTTAATTTATTGAAGAGCTTTTTGGCTTTGTCGACGATATAATCTACGTGTTTTGCGAAGTGAAGCCGTTTGTCAATAATGATGCCCAGATACTTGATGTGGTCGACGAAGAGGAGTTGCTGCTGGTTCATGCGGATTTGACAGCGGGAGGCGCGGGGGGTAAAAGCGATTGCCTGCGTTTTGTCAGGTCCAAACTCGAGCTTGACTCCGCGGCCCCAGCTGTGGATGAGGTCCAGTGCAGAATTTACATTTTGTTCCAGTTGAGCGGCACACTTGTTATGCGCAATAAGCATCACATCGTCAGCGTAGGCTTGGAGGGTGCATCCTTCGGGCATGGTCTTGGACAAGAGCTCGTCCAGAACCAGGTTCCAGAGAGTAGGTCCAAGGACTGATCCCTGGATACAGCCCCTAGTCATGGTCTTGTTGACGCTCGAGTCCGCAAAGTTTATGCGGACCTCGCGTTCTCGGACGTAGCTGAGTAAAAGTCTGTAGATGTTACCAGGGCAGTTGCTGTCTCTCAGCCTTTTGAAGATTGCCGGCCACCAGGCACGGTCGAAAGCGGCTTTGATGTCAAGAGAGACAGCAACTACCTGGTCCCCAGCAGATTTGGCGGAGTTGATGGCGTCGAGGGCAGTGCTTATTGCCATGGTAGTGGAAGTCTGGGTTTTGAAGCCAAACTGGTTCAGAGGTGAGGAGTTGGTCTTTTGCATTCGGTAAGTCAGCCGGTTGTTGATCAGTCTCTCGAGGAGCTTACCGAATACGTTGAGAAGACCAATAGGTCGAAAACTAGAGAGCGAGTTGTATTCCGGTTTGCCAGGCTTCGGAATTATTTTTGCCGTGGCGATCTTCCAGGTCTTAGGGAAGTATTCGAGCCGGAGAGAGCAATTCACTATTCCTAGGACTTCACGCGGAAACCATTTAGCGACCCACAAACAGACATCCGAAGTGAGATGGTCTAGGCCAGGGGCCTTCTTCGGATTCATACCCTGTAAGGAGTCGAGGACCTCTTCAAGGGTGAAGGGGGTTTCGGAGGGATTGTGGAGGGCCCTGAACATATCCGAGCGGATATTGGACTGTGCGTTAGAGTCCTCTGTGTCGTCGGGGTAAAATTTGTCGAGCAAAGCTCTGGCCGTATCTTGAGAGTTGGAGGTGTAGGACCCGTCATCCAGGCGTAGAGTTGCCGGGGCTTGTGCGAGTGGCCTTGTCTTTATTATGCGATTGGTAACCGACCAGACGTCCTCCTTCTTCTGCCTGCCGCAGAAGTCCCTGAAATTTTCAGTGGAGGCAGCGCAGAAGGCGTCCGAGTATTGACGTCTGAGTCGGTTACGTTCTTCGACAAGGTCCTCGATTGGCCGGTTTCGGCGGACAGCTTTCGAGAGTTTGTGATGTGCTCGGATGACAGACTTCTTGAGTTCTTCCAAGTTCTCGTTCCACCACGGCGCGCGCTGTGGTGGGGGACGAGATCTTGGAAGTATCTTGTCGCAAGAAGTCTGTATGGCTGAAGTGAATTCTTCAACATATTCGTCGAGCTGGTCGGAGTCGATGGTGTCGAAGTTGGGGATTATAGGTAGGTGTAGGTTCATCTCGTTGGTGAACGTTTCCTCAATCCTATCCCATTTGACAGAGCCGGTAGAGTATCTGAACGTGGATAGTTTCAGATTCCTAGTTGGTTTGGCGGCGAAGGAGGCGCAGAAACGAATCGCGCTATGGTCGGAGGACGGGCATATGCTGGGGTCGACGGTCCAGTCGGTGACCTCAACGCCGGGGTTAGTCACGATGGTGATGTCGACGATGGAGTTCCGGGGAACCCCACGTGCGACAGTGTGGTAGGTGGGAGTGTCCCCGACGTTGCATATGGTCAAGTCTCTGGTGGTGACTAGGTTGGCGACCGCTTCGCCCCGACTATTGTTGGCAGGAGATCCCCAGAAGTAATGGTGGCCATTTAAGTCTCCACCGATTACATGTTTGGAGTCGGAAGTCTGCATCAGGAAGTGCTCGAGTTTATCGAGGGTGTTGTGTACGTCGGTCCGAGGCTCAACGTACACGGATGTGAGGTACACTTTGTGGCCAGAGCGGTCCCTGATGCAGACCACCGACATATTGGCGTTGGAGTGCTCGGAAGCGCCCACAGTAGCCATCAAGTTAGTCCGAACGAGTAGAGCCGCCCTGATAGGTCGGTCAGTATAAAACTGATATGTGGTGAAGCCAGGTACTGGCTTCAAGCGTCCAGTGTTGGATGTATAGGGTTCACTGACGAATGCCACGTGGCATTCGGTATTGTTGAGATGCACCGCAAGTTCGTGGGTTGCATTGAAACTGCGTGCAAGGTTGATCTGAGTGCAATTCAGGTTGAAAGAAGAACGATGGGAGTGAGGATTATTATATCTAGTGACCATAGTTGGTACGGGAACGGATGGTTTCTAGCATAAATGAGATTCGAGGACATGATTGGGAAGTTGCACTATGATCAACCTTGCATTTGGTGTTAGAGGTTTTCGCGTGTTCAATGCAATTGCGGCATTGAGCTTTGTCGGGGTTATTCTTTTCAGGGCAGGCTCGGTACTCATGGCCGGGCAAAGAACAATGGGAGCAGACAACCACTTGACGGTCGCACCTCGCCTTGGTGTGCCCGAACTGAAGGCACCTGTAACACTGGAGCAATGGTAAGTACCCCTCAGCGTGCACCCGCTGGTGGTCTAGATTTAATTTGACCTTAGAAGTAATAGCCTTCCAGACGGGGGGAGAAGCGAGGAGGACGGCGTTGTAGAGCCGTTTGTTGCGGTTCGCACGCTTAAAGCGGAAGGTAAGGTCGGCATCAGCAGTGATAGCCTCTTTGATTTCGGCGTTTTGGTTGCGAATGATAGCCACGAGTTCGTCAGCTGGTATGTCTTCGGGGACGCCCTTGAGGATGACCATTGGGCTAAGAGTCTTGGAGGCCTCAGCCACCACGGAACACTCTGCGCGTTTAAGTTTATTTAGGGTCTCTTCCCGGTGCTCCATGTTATCGAACTCGACGCGGATCTTATTTTTCGAGATGAACTTTATGTTCGATGGAGCAAATGATGAGTCCCGGAAAGAGACCGAACTTTTAAAGTTTTTGAGCGTTTCCGAAGCGCTGAGGACGCTCTTTTTGGAGCTCACCACTATAGCCGGTTTTGTTTTAGGCACTGGAGGTGGTGCATGCGAGGGCCCCGAGGGCGTCGCCGGCGCCGCCGCTACCGCCCGAGCGTAAGTGAGGGACGAGTGACCGGACGATGTACCCGCCTTGTTCCTCGCCTGACGCACATCAGTATGCACCTCATCGAGCTTCGACTTGAGGTCCTGAATGTGGGCGATAACGGCCGCACCAGCGCAGCCACCGTTGCCGCCGCTGAACTCGGGCAATTGGTCCGTCTGCGTGAAGCAGGATCGCTGCGAAACGGGAGCGGGGGACGCCTGGAGCTGAGCCGGCGATGGGGGTGTTAAAGCAAGGCGCTGAGTTGGAGAAGGGGCGGCGGAGGTAGAGGTATGCCTCCTCCGCTCCCTCTCCAGGTCAGCCTCTGCCTCCCTAAGTAAGCGGTAGAGATTATCAATAGCGAGAGAGGTTCCTTTCTTGATCTCAGTCTTAATGTTGCCCGAGTTAGCCAGGTGGGCCTTGGCGTGCGCACTCCAGAGTTTTCCCTGAAGCGGTCTCGACTTGGTCGCGATGTCGGACGGGATCGGCGCGACTTCGACCAGGGTTCGGGCAAAGCCCCGTTTGGCCTTAGGCTGGGTCGTCATCGCGTCGCCCGTCGAGGACTGCGTGCTGTTTTCGTCCGCTTCGAGGGAAAAGGGCAAGTGCTCCGCGCGGAAGGGACTGCGGCGTTGCTCTGGCAGTTGCCTAGTACCCATTTCAGAAAGAAAAGTGGAGCTGCCTCTGCTGGTTGAGGGCTGAGCCGGAACCAGTGTGTCAGGATCGACTATGAATGTCAGGTTTGCCGGGTTTTTATCCATCTCTCTATCCTTAGGAGGGGTCCTGTACATGGTTTAGGTGCGCAGCTAGCAGTGGGGAACGATAACGGGGACAAAATATTAACTTTAAAAATTTCGAAACTTTTTGTATGGGACGAGTCTAGCTCAGCGGTAACTTCACTGGGTGGGCGGGAGGGCGCAAAAATTGAATTTTCCGCTCTGGATGGCGGTCAAATCGCGCGAATCGCTCAGGGTGGGTAACAGGGGGTGGTTTACAACTATTTATGGTAAAATTGAAGCAAGTTTTCTTCGGAAAATTTGAGAAAACGGCTGTCACAACGAAATTTGTACCAAAATTTGACTCTAATTTTATGAAAAAATACGATAAATATATGTAATAACTATCTACTTTAATCTTTTTCAGATTCCTGGATGAACGGCAGGCAACGGGGGCTAGAAGAGCCTTATTGTGGTCCAATTGAAGCAAGTTTTCCTCGAAAGGGGCTGAGAAAACTGCGGAAACTTAGAACTCTGACCAAAATTCAAAACTGTATTAACGAAAAACTTGGAAAAAACGTATTAAATTAACTTTTTAATTAGATGTTTTATTTTTTGCAGGACCCTGGACTACCGCTACGACGGCGCAACGCAACAATTCACTGATTTAGGCAAGTTTCGAAAAATTTATATTTCGAAATTTCTCTAATTCTTCGTCGGTTACGTGAACTTTCTGTAGGTAGGTACCTGGGCGCTCGGACACAAAAATTGAATTTTCCGCTCTGGATGGCGGTCAAATCGCGCGAATCGCTCAGGGTGGGTAACAGGGGGTGGTTTACAACTATTTATGGTAAAATTGAAGCAAGTTTTCTTCGGAAAATTTGAGAAAACGGCTGTCACAACGAAATTTGTACCAAAATTTGACTCTAATTTTATGAAAAAATACGATAAATATATGTAATAACTATCTACTTTAATCTTTTTCAGATTCCTGGATG
>OY292405.1:11416-23916 GCA_958496205.1 Idaea biselata | reverse complement strand
GATCGCCGCTGGGTTCGGGTGTCTGGTCGGTCTGCACGCCGACTGAGCAGTGAGACGCAGGAACGTAAGCGGCAGCAGGGGAGGCGAGGATGGAGGGGGAGGCGCTGTGTCCCCGAGCGATCGGAGAGGCGATGCCCTGAGTTGGGGAGAGGGCGGCGGCGGCAGAGGTGCGCCTCCTCCGCTCTCTCTCCAGCTCGGCCTCGGACTCTCGGAGAAGGCGGTAGAGGGAGTCGATGGCGAGTGACACGCCCCGCTTTATGTCCGTTTTGATGTTGCCGGAGTTTGCGAGTTGTGCGCCCGCGTGGGCACTCCACGTCTTGCCCTGGTGCAGTCTCGACATGTTGCCTATGTCGGGCGGGATCGGCGTGACCTCAACCAGTGTGCGGGAGAATCCCCTTCTGGGTTTTGATTGGGTCGCCGCCGGAGCGCTCGAAGAGGACAGGCTACCGTCGTCCGCCTCAGGGTAGAAGGGCACAGTCTCGGCGCGGAACCGGGGGGAGCTAGTGGGTGGGATGGGTTTGGTGCCCATGTCTGCGATGAAGGTAGAGTTGGCTCTACTACTAGAGGCCTTAGCGGGGGGGGTGTGGTACATTTTGTATGTACTATAGATTCCTGAGAAGAGGGGTGAGAAATTGGAGGTTGAAAAATTTCCTATGGGATGAGTCCAGCTAAGCGGTAACTTCTCTGGGTGGGCGGGAGGGCGCAAAAATTGATTTCCTCGCTGTGGATCGCTCTGAAAACGCGGGATATGCTTCGGGAGGTATCACGGGGCTAGAAGAGCCTTACTATGGTCGAATTGAAGGAAGTTTTCCTCGAAAAATGCGGAAAAACTGCAGAAACTACGAAATTTAGAAGAAATTTGACTCTATTTACTTGAAAAAACACGAAAAACTGTAACTAATTGACTTTCTAATGGATTCTATTTAATGTTTCAGGTGACTGGAGGGCTGCTACGACGACGGAAGGGAGATAACTACTGGAATTCACAAGATACGAATTTATGAAATTTTCGGGTTAGGTTAGGTTAGGTTAGGTTAGGTTAGGTTAGGTTAGGTTAGGTTAGGTTAGGTTAGGTTAGGTTAGGTTAGGTTAGGTTAGGTTAGGTTAGGTTAGGTTAGGTTAGGTTAGGTTCCCTCTCGTTGTGCGTCCACCTTGCCGTGGTGGGAGGGCTCAGTAACCGCTCACCATAGCAAGCCAGCTATGTTGGGCGGTGAAGCCAAGAGGCGCACTAGGTAGGTACACTTCACATTCGCTCATACACTTACACACACAACTCACACCTCCACACACACACACACCACACACCCTCACACACACTACACATCAATGGGTGGGTGCCCTTGCCTTAATTGGCTGGGGTACGTGTTAGCTAGGGAACTCCTCGCGCAACCCGCGTGGAGTAACTGGGGCCTTGCCTTTGCCGGCCGGGCCTGGCAGAGTAAACTGTCGGCAAAACCGCAAGGCAAGTTGGTGGTGCGGGGCGATGCCTGAATGGCTGTCGCGTTAGACAGTCGCAACCGCACCCCCAGGAGGGGCACCTGCCGCCCCCCCTCTTGGGTTATAAATGTAGGCCTCTCAGGTGCCGACCCGGCTCCGGCCCTCGAGAGTATTAACCGTGCGTATCGTGGGAACAGTATGGATACATTTATAAAGCAAAAACCAACCCAACAGAAGAATGAGAAGGAGAAGAAGAGGGAAAGGAGAGAGAGGCGCGAATTGCGCAGGCGTGAGAAGGAGCAGACGCTCGAAGAGACGACAGTGGGGCAAAGTAGCCCGGCCCGGAAAGATGATGGCGAAAGACCAAGAAGCCCCGTAGTAAGGCTTCGAAGAGTGAAGGGCATAGACGAACTGCCCAAAGAGAAGAGGATGCTGGTGAGTGACCTGGAGTTGTCGGACACCACCAGCACAGACACAGGACAGTCCGGCTACCACTCTCCAGCGGAGAGCGTCGCTAGCGTGGCTACTCTGGCCAGCAGCAAGAGAGCACGCAGCGACTCGGACAGTGACGAGCAATGGGGTCACAATAAGACACCCGCCACCTCCACTACCAGTGGACCAGGACGAGGACGAGGCCGGGGCCGCCCCCCCACTTCGGGAGAATACGTGGGCTTGGCCAAAGCCAAACAACATCTCCTAGATGTTGAGAAGGAGGCGATGCGGTTGGAGGCGGAGAAAGACATCGACGCTGCCGCCTCAGCCGCCAGGGAACTGCGCATTAAGTTCCCGACACAGTCGGAAAGAAAGGCGGGCCCCAGTGGAGGAGAGCCTGAGGTCCCGATTGAGGCACAAACCACGCGAGGACTCAGTGAACGGATTGCTAGCGACATCTCTACCATCAACTTTGTCGCCAACAACTCCAAAAAACTGCAGGGTAGGTTCGTGGCCTACCTGAAAACGGCTGCGCTCAGTGTCGCGTCAGTGGTGGAGGAGCTGAGTCAGCGGACTGTGACTGACGAGGCGGCCCTGGTTCAAGAGGAGAACCGTCAAATGAAGGCGCGCATGGCGGAGCTCGAAAAGGAGCTCTCCCTCATCAAAGAGGAGATGGCGGCCCGTCGTGGGCTCGACCAAATAGCCACGCTAAGAGGGGAGAGCGCTGCTGCTAGTCAGCCCGCTGCGGTCATGGCAGGAGAGCAGCCAACCCCACCGCTCGCCAAAATGATAGAGGAGCTGAAGCGGGCACTCATAGTCGAAGTCGGGACTATGGTGAGTGCCCGCATCGAGGATCTGGCCGACAGGTTGCCTCCTGCCCCGATTGTCCGCCCGCCTCTGGCGGCAGACAGGGCCAGACTGGAGAGGTTGTCACCCCCATTGGTGACACAAGAGGTCAGCCCGCCTCCACCTGCTGCAGTTGGGGGTAAAGGCAAGGGAAAGGGGAAGGGGAAGGGCAAGAGCTCTAAGCCGCAGGGAGCCCCCGCGGCCGTCTCAGGCCCTCCCACTTTCGCTGCCGTCCTCGGCCCTCCCACCGCCGTCGCTGGCCCTTCACGGGCTCCAGCCGCCGTCGCCGGCCCTTCACGTGCCCTAGTCGCAGTCGCTGGCCCTTCCAGCGCCCCCCGCGTCGCCCAGCCGTCTGCTCCATCCGGAGCCTGGACGACTGTCGGGAAAAACGGCCGGAAGGGGTCAAAAAAGAAGAAGGAGGCGTCCCAACAGCCTCCGAAGGCTAAAAAGCCAAAACTGCGGGTGCATCGAACTGCGGGGATCGTGGTCACCCTGCAGCCGGAAGCAGAGGAGAGGGGCGAGACCTATGCGGCGGTCCTGTCCGAGGCCAAGTCACGCATAGACTGGCGCGCTATGGGGATTGAGGGTGTCCGCATAGACAGGACGGCGACGGGGGCCCGAATCATTAAGATCCCAGGTCCCGCCAAGGTCGAACAAGCGGACGCCCTCGCGGCCAAAATCACCGAGACGCTGTCTGCGGATCGAGTCCGGGTCTACCGCCCGGTCGCAACAGCGGACCTGAGGATCACCGGACTCGACGATTCAGTGACGGTAGCCGAGCTCGCAGCTACGATAGCTCGTGACGGAAACTGCTCCCCGGAGCAGGTTAAATGTGGGGAAATCCGCCGCGAATCGCGTAGCATGGGCTCGGCCTGGGTCCGCTGCCCGGTGGAGGTGGCAAAGAAGGTGACGGCAAGCGGCCGTCTGCTCGTGGGCTGGGTTTCAGCGACCGTCAAGCTGCTGCAGCCCCGAGCACAACGGTGTTTCCGTTGCCTGGAAGTCGGGCACGTGAGGGCGAAGTGCGAGTCCCAGGTCGACCGGAGCGACACCTGCTACCGGTGCGGCCAACCCGGGCACAAAGCCGGAGACTGCCTGGCCGCCGTCCACTGCCCGCTGTGTGCAGCTGCAGGACTACCGGCGGCCCATAAAGTCGGCACCAAGGGCTGTAAAGACCCCAAGGCCTCAAGGAGGAAACCTGCAGGTGGAGCGTCGTCTCGCCCCGCTGCAGAGGTTCAAATCGTCTCCAACACTCCGGAGGCGATGGAAGAGGTGGTCGACGTTGCGGCTCCTTAATGGACCAAGACCCCTTCCATCGCTTCCTGCAGACGAATTTGAACCACTGCTGGAACGCCCAGAACCTGTTTGTGGCATCCATGGCAGAATGGTCCATCGAGATCGCAGTGGCGGCGGACCCACACAGCGTCCCGTACGGGAGCAATTGGCTCGCGGATGCGGCGACCCCGAAACCGGCGGTCGCGATAATCCCGAGCAATGCTCTCTGTGTGCCGCCCCTCCGCCTGATCGCCCGCGGCGTTGGATACGTTGCGGTAAGGTGGAGGGATACAGTCGTGGTCGGGGCGTATTTCACGCCAAACCTGCCAGACCGAGAGTTCGAGGACTTCCTGGAAGAGGTTGGGGCCCTACTGGACCGTACACAACCTCTTCCGGCACTCCTCCTGGGAGACTTGAACTCTTGGTCCACACGATGGGGCAGCACACGGCCCAATTCGCGGGGAAGGCTCCTCGAGCCCTGGCTCGATTCGTTCGACCTGACGCCGCTCAACCGGGGGTCGACGAGCACCTTCGTGCGTTGGCGGGCCCAGTCGATTGTGGACGTCACACTCGCAAGTCCCGCCCTCGCGCGAAGGGTGCACGACTGGCGGGTTGAGGAGGCGGAGACTCTCTCTGATCATCTCTATATCAGATTCGAGATCTCCGCCCACACTTCACCCCCAGTCCACACGTCGCCCCAGACGGAACGCCCGAGGTGGGCCCTCAGGCGAATGGACAAGGAGCTCCTGGAGGAGGCCGCCATCATCCAGGCGTGGGTGCCCGTACCGGAGGTCCTGGATGATGTAGACGGTGAGGCGGAAAGGCTCACGAGGGTGATGACAGGCGTCTGCGACGCGTCGATGCCCCGGGTCAAGCCGCGAGTTCGCTCGCGGCAAGTGTATTGGTGGAGCGCGGAGATTGCCTCGCTTCGCGCCGCTTGCGTAGCTGCGCGCCGCCAATACACAAGACACCGGAGGCGTCGACACGGTCGGCCCCGTGAGCCCGACGAGCCGGACGCGGTCGAAGACCGCCTCTACGAGGCCTGGAGGTCCGGGAGGAAGGCCCTGAGCGTGGCCATAAGTGCGGCTAAGGACAAAGCTCGCGAGGAGCTACTCGCGTCCCTGAGTCAGGACCCGTGGGGGCGCCCCTACCGTTCGGCTAGGGGCAAACTCCGTCCGTGGGCCCCTCCGCTGACTCAAACGTTGGAGCCTAGCTTTGTCCACAGTGTGGTGGCAACGCTCTTCCCGCAAGGGCAGGAGCACAATCCGCCGACCATGGCCCCGCCTCCACTGGCAGAGCCGGCGCAACTGGAGGAAGACTCGGTAGCAGTCACCCCCTCGGAGATGAAGATGGTCCTCCGTCGCCTCAGTGCGAAGAGCACCGCCCCCGGGCCTGACGGCATACCGGGGCGCGCGGTTGTTCTCGCCTCCAGGCACTTGGGGGACCATTTTCGGAGGCTGTTCTCCGCCTGCCTCGAGCGTGGGGAGTTCCCAGCTCGATGGAGGGTGGGCAGCCTCATACTCCTGAGGAAGGAGGGGCGACCGGAGGCCTCGCCGTCGGCGTATCGGCCGATTATTCTACTCGACGAGGGGTGCAAACTCTTAGAGAGAATAATCGCCGCACGCCTAACGAGCCACCTCACCCGTACCGGGCCGGACTTATCGGTATACCAGTACGGGTTCAGGAGGGAGCGCTCGACGGTTGGGGCCATCCTGCGGGTGAAAACCCTGGCGGAGGAGGCAGTTTCCGGGGGAGAGGTGCTGTTGGCGATATCACTCGATATCGCTAACGCCTTCAATACCCTCCCCTGGTCCTGCATCAGGGAGGCGCTCAGGTACCACCGGGTCCCCGAGTACCTTCAAAGGGTGGTGGCAGCCTATCTGTCGGATAGGGCGGTGTCCTTTGACACCCAGGCAGGTCCACAGTCGTGGAACATGTCCTGCGGCGTTCCGCAGGGGTCGGTCCTAGGACCACTCCTGTGGAACCTGGGATATGACTGGGTGCTGCGGGGCGCCCTTCTCCACGGTGTCTCGGTGACCTGCTACGCCGATGACACCTTGGTGACAGCCCGTGGCAAAACTTGCCGAGAGGCGGCCATCCTGGCCACGGCCGGCACTGCCCATATTGTTGGCAGAATTCGCCGCCTGGGCCTAAGAGTCGCCCTGGAAAAGACGGAGGCCATGGCCTTCCACGGCTCGGGAGTCCGGCCCCCACCGGACTTCCACCTGGTCATAGGCGGGGTGAGAGTCGCCATAGGGTCAACCCTTAAATACTTGGGGCTGACCCTAGACAGTAGATGGCGATTTGACGCGCACTTCGCGCGTCTTGTCCCCAAGTTGGTGGGGGCGGCGGGGCCACTTGCCCGGCTCCTGCCCAACATCGGAGGCCCAAGTGCGTTCACGCGACGCCTTTATTTGGGGATCATCCGCTCCATGGCTCTGTACGGAGCCCCGGTGTGGGCCGCGAACATCCCTGGTGGCGTCATCAGCAGACTCTTGCAAGTGCAGAGGCTGATGGCCATCAGGGTGACGCGGGCATACCGCACCGTGTCGGGCGAGGCGGCCGCCGTCCTTGCCGGTTCCATGCCGTGGGACCTGGAGGCGAGGGCCCTCGCGTCACTGTACCAGTGGCGCGAGGAGGCGCGGAATCGGGGCGACCGACCGGCGCTCAGTGTGGTGGAGGAGCGTCGGGAGGAGCTCCGCCAGGTCCAACTGGCGGAGTGGCGACGGCGGCTGCAAGAGCCTGGAGCGGGTCACTGGACCATATCGGCGATCCGGCCCGTCCTTGAGGACTGGCTCACGCGGAGCCACGGGGCGCTTGCCTTTCGTCTGGCACAGGTACTCACCGGTCACGGCTGCTTCGGCAGGTACCTGTGCCGGATAAAGAGGGAGGTTGATGAACGGTGCCATCACTGCACTTCCAGTGATGACACCGTTCAACACACAATTGAGGCCTGCCCAGCCTGGGACATCCCAAGGCAGGACCTAAGAAGGGCGGTGGGCAACGATCTCTCGTTGCCCGCTATTGTCGGCGCAATGGTCGAGAGTGAGGACGCCTGGGTGGCGATGCGCCACTTCTGCGAGGAGGTAATGTCCTCGAAAGAGGAAGCGGAGCGAGCGAGGGAGCTCCTTCGCAACACACAGCGCCCACGGCGCGCTCGGCGGCGGCTAGGTCGAAATGACCTAATGCCCCCGTAACACCTGGCTCTGGCGGCTGACTCGGGGGGGTCAGTCGCCAACAATGAGCCCGAGATGGCGGCGGCGTGTCCGCGCCGCCTCTCGTGAGGGTTTTTCCCTTTCTAAGGGTTTTAGTGACGAGGCCTGACGAGGCCGACCGCAGTTGGGGCTAACGGTAGTAGTGCTACCGCAAGTTCCCGTTAGCCCCGACACATTGCGGCAGTGAAGGACACCCTGGGTTTTTAGTGGGTATACCCCGGCCACCCCCACCCCGGCCGGGGGGACCCCCACTCACCGGGCCGCTCTCCCCCGAGACGCGGCCTGATGGTCTTAACTAGATTTTCCCAGGTAAAAAAAAAAAAAAAAAAAAGGTTAGGTTAGGTTAGGTTAGGTTAGGTTAGGTTAGGTTAGGTTAGGTTAGGTTAGGTTAGGTTAGGTTAGGTTAGGTTAGGTTAGGTTAGGTTAGGTTAGGTTGCCCACCGGGCGGATAGCCTCCACGTGGCGTGGGTGGAAACGGTGCAAATCCATGGGAGGGGAAACCTCCCATTGGTTTGCAACGGCCAATGATCCGTCATAGTAGGTACACTTCACACACATCAATACACTTCACACATACAACACACACACATGGTTCATCCTCGTCAATGGCTTGCCATCGGCGTGGAGGGATCATTCACACTCAGATACACTCGGTTCGTCCTCGTCGGCGAGCTTTTATCGTCGACTTGGCCGAAACGCCTACAATTACACTTAACAGCAAGGTGGGTGTCTTGCCTTAGTTGGCTGGGCACGTGTAGCGTAGGGGCCTCCCTGCGAAAGCGGGGGACGGGGGGTAATGGGCCTTACCTTAATTGGTCGGGCCTGGTGGAGAGACCACCTTAAAAAACCCGGAAGATAAGCTGGTGGTGCGGGGCGAGGTCTGTGTGGCCGCCCGGTGGCGGTCGTAACCGCACCCCCAGGGGGGGTACCTGCCGCCCCTTCCCTTGGGATATCAAATTAAAGGCCCCACAGGTGCCGAACCGGCTCCGGCCCTCGTGGGATTTTAAAACCGTGCTACTCGTGGGATTCATATGGATTACCTTAAAACAAACAAAACTAAAGACGACGATAAGGAGAAGAAGAGAGAAAGGCGTGAGAGGCGTGAGAGACGCAGACAGGAGCTGGAGAAGCTGGAACAGAAGGAGTCAGGGCGCAAAAGCCCGGAGATAAGAGAGGATGAAGAGAGGCTGAGAAGCCCCAGAAAGAGCCCTGTGGTTAGGCTCGAGAGGCTGAGCAGCTTAGACAGGCTGCGGAAGGAGTTAGACATGTCTGACTCCGGCACGACGGACACGCCGCCCATGTCAGGGTACCACTCGCCCGCGGAGAGTGTCACCAGTGTGGCGACAATGGCTAGCGCTAAGAGGCAGTACAGCGGCTCCTCTGGCGACGAGCTAGCGAAGAAAATTGTGGCAACTGACCCTAAAGCCTCCGGCTCAGGCCGAGGGAGAGGACGCGGCCGCCCTCCTACCACGGGCGAGTATGTGGGACTCGCTAAGGCGAAGCAGACTCTCCTGGAGCTGCAGAGGGAGGAGCAGCGCCTGGAAGCGGAAAGTGACATTGCCGCTGCCGCTGCTGTCGCTCGGGAGCTGCGGCTCAAATACCCGACCCACTCGGAGCGGGTGAGAAGCGCCCCCACAAGAGGAGAAGCTACGGCTCAAGTCCCTGTGGAGCAACTTACCACCCAGGGGCTAGCGGAGCGCATTTCAGGGGACATCAAGACCATCACCCTGGTTGCTACTAGTAGCAAAAACTTGAAGGGTACTTTTGTGCGCTACCTGAAAGACGCAGCGCTCAGCGTAGCGAGCGTGGTGGAGGAGCTCGGCCAGAGGACGTCTTCAGAAGAAAATGCCCTCCTCCAGGCCAGAAACGCCAAATTGGAAGCCGAAATGGCAGAGCTTCGCAAGGAGCATGCGCTGATAAGGGAGGAGATGGCTGCCCTCCGTGGCCTGGGCACAATTGCAGCGCTGAGAGGAGAGACGGCTGGTAGCCAGCCCGCCGAGGAAATGGCAAACACACAGCCGGCTACGGCGCGTGCTAACCTGGAGGCCAGCTTCCTAGAGGAGCTGAGGCGCTCCCTGATAGTCGAGGTGGGGACGATGGTCGACGCCAAACTAGAGGGGTTCGCGGAGAGACTGCCCCCGCCTCCGATAGTTCGGCCGCCCCTGGCAGCCGACATCGTAAGGAGGACCAACCGGGCTCCGTCTCCGATGGAACACCATGAGGTCCCAGCTCCTGCAGTGCAGGCACCAACGGTGACTGGCAAGGGCAAGGGGAAGGGCAAGGGGAAGCGAACTGCGCCACAGACGCCTGCTGCACCTTGCACGTCTGCTGCTGCCCCCTGTCCCCCCGTTGCCGTCGCTGGCCCGTCGTCCGCCATTCCTGGCACTTCCGCCACGCCGACGCCCGCTCCTCCCGGGGCTTGGGCAACCGTCGGCAAGAACGGAAAGACGACGGCCAAACCCAAGAAGGGTGCCCAAAAGGCGAAAAAGGAGACCGCCCCCAAGGCGAAGAAGCCGAAGCTGAAAGTCCATAGAACCGCCGCCATCGTGCTGACTCTACAGCCGGAGGCGGAACAAAGAGGAGAGACGTATGCAGCGGTTCTCGCGGAGGCCAAATCCCGCATCGATTGGCGCGGAATGGGGATCGAGGGAGTGCGTATCGACCGGACGGCAACAGGTGCTCGCATCATTAAAGTGCCTGGTCCGGCAAAAGCCGAACAGGCAAACGCGCTGGCCGAGAAGATCCAGCAGACTTTTGCGGCGGAGCGGGTCCGAGTCCACATTCCGGTGGCGACAGCAGAGGTGCGTGTAACAGGGCTGGACGACTCTGTGACAGTAGCAGAGCTCACAGCAGCCATTGCTGGAGCGGGTGGCTGTACTGCGGCCGAAATTAAGTCGGGGGACATCCGCCGTAACAATGGGGGAATGGGCGCAGCGTGGGTGAGGTGCCCAACGGCTGTAGCCAAAAAGGTGGCGGATAGCGGCCGCGTGCTTGTCGGTTGGGTATCAGCGACGGTCAAGTTGCTGCAGCCCAGGGCACAACGCTGCTACCGCTGCCTAGAGACTGGCCACGTCAGGACCACCTGTCGTTCAGCGTTAGACAGAAGCGACTTCTGCTACCGCTGTGGCCAACCAGGCCACAAAGCCGGCGACTGTTCAGCCGCTTTACATTGCGCCCTATGCGCAGCGGCAAATCAGCCTGCCAACCATAAGGTCGGCACTGCGGCTTGCAAGGAGCCCAAGACCGCAAAGAGGAGGCCAGCAGCGGGTGCCCCAGCGCCCCCAGCTGCAGTGAATTCTGCCGTGTCCGAAGCCTCGGAACGGGAGATGGAGGTGGTCGACGTCACGGCTCCGTAATGGACCACGGCCCCTTCCATAATTTCCTGCAGGGTAACCTGAACCACTCAGGTCGGGCTCAGGACCTGCTAGTGGCCTCACTGGCAGAGTGGAGGATTGAGGTCGCAGTACTGGCTGACCCATACAGCGTTCCTCGCGGGAGTAACTGGTTCGCGGACACGGCGGCTGACGTCGCGATCGTCCCGAACAGTTCTCTCTGCGTGCCGCCCCTCCGACTCGTTGCCCGCGGCGTTGGCTACGTCGCGGTGCAATGGAGGGACTCGATTGTGGTCGGAGCCTACTTTAGGCCAAACCGACCCAATCACGAGTTCGAGGACTTCCTGGCCGAGGTTGGGGTCCTTATGGACCGCACACAACCTCGGCCCGTAATTTTCCTGGGGGACCTGAACTCGTGGTCGCTACGGTGGGGCAGTACGCGGACCTCCTCGAGAGGGGCGATTCTCGGGTCCTGGATCGACTCCGTTGGCCTAGTGGTCCTAAACCGGGGATCGACGAGCACCTTTGTGAGCAGGCAGGGCGAGTCGATTGTGGACGTCACCTTCGCCAGCCCGAGCCTCTCACAAAGGGTGCACGACTGGAGGGTTGAGGAGGCGGAGACTCTGTCTGACCACCTGTACGTCAGGTTCGAGATCTCCGCCCAGACCTCTCCCTCCGTCCAGTCGTCCCCCCGGGTGGATCGTCCGCGGTGGGCGTTGAAGCGTCTCGATAAGGAGATGCTCGAGGAGGCCGCCATCATCCAGGCGTGGGTGCCCGTGCCGGAGGTCCTGGATGATGTGAACGTGGAGGCGGACAGGCTCACGAGGGTAATGACGGGTGTCTGTGACACATCGATGCCCCGTGTCAAGTCGCGAGTCAGCTCGCGGCAGGTATACTGGTGGTGCGCGGAGATCGCATCCCTACGCGCCGCCGGCGTAGCAGCGCGCCGCCAGTATCAAAGACACCGGAGGCGTCGACACGGTCGACCCCGTGAGCCTGACGAGATGGATCCGGTCGAGGACCGGCTGTACGAGGACTGGCAAGTAGCGAGGAAGGCTCTCCGAGCGGCCATCAGGGCCGCGAAGGATAGAGCCCGTGAGGAGATGCTCGCGTCATTGAGTGAGGACCCATGGGGGCGCCCCTACCGTATGGCTAGGGGCAAGCTCAGACCGTGGGTCCCACCTCTCACTCTGACGCTCGAGCCCAATCTCCTCACGCGAGTCGTCGCTACGCTGTTCCCGCAGCAGGAGGGTCACATCCCGCCCACGATGGCTCCGCCACCGGCGGCAATTGCTGAGGTAGAGGAGGAGGACTCCCCGGAAGTAACTTCCGCGGAGATGAAGATGGTTCTGCGTCGCCTCGCCGCTAAGAACACCGCCCCTGGGCCTGACGGCATACCGGGGCGCGCGGTAGTTCTGGCCTCGAGGCACCTGCAGGACCATCTTCGGAGGGTGTTTTCCGCCTGTCTCGAGCGGGGAGAATTCCCCGCCCGGTGGCGAACGGGCACCCTCGTACTCCTTCGGAAGGAGGGGCGGCCGGAGGACTCACCGTCGGCGTACCGCCCGATTGTCCTGCTCGACGAGTTATGTAAACTCCTCGAGCGGATAATCGCGGCGCGTATAGTGAGTCATCTCTCCCGAACTGGGCCGGATCTCTCGGCATACCAGTTCGGGTTCAGGCGTGAACGCTCCACCGTGGGGGCGATCCTTCGAGTGAAGGGTCTAGCGGAGGAGGCCGTGTCCGGGGGAGGGGTGCTGTTGGCGGTATCTCTAGATATCGCGAACGCCTTCAACACCCTCCCCTGGTCCTGCATCAAAGAGGCCCTCCGTTACCACCGGATGCCGGAGCACCTCAGGAGGACGGTCGAGGCGTATCTGACGGACCGGTCAATCGCCTACGACACGCAAACGGGTACGAAGACGTGGCACATGACGTGCGGAGTTCCACAGGGGTCGGTCCTCGGACC
>OY292405.1:0-11216 GCA_958496205.1 Idaea biselata | reverse complement strand
GTTCCGTTCGTAATTTACGCTGACTTTGAAAGTATGCTTGAAGCGAGTTGTAATGAAGAAATTAGAGGTCTACATACTTCTACAACTCAACGACATGTACCCATTGCATTCGCTTATTATATTGTTTGTTCACAAAACTCATCGTACAATAAATTTGTAACATATCGAGGGATTGATTGTGTAGATAAATTTATATCATACATTTATAATGACGTTCGTGAAATTCGAGATATATTGTATCGAAATGTGTCTATAATTTTTACTGGACTTGATGAACATAATTTTAAAACTGCATCTAAGTGCCACATTTGTGACAAGTTTTTATATGGTGACAAAGTTAAAGATCATTGTCACATAACTGGGAAATTTCGAGGGGCAGCTCATAATTATTGCAATCTACAATACAAAATTCCAAAGTTTATACCAATTTTTTTTCATAATTTGTCTGGATACGACTGTCATTTATTTATTACAAAATTAGGTGAAGCTCCAGGGTCTATAAAAATTATACCAAAAACTAAAGAGAATTACGTTTCATTCACAAAGTGTATACCTTTTTCTGATGGAAAATTAATATTGTTGCGATTTGTTGATTCTTTCAAATTTTTAAATACTAGTTTAGATAAATTAACAAAAACTATGAAAACCGAACAATTTGTACATTTAAGAAAACATTTTTCAAACGACACACGGTTTCATCTTCTTACTCGAAAAGGAGTCTATCCTTACGATTATATGAATAATTTACAGCGTTACAATGAAACATCACTCCCAAATAAAAAAGATTTTTTATAGTTCTCTTACGAATGAGCATATATCTAAAAAAGATTATGCTCACGCGCAATTAATTTGGAGACAATTTAGATTAAATAATATGGGTCAATATACAGACTTATATTTGAAAACTGACGTTTTATTGTTAACTGATGTCTTTGAACAGTTCCGTGTAACTTGTAAAAGTTATTATCAATTGGACCCAGCGTTTTATATTACAGCCCCGAGTTTATCTTTTGATGCAATGCTGTACAAAACACAAGTCGAGTTAGAATTGATAAATGATGAAGCTATTTACAATATGATACAATCAGGAATAAGAGGTGGTATTTGTTTGGTATCGCATAGATATGCCAAAGCCAATAATAAATATATGTTGGATTTTGATCATTCGATTCCAGAATCTCACCTCATATACATAGATTGTAATAACCTATATGGATACAGTATGAGTTTAACTTTACCGTTATCTGAATTTAAATTTCTATCTAAAGAAGAAATCACTAGTTTAGACGTAAATAGTGTACCAGATAATGCTGAATATGGTTTTATTCTTGAGGTTGACTTAAGCTATCCTAAATCATTGCATTTAACCCACTCAGATTATCCCCTGGCTTCACAACGTTTTATTGCTCCTGGTTCTAAGTCTGTTAAATTGATTCCAAATCTATACGATAAATTCCATTACGTTATTCATTATGTTTATTTAAAAACATGCTTGAAACATGGTTTAATATTGAAAAAAGTTCATAGAGTCATTAAATTCCGTCAAAATGATTATTTAAAACAGTATATTGAATTAAATACATGTTTGAGACAACAAGCTAAATCAACGTTTGAACAAGATTTTTTCAAATTACTTAATAACAGTATATTTGGTAAAACATTGGAAAACAACGCAAAGAAAGTTGATGTTAAATTAGTTAACCAATGGCAAGATAATCATAATTTTACTAAAAAGAAAAATAGTGCAGGTAAACTAATATCGTCCCCTTATTATCATAGCAGCATCATTTTTAGTGAAAACTTAGCAGCTATCCAACTGAAACCAACACAAATAGCATTAGATAAACCTATTTATATTGGTTTTTCGGTACTTGAATTGTCTAAAACTCACATGTATGATTTTCATTATTCAGTAATGAAACCACATTATGGTGATCGATTGCAAATGTGTTATACCGATACAGATAGTTTTATCTATCATATTAAAACAAAAGATTTCTATAAAGATTTAAAAGAACATTTTATTAATTATTTTGACACTAGTAATTTTTCAATAGACAACGAGTATGGTTTACCTTTGATCAATAAAAAAGTACCAGGGTTATTTAAGGATGAAATGGCCGGTAAAATTATATTAGAATTCATCGGATTACGTTCAAAACTTTATTGTTTAAAAACTATTGAAACTGAAATAAAAAAAGCTAAAGGTGTAAAATCATGTGTCGTTCGCGATTTAGAGGTGTCTGACTATAGAACAACTTTATTTTCTCAATCAATTTTAAGAAAAAAGAATAAATTGTTTAAATCGATAAAACATCAAGTTTTCACTCATTGCGTAAATAAAGTCGCTTTATCCAGTAAAGATGATAAACGTCTAATATCATCAGATAAGATATCTACAAAAGCACTGGGTCATGTTGCTTTCCTAGGAGTATAAAAATATTTTGTTACTTATTACTTAATTTTACATAATTATAACTCCAGTAATAATCTGTAGGTAAGTAGCATACAATCTGAACCCTTTTCAAACTAATATCGTAGCGCTCACAGTACTTTTAAATCGTAAATTAAGAATACTATTTTGTTACAATAAAAATACATGATAGACCTATACACCATATATTTTTGTTGCTTATTACTTATGTACCTATGGTAAACTAAACGGGATGTTATAGCTATAAGTTATAGTTTAAGTTTATCAATAAATATGTTATTATGTCATAATAATGATGCGTTTTATTTATCTCTTTAGAAATGAAATAATTACTTAGGTACCTACCAACTAATATTATAAACAAAGCAGTTTGATGATACCGACTAACATGTCGCAACACGTTTCTATTTGTTTGCTTTAAAAGAATGAAACTTGAGAACAAACACCTGCGCTGTTTCTTAGTAAAAATATCAATTACTATTGCATCAATGCATGATTTTGTCGAGTAAACAAAAACCTCATTAAATGTTGATGGATTATTACATCATTCTTTACTTGTACGTTACAGAGACAATACCTTTCGAGCTAACTAAATAAATAAATATTGCACGTTGGTAAGTTATTTTTTTACTTTTTTTTTCTATTTTCATTTGAATACTACTTACTTATGCTAAGCTTATGTGTTATTTTGATTGTTTCAGATAATGTCGAACATGGACCTAAAAAATGATGTGGAACAAGCTGATAGACTCTTCGGAATCAACACTCAAGATCTTTACTTTCAATGCGCACAAAATTTTCCTGATAATGATTATGAGGACAACTTGCCTGTAAGCAATTTAAAGAAAACTCCGAAGCCCCTAAAACAGAAATTAAAGAAGACGACTAAGAATTCCAGTAGCATCCAACGAAGATCTTCATTTGTATTGAACCGCGAGCCTTGCAAAGGGAGGCGGTTAATTCAGATCAGTATAACTGACATTAGTGGTGAAAACAGTGAAAATGACAGTGAAGTAATTGTATCGGCTCAATATGTGGTGAAAGATTGTATAGACAATATATTAGACCAAACGGAGAGAGTGATAAAAAGTATATCAGAAACAATAATCGATAATTAATTTGTATATTTTAGTTAATAAGTATTGTTTAAATGAATAAAGATAATCCGTTATAAGTTTAGTTTTTAGTCAATTATATTTTTAATGTATTAGTCATAGATTATCTTGAAATAAATCCTTGCTTATCTGATTTGTTCAAATAATGTATTTTATTTATGAATTAGGTACCTTATTTGTTTAGACGAAATGATAATACAAAAGTAATAAATTGATAAAAATATATTTCAGTAAAAATATCAAGTACAAGAAACAGAGTTAAAATATTTACATAAATTAAATTCATTCTTGCTTCCTTCACACCATTTCTTGATACAAATAACATTTTTAAGAGCACAAATTTTATTATGATCAATACAATTCAAACTTACATTAGAAACCTCATAATCGTTATATAATTTTAAAAAATTAGGACAGCCTTGGTTTTCTCCTATATCTATTACTTCGCAGTTCTCACATAAATCTTTAATCCACTTGATTTTCTCAGTGCCTTTAGTTAAAACATTTTGAAAATTCAAATATGGTTTAACAATACGCTTAAATTCACTGTAGTCAATAAAACCTTCACTCCAATAAATTCCTCGATTAGCTTCTATCCATCGCACGTGTTTTTTTTCTTCCACCGTTAAGTGTTTAAAATGGAAAGGGGGTTTCACAAGAAAAGTTTGCGTATATTCGTTCCGTATAACCGCAAATTCTTTTATGATAAATTTATTTTCTTTATCCTTAAATCCTTGTACGTCTACAATTACAAAATCACTGGGATTCATATTTATGATATTTTTTTCACTATGTTACTCAACGGTCTATACTCAATGATGGAATCGTTTAAAATGAGACAATATGCAGCGGTGTGATCAGGTATCTCTGAATTGCTTTCAAGTTCTATACGTACACTGACTACTGGACCGGACTTTAGATTTTCACATTGTCTAGAGCAATCGATTACAAACAGTGGTGTTTTTTCATTAAATTCATTTGGACTGAGCAGTGGTTCACTTCTACGTCCGTAATAAGATTCTTGGAATTTGACATATTGTTCATATAATAACGCAAATTTCTGATCTTTAAAACTTATATTCAAATTTTCATATGGATAATATACAGAATTAAGATACACTTTGACATCTCTCAAATTACAATGATCGAATCGTGATATATCTTTATCCGGCAAGTTCTTTCTATTCGTTTGTAACCCTAATACTACATATCTTGGTTTTTCAATCTGCGATGATGTTTTAATTGACCAAGTATGCTTAGTTGTTTTTGGTACTAACGGATACTCATATAAATCCCAATTCCTAAAAGCTAAATGGAGAGGACGATCCTTTTCTAATAGTTTTAATAAATGTACTTTTTCTTTGTCAGACACTTTGATGTGCGGGACGCGCCAAACTAATTTGTGAATTGTTATATCTTCGAGAGATTCACCAGTTGGAATTTTTAAAGAGTTTAAATCTGTATTGCTGCGTAATAATATTAGTTCATGTTTGCAGTTCAAAATAATTTTTTTATAATCTTCAGCAAAGCCTAAAACGTTTCTCAGGGGTATTGAACAAGAAAAGTGTCCTCCGTGGGTTTTCTTTGTTCCATTTACATCCCAACCCCAAGCTTTAGCCATTTTAGCCTCACTTTCATTAAAAGATAGCAAATTTTTTATTGTTGTTGTCATTCCAGCATTTTTTATTCTATCAATTTCTACTCCATTAAGTTCATAACGAACATCTTGGAACAGAAAAAGAACTGGATTATTCGTGAACTCTATAGCATCAACTTTTTCTTTTGCAGCACCTTTCACAATGTTTACCGTTCCTTCTATATAGAGGGTACTTGCTGATGGTAATATGTATAAATCTTGTTGGTTGATAGGGATTCGAATTTCATCATTCCTGTTGAAACTTGTTATGTAAGGCTTATACGAATGATATTCTATACCATCTATGGTATTATCGTATGCCGGTGAACTCGTGATATCTAAGATGTTCATTTTAGTAGTCCGATAAATTTTAAGAATTGTTTATTTTCTTTGGTAATTTTAATTTTTTTCTTAGTTGTTCCTTTCCGGATTGATCGATGAGTACTGATAGGTTTTATAACATTATTACCGTATTTATTGAAGTCTATCATTTTTTCCTGATATGCATGTACAATTGAACTTCTTCACCTCGTAGATTTATCAAATTATTATTTATGTCTAACAATCTGATATTTATAGAACTTATGTTATTTTGATTGATTGGAAAATAAATTATATTTTTTGGCACTTCTATTATTCGATACCCTGGTGGAACGTTTGGGGCAAATTCATAAATGATGTGACTTGATTTTCCATTAATATATGATCCGCTCACTATATCACATTCGATTCTTACCACTGTTGTCGATAAAATGTTAACTGGAAGTTGCGACTCGTGTATTATATTGGCTTTAAGAGTTTGTTTGTCAAACCCTAATAATTTTCCGAGAGAATCATTTTTGTCGAATTGTATGTTTTTAGAACAAAAAAGGAAAGTTTTTAACGTGTTGTTGTTACAAAACAAATTTATGTTTGTTCCATTTTTTACGTTTGATTTTAAATAGTCAGATATATCTTGGAGTTCGTAAGCACCTTCTGGTATTTCTAAGACTTCATTGTTGTCGTAATAAAATTTATTATTTCGTTTATCAATGTTAGGGATCGAATTGAATGTAGACAAATACAACAGGGCACACTCGTATTCACCTTCAAATTGCAATGGTGGATAAAAAGTGGACGATAAAATCGAGGTATTACCAGTTATAGACAACGTGAAAGACATTTTACAAATGAAGGTAATTAAAACAACTTTATAAATTTATAGTCAATATTATAATTTATTAAAAAATAACCTAAATTAATCATCTAAGTTAATGAACCACACACTTAATATATTAATAATAATAATTAATTCATTTATTGAATCCACTAACGATCATACAATTTTTTAGTAAGTTCTTGTTTGCTCGATTTATAATCGCATAGTTTTCACCTAGCTCTTCCTTCCAAAACGTTTCTAGAAACTTTAAACATAAGTGTCCACAATTGGATGTGTTAAAGTCTTGATATCTAGAATAATTATATTTGATGCGATATCTTAAATACTCAGCCAACTCTAACGGAGGCTTTAAATCGCCAAAGCTATCAAAATATTCACAATTTTTGAATAGTTTTACATAGGCTACCCAATGAGTTCCATCATTTTCTGAACTATCTAAATTGACAATCCCACACTCAATATCCTTGGATTTTGATGGTAGTTTATTTCTCATGAAAACACCCCTAAAGTATGGAATATGTTGATTAGCATAATCTAATATGTCTAAATCAGAAAGTGCGCGTCTGGGTAACCTTTTAATTAGTTTTTTGATTTATTTACAAAAAGACCATTTCCTGTCTTGTAGGGTTTTATATACAAGCCTTTTCCTAGAGCAATTGATTCTATCATTTTATTATGACGTTGAGCTTCTGCAAAGTTCTTTTTCGCTGATTTATGATCGTTTACAGCCTTTGTTATTCCTGCTGCACCTCCTGCCAGTGCGCCCAGTGCGGATAGTCCAGCGAATATTGGAATGAGTGGTAAAATACCACCTGTTTTCGGCAACGGTATAACACGAGGCACATGAACTTTTTTCTTATTTTTAATGTGCTTTTTAGCTGCAGAATAAGCTTCTTTTATTGCTGCAGCATCATTTTTTGGTTTTGACTTTTTCAGTTTTTTATGTATTTTTGATACCATCGACTTGAATGATCTCCCACCTGCACCATACTTGACCTTAGTTTTCATCGCCTTGTTCACAAGCCACGAAGCCAGTTTTTCACCTGTTCCAGCGTTTTTTGATTTCATTCTCTGTTTTGCCATATTTATGAGATCTAAATCAGCTTTGTGTCGATCTTCCAAACTGTTTGAATTATTATAAGCAATATCGTGTCTCATACAAGCGTTATCAAGCTCATTAACTCCTTTATCTCCTCTCAGTAATCGTTTCTTTAATCGTGTACCGGGTCCACAATAATTATATCCGGGTAAATGCAATTCAAATGGTAAGTTATTTATAATACTATTCACAAGACCTCCACCGCGCATAGCTGAATTATAAATGAAGTCATTTCTATTGTTATTCTCAATTTTATATTTTTATAAATCTAATAATACAGGATTATAAGATCGCTTGTTTATCAATCCAACTGTTTTCACTTTTTGAAAGACCCAACCACTTGACAAAGAGTTTATTACCCTTTTTTCTTAAAACTTTTTCAATAAGGTATACGTTTGGACAGTTAGTTTTTAGAAGTTCTTGTTCATAAAAACGTCCTAATATTGGTTGGTGGTACATATCTTCTATAGAATACGTAACTGGTACAGAAAGATAAACATTTTTAACTAAAAACAATTCTGTAGACCAGTTAGGAGTATATCCTTTTTCGAAGCTGCTTTTATATCTACTTATACGAACATGATCACCGACTTTTAGTTTGTTGGATTTTGCATGCTTTATATTAGAGTTCTGGAATTTTATAATATTTTTCATTACTGCATTTTGGTTTGAATGGTTGACATCTTTAGGTTTATAATTTATTGTTCGATGTATTGTGTCGTTATATGTTGATATGACACTTGTCAACAACTCTCCAATCCATTTATAGTGACCATTGAAACTAAAAAGTTTAAACAGCTTGTTTTTCAATGTCCTTATTAGTCTTTCAACTATAGAAGCCTTTTTAACAGAATATGTAGAGTAATGATTAATGTTATACTTTGTTGTTACTTTTTTAAATTCATCGTTGTAAAATTCAGTGCCCATATCAGTTTGTAAATTAATGGGTTTTCGGTGATTTTTATCTAATACACTTTGAAACGCATTTGCGATTTCTTTTTTTGTTTTAGTTTTAACGGGGATAGCCCAAGAAAACTTAGAAAAACAATCGATTATCACCAAAATATATCTATGGTCACGGTTATATCTTTTTAAACTTTGAAAATCAATGAGATCTGCTTGCCATAGGTCATCAATGCCCTTTAATAATACTGATCGTCGATTAAAATTCTTGCGAACAGCTTTATGAATTTCATTCACAATTTGAAGTTTACTCATTTTTTAGCTCTTATTAAATCAGCTTTTGTACAATAATCTACAATAATATTATCAACATATTCTTTTAAAACTGTTCTCAAATTATTAACTATTGTTGCGATCTCTTCCTTCTTTATATACAATTCATTTTGTCTATCTACGTACTCCTTGTTGACAGCATCAGAATTTTTCAATGGAATCGTAATACCGGTTAGTCTTGTATTATGTAAATCAAACTCTCCGCTTTCGGTTTTCATTAGGATTTTATCAAAGTTTTCTATGAAATCTGGTAAACGCAAGCGTTTATGAATGTGATGTCCAAACTTATCCATTATAGTGAACTGATAGGTGTTATCGATAAAGTTGAAATGAAATAATTTAAAAAAATCATGCTATATATTAAGGTATAATCCCGCTTTCACGCAATTCTTCTATAATAGAAATGATTTCATTCTCCAACCCAGTGTTACCAGCATCTTTTGAAGCAATCAAAAGCTTTAATCTTTCAACTAATTCATTAGGATCATCCCAGTATACGTAGTCAACATTTTTCTTCCATGTTTTCATAAGTGGTAAACCTTCTCCTTGATGTGTTATGTCCGGTTGGCTACTATCAGTGCTTACTGAAACTTTACGTAATTTGAATAGTGGTTTTATAATACTCAAGTATTTTCGGCCTTTATTACTCTTGATCGGTTGATTTGGACTAAAATTTCTTCTATGAGCATTTGTTTCTTGCAACATTAACTTATAATGACTCAAATCTTCATTATTTATTACATCTAAGTTAGGGACTTTTTTAAAAAGTAATTCTTTTATTCCATCCGTAAATTTATACTTCTTTGTACCAACTTGAATATAATCATCAGTCAACACAACACGCGAAGATCCCATCATGAGTTTTCCGCGATCATTTCTAATACCAAACAGAACATCATTGAAACTATCTGAAGCATCAGGAGTAAGAGACCACGAAGAAACGTCTAAAATTGCATCGGTTGCACCTGAAGACACTGTCTTAAATGATTCATCTCCTTCTACTGTATCCATTTTAATTGCATCACCATCGTAATCGTTATTATCACTATCCTGTGACTCACTAGATTCTTTTGGGCTTAATATATTGAATCCAACATTAGATTGTCTCTTTAGAGTTTTATCGCTGTCTAATGGACTTGAAGTATCAAATTTAACATCATTTTGTAAGGCTTTGGAATAATGAAATGATTTTCTTTTGTCAGGAGATTCTATTGATAAAGAATTGTCCACCATTTTATTGAGGGGTTCTGTAATTGGTTTAAAAACAGATTTTAAAATATTACTTCTGTCCGTTTCAATATTTCGCATTTTTCGAACCTTCTTTTTAACAGCTTCTGCAGCTTCAACAATTTGTTTTTTTAGATTTTTTTCCATTGCAGCAGAGTTGATTGAACCATTAACAGTATTCATGTGAAATGATAGTGTAGTTTATGTATTTAGCTATTTATAGTGATGAACTTTGTTGGTTGTAGTAGCCTCACAAAATAATAGTACGAATAATATTCTCAGCTATTTATAAGGGATAAAAAAAGACTTTTAAATACTTAACTTCTTTCTTTATTTATAAAAACAATCTAATAATTTTTTTGAATTCTTTTCTACAAATCGGACATTTAACTCCGACAGACAGAGAACACTTCGCACACGCCACAGCATGACCACAAGGTGTGAAACACGTATTTAATTCTTCTTCCATACAAATTTTACATATAATTGATGATGGTATTATGTTGACTTTTATTTCCGGTTCAATTTGACTGCACTCTTCTTCGAATTCTTCATATCCTCCATTTTGTACATTTTCCACATAGTCTTCTCCTTTCATTACCAATACATAGGGACATTGGCCAAACCAGCGTGCATGCTCTTCCCATGGTAGATCGTTGGGGCCCCAATCTTTCATTCTTCCACCGCAGTAAAAACAGACGACTCTATCACCTATTTCGGTATAAAAAAATCCTGCTTCAGCCATTTCTTTTGGTTTTTGATTTAAACCCAGCGGCCAGGTAGCAAAACTCCTTAAACGTTCCTCTTCATCAGCGAAACGGCGAAAGACGGGAATGTAAGACATAATTTTATTATTTAATATAAACAAAACGCTCACAGAACTTGTTTTCTAAGCCACGACTCAACAAGAAATGATTTACATAAGTCCACTAATGAAATAAAACAAACGTATCAAATTTCTTTCGATAACAACCTTTGTTTTTTTCACAGTCCTTGTTTATTACAACATAACTGTAAGGTTCTTTCCATATTTGGGCACACATTGCTCTGAATTCTTGCCATGTCATATCAGTATTGACGTGTTCATCATATATGTGTCTCAAGTTTATATCATCTTGCTTGAACAATACTAATAAATTTGCATTATCTCTTATTAACTGTTTTGGTATTTTGCTATATGTCTGGTTTAAATAAAAACAGTCTATGTATTTGTGTCTACCCATTGCAAAAAAATCACGCATACTGTTTTGATTCTCGCAAGATACATCATCGAAAACAATAACTGAGTTACATTTTGCTTCTTCTGGAGT